>JAPKLX010000023.1:422758-478409 GCA_026898415.1 Leonotis leonurus
CCACACAAACCACAGCACACAAACACATATATCACATATGATCAGATTACCACCAGATATCATCATATCCACAGATACCACAGCTATCACAAACACATATATCACATATGATCAGATCACCACCAGATCACCAACAGATCACAACATAGATCAGATATCATCAGATCAACACCAGATATCATCATATCCACATATACCATAGCTATCACTTAATCACAACATAGATCAGATACCACCAGATCACCACAAGATCACCAACAAATCACATATATCAAAGATAGCACAGCTAGCACAGATATCACGATAGCACAGCTATCACGATATCACAGATAAAGCAGGGAAAGATCTCACCCAGTCTCCACCGTGCATGTCCACAGCCCCGCTCAGATGCTTCGGGAGACAGGTTCTGAATCCCACCCCCTTATTCACTGCCCTAATCACAGCCTCAAGATCATCAAGGCAAACTACAACACAATAAACCACACATATCAATTCTACAGTTAAGAATAAGGATAACAGTATACGAACAATATATAAATGTACCTAATTCACTGCCAACATCACTGAGAAGCTCACCTATTCCACCTCCGTCGGCCACATCACTGCTCAGAAAGGTAGGGTTTCTTCTTTCTTCTCTTTCGCCGCCTACAACCACCATCTTCAATGGGAGTCCCTCCTCCTTCACAAAACACCCTGATTTTCCACAGATCCAGAGACATGGATGTAGAACAGAGGCCTCTAAAGGTGGATTCATCATCACAGAAGGTGGGGGTGGAGAAAGAGGTGAAGAAACCTCAAATGTAGGTAGATCGGAGGAGATATGGTCGAGTTTGACCAGACTCATCTCAGAGTCAGAAGGTGGGGGTAGCGAAATAGGTGAATAAACCTCAGATCTAGGAAGATCTGGAGAGATATGGTCGAGATTTACCATAATCATCTCAGAATCAGAAGGTAAAGGTGGATTCATCATGGCAGGAGGCGGGGGAGGCGAAGAGGCTTCATCGAGGGAGTCAAATCTCCGAAACATGGAGAATAACTCCGACAATCGGGGTTTCTTAGATGAACGGGGAGGCGTAGAGGGTGGGGGGCTGAAGCGTCTCATCATCGCGGAGAGAGCGGCGGAGAGAACGAAGACTAGGATTTTGTAGAATACAGAGAGTCGCCGAAGAGAGAAGTAGAATGTCGAAGAAATGGGGTAGTAGAATAGGGTTTGGGTAATGGGTTGGGTAAGTAGGATTTGGTGTTAAGTGTTTTAATTGGGTTAATTAAATGTGTTTAATTGGCCTAATACTTTCTATTTTAGGAAGGGGCCAACTTTATCGGGACGTCCCGTTTTGGCAAAAAGGACCATCTTTACCGGGACGGAGGGAGTATATATCATCCCATTCAATTGACACACACTTTAAATGGTTTGATATAAAGAAGAAAATAAATCATACTCCCTACGTCCAATTTTTCTTAGCCCCCCTTGATAAAAAAAAATGTAAGTGTTTTATTGTCTATTGGAGCCAAGAATAGTGAGACAGACGTAGTATATACTTATATAATATATCATAGATCCATACTAACCCTTTAACTTTCATTATTATTCCCATCACAAAGCATGTGAAAAAGTGGTAATTAATGGTTCTGAGAATGGAGATTAATGGTCTAAATAAAGATCTTACCAATTCACACTTAGTTACTAATTAGTGACCAAACAAAGAATTAAAGTCGAAATAAAAGGTGGTGGGCAGTGTGCAATATATTTTTGTGCGCATGGTACAGTAGCACTCACACACACTCTACCTCTTAGTGCTCAAAACCCCACATATATAGCAAATTAATAACCATTTTCCTAATTTCTTACTTATACAAAAGGAAAACAATACACATTAATTTCCACGTGTATAATATATAATATATATATGCGCATGCAAGCATGTATGGCGGCTAAAGTGAGTTGTAAGGTTGTGAAATTATGGATGGAGATAATTATGTATATGTGGGTTGGGGACTTTATGTTTGTAAAATTAGTTGTAAGTTAGGATTGATGTCATTGTGGTAGGGCACATATGCTAGATTGTGTGTGTAGTTACATGGGACTTTGTCGGGAACACATACTATCATTCCAATTCTTTTTCTGTCCAAATAATTTTAATGTTTACAATTTTTATCAATTTATATATATAGTAGGTAGGAATAGGATGTTCAGTTGCAGTTTTGCTACCAATTAAGCTTCTCGGTATAATTACATACCTACGAGTTGAGTTACTCATTCCATCTCAATTTACTTATCTCATTTCTATTCTAGAGTATGATTTTATAATTTGTCTCATTTCTTTATTGAGACAAAATTAGTAAGTAAAATGGTTGGTGAGTGGTTTTCATATCGAAACTACTTATTAAACTTGAGTCAAATAAATAAATAATATTTTAAAATATAATATAGTAAATATTAATTTAATGCCGGAAAATTAAGATAAATATAAATTTAATCGTGACACCAAATTTAATAAGTATCACATGTATATATGTATGTGGATGTGTGAGAGGAAGTTCGGGCCAGGGTGATGAGTAAGTTTATTTTAGGACCACAAGAGCTAACTCAAATTGTGACATGAAAACATTTGTGGAGATCTATTTTTACTACTTATTTAATTAATCTTAAATTCAAGAGTAAGATGTAAAATTGTAATAGCGGGTTTAATTAGAATTAGGGAAGGCTAAATTTACATCAGTGCAAATCATATAATTCAGATTCGGAACAGTACTACTACATAAGGACTTATTAATATTGATAAAGCATTAAATATAATACAATAGACAATGATATATATATATATATATATATATGATATAAAGCAAATGAATTCAAACTTGGCTACGAGTAGGAGAGGGACCTCTTTTCTATATAATATAGTTGTATTTTTGAGAGAATTAAACGAGGGTTTATTTGCTTTGATGTCCAAATCCAAGGTTGTTTTTTTTTTTAATTAGATATAAATGTTGTTGGGGAAGATTTGAATTAGAGGTTTTGATGCATAAAGTTGAGAGATTTTGTAATGCAACTTTTGGAGTAAGGTGATTTGGTTCAAAAATGTCTTCCCCTTTATCCCTCCCTCAAATCGAAGCCCAAAAAGTGGTTGACCAAATTCCGGAAAAGCCCACGCACACACACACAGATGCATGTGGGTGTGTGGAGTTTGGTGGGTGCGCTGCGCGTGGTCATTATGTGTATGCTTACATTGTGAATGACGCAACCCATACATTATTCATATCATTTCAATCCCCTCTTCTCTTCAAACCACAAATCTATTTCTTTCATTCTCAAACTCACATTTTTCAATCATTGCTTATCCCTACTCCTTTTTCTTTATTCCCTTTCCTTTCATTTCCTTTTCCCCCCTATTTATCTTCCTATACACTTGTCTTCACAACCCCCTTCCTTCACAATAATACCAATCCCCCAATTCTATTGTCTTCTTCCCAAATACACTACTATTCTCCATCTCATCATCACATAATTGTTCTACAAATAATATGTGCTCACATGTATCATAATTAATAATTTAAGATTCAAAATCTTGAACCATAGTCATGTCATGTTATGTGTCAGTCTCGTATTAATGCAATAGAAGATGTCGCACGATTAGGCGATATGAGATCACATTCGAACTTATATATGTTATTGATGTATTATCAAAGGAGTTTTACCATTTATAATCAATTTGTGACTCTATCAAGTCGATGCAGATTATCTTTCTACTTAATTACATGATGAAGGTAAGTCTTTAATTGTTAGGAGTTAGAACGAAAAGTAACTTAAAAGCTAAGGGGTAAACCTTTTGATGGGTACATACACACTCTAGTTTTGTATTCTCCAATATCTTTCTTGAATTGGAAACAACAATTAAGAAACTAATACTTTAATTCATGCCATCAATGTACTAGTATGTGTGTAAGTTGTTGGGTAGACACTAGAAGAACATAAACTTATAACTAGCTACATGTTAAAAATCAATTGACAAATTTTTTTCCATCATAATAATTACTTGGAAAAGCTTGAAAGCTATACGAATTGAGTTCAAATCATCACTGCCAACATGTACTAATCATATTGAACATTTGTATTGTTTAGAAAAATAATTAACATTATTCTTTACTTTCTTGATCTTAAACTGAGTCAATTAATTAATGATACAATGAAGTCCAAGGGCAAATCAATACTTTCTTCTTCTATATACTGCAAAATGATACAATTTGCATTACCTTTTTGTTTGTGGCGAACTAATGAAAATACTATTGCTCTATTTTTGTGTAAGTTTGAAGGTATAAAAACATACCAAGATATATTGACATATACCTCATAAAATACTCAATATATAATTAGTTAATTAATTAATTAATATGGTCGAATAAATTTCCAAATAAATGCAAACAAGTGGGTGCTATAAACACAACTCAAATAGAGAAATCTTTAAGCAAAATCTACAAAAAAAAAAAACAAAAAAAAAAAAAGGAAGAAAGATTATATAGTGTGCGAGTGTGTTGTATAGGTAGTGATGGAGGGATGTGGGCAGTAGTACTTGAGAGCATATCCCATTATTCCCATACAAGGAAATAGGCCTGCCTCTGCTTACGAACTCTCATTATTATTATCATGCATTTCAACCATCTAACTCTATTATTATGTCTCTTCTTCTCTCTAACCTCCTTTCACACCTCCCTCTATAATATTATTACTATATCTCCTTCATCTTCTTTTGTTGGCTAGCTTTTCAATTCCCCCTATATTCTATATCATCTGCATTCCTCTTCTCTCCAAATTTTGGATGAATTTTACCTTGTTCAAATTTAGAATGATAACTCCGTAGAAACTAAAGTGATGTGCATTAAACAAGAAAATGGGTGCTCACTAGCTAATGTAGTGGTGGTACACCTTTTCAGCAGCAAGAAATTATGCCAAAACTTGAATACTTTTGCCTCTTTCCCAACCATGCATTGCATTAGTCCATCTCTTTCTCATAACTAAATACATGTACATTGTACAATCAAAATATCAATTTAAAACCCATTATTTAAAATTAAAATTCTACTAACTCTTTTCTCTATTAAGAGTTAAGACCACATCCACCCACCTCCCTCCCTCCCTCCATTCTTTTATATATCATTTAATATGTTTGGTTATCAACATCATCGTTTATACACGCTCACACACACACAAAAATATAATACTAATTACATAAGCTTAAAATGGGACATATTATACATAAAAATAGGGTAGGCGTGGCCATGAAATTAGATTCATGTTATTGTCTTCAAAAAGATACTACAACCCACAAAAATAACCATCATCTTTCACTCATTATGCCTGCAATCATTCTTTTTGGTTGGTTGCTTCACCCGCATGTACCCTCTCTCTCTCCCTCTCTTGTTCCTCACCACCTATATAGGCTATATATACTCACTCTCCTGTACAACTTCACCACACCTCAATCTTCCTCCTCACACACTTGTATTACACCCACTACCAAAAATCACCCTGATCTTCTCTTCTTCATCAAAATTTGTAACTATATTGATTGATTCGATAATGGCGGTTTCGGGTTTCGAAGGGTTCGAGAAGAGGATCGAGCTGCGCTTCTCCGGCGGCGATCCGATTGCCGGATATAGGGGTCTCCGGCGACTGGAGTTCCCCTTGCTCGAGAAAGTACTGCATGCGGTGCAGTGCACCGTAGTGTCGGCGGTGGGGAACACGCGTTTCGACTCGTACGTGTTGTCGGAGTCGAGCCTCTTCGTGTACCCCACCAAGATCATCATCAAGACATGTGGGATCATACAGCTGCTCAAATCCGTCGGTCCATTGGTGGACCACGCCGCCACCATGGGCCTCACCTTGTGCGGGTGCAGGTACACCCGCGGCACCTTCATCTTCCCCAACGCCCAACCCTACCCCCACACCAGTTTTAAGGAGGAGGTTTTGTATTTGGAGGGGACTTTGCCTAAGCATCTCTCTATAAAGAAGGCGGCGGTCATGAGCTCCAAATCTTGCTACAAATGGCACGTCTTCACGGCGTGCGATGAGGGGAGCATGCTGGACTCCGTGGACGCGCATGCAGAGGATCATCACGGCGGTTTGTTTACCGTCGAGATATGCATGACCGAGCTGGACCGGGTTCAGGCGAAGAAGTTCTTCCGCCGGTTCAACGATGGGAAAAACGGAGACTCGGCCGGGAAGGAGATGACGGAGATAACGGGGATTGACTCCGTCAACTGTAACGCGCTCATTTGCGACTACGCCTTCGACCCGTGCGGATACTCGATGAACGGCGTCGACGGCGGCCGTTACTCTACGGTGCACGTGACGCCGGAGGAGGGGTTCAGCTACGCCAGCTTCGAGTCAGTGTACGGGGACCGAGAGGAGTTTATCGAGGGGCTAAAGAGAGTGGTCAGGATTTTCCGGCCAGCCGCGATGTCGGTGTCGACAACCGGGGGACGGGAGGCATGGCGTGGGGTGGCGAAGGCGGTCGAGCCATTAGGGTTGAGGGTGCGGAGCCGGAGCGCCGACGATTTTCCCGATGCCGGGACTGTTGTTTTCCAAACGTTCTCTGCTCGCCGGAAGTAGGGTGCGCGGCGGCGGAAGTGGATGGGCCTAGCTGTTGAAAAGGAGTAAATTAAGGGTGCATGGGAAGACTAGTGGAGTTCTACTATTGAAGGCTTAATTAATTAGGTGGAATTCTTTTTTTCTTTTTCTTTTTCCTTTTTTCTTTACTTTTTTTACCCTCAGGGAGGGTTTGGGGTGGAGGTTAGGAAATATGAATATTGAGTTATGCATGCTAATTGATGTCATTGCATGGATAATGAGAATCAAATGTGGAGTTGACTTTGTGTAGAAGAGAAAATATGAAAAAAAAAAAAAAAAAATGAGTGATAAAAAGGATGAGGTGGAAATATTGGTGTAGATGGTATTGGGTTCATCATAATATTGCACCCCACTTAAATTGGGCACGCCTACAAATATATATGTTTTGAGATTTAATTGGACTATAATATTTAATTATCATATATATAGTTAGTGGGGTTGGAGGGATCTATGAAAAGTGCTCAAATATATGTATTATGTAATCTTTCCTTCATGTTTATATGAACTTTCTACCATCTCTCTCATTATCTATTAATAGTCTTGTCTTCTTCCCAATCTACTCTCTATCTTTTTTATTACCACAAAATTTTATTATATCAGATGTATATCTAGGGAGTAATTCTAAAACGAATATTGAAGCAATAAAATATATAAATAATGTCTCTTGGTATATAAAACAGATAATAAAATATCCATCTCCCTCACAAAATTACATTTTACGTATAATTACCCCTAGCTCTGTCATTATATTATTACAAGCCACGTGTTAGTTACAAAAGTTGTGACATCTTTTCATAACAAAATATATTAAGATGTGGTCTATATTACTAGAAGATGTCGCTCAAAAAGTCTTGAATTTGAGTCCATTATTATTTGGTAGTATATATTAATTGTTATTCAACCAAAGAAAAAACTTAATTTTACTGACATTTCAAATTCAATCCAAATAAATATGACTTTTATATTGTTGAGCATGCAAAGACTTTTAAAATAAATTGTAATCAGTATGTATAAGTAGATGGAAGAGATAAGGTGAGGAAATCGTAGAAATTATGAATTAATTAAAAACCCTAATGAAAGATAAGAATATATAGAAGTAGTAATTTATTATAAAAAAAAGGGAATCCTAGCTAGCTAATTACTTAAGTAGAAAAAGGGTCAGCGAGCATGCCTGAAACAGTAGATCATGATCAAGATCTTAGGGTGCAGATAGGTCAGTTTCAAATTAATATTTTCATTAATTGATGCATGCCACTTGTTTAAACTCCAACCCTACGTGAATTTGTTTTTGTTTTAAAAGAGAATATATATGAGTTTGCATGCATGCATGCATGCTTCGGAGAGACAACTGTATAATAATTAAAGAAATATGTTATTATATATATGCAATGTCAATGTCTCAAAACAACGTAATGATGACGTAATATTATATATATATATATGTACATCCTCTGTCGTTTATATATTAATAAATATTTAGGGAATAACATTATAGTGTTTTTTTAATTATTTATCTATATGGGCGTGCATGTAGATTATTGAGTAATATATTTATTTATTAAATTATGTGTCAGGTTTTGTATGTACCGAATTATGATTGCAAGCAACAAAGTAAATAGTGTATTTAATTAATAGTCGACACGATTCAATAGAAATGGTTACAGCATCCTCAGCGGGAGCTCACAATATGGGTTTTTTGGTCGTAATTATGTACTCTCTCTCCCCAACTTACAATTCGGTACGGAGATTAAAAAAGTAAAGTGTTGTATTTTAAAAAAGTAGAAGAGATATATTTTTAGGATAAAACTTTTTTCTTTTTAGGAAAGTGAACACTTTTTAGTGAGATGTCCCAAAAAAAAAACGTGACCACTTTTAGCGAAACGAAGGGAGTAATTTTTTGAAATTTTTTAAGTGGGTTTCACGACTTTTAGGGAGATTTGTAAAATTTACTAGAGTAAGAGTCTCTCGGTCTTGAATCTTTCGTATTTAGTTTCTATTTTGTGATTTTTTGATTTTTTTTTTTCGAAAATTTGTTATGAATTAAATTTCATAATTTAAATTTGGAATTTAAAATAAATAAATATGAAAATTTAATTTAATTTCAAAGTTGATTTAATTTTTTCAATTTAATTTTAATGTAATTTAAATTTTAAAATAAATAAACCAACATTAATTATAAAAAAACATTACATTTTAGTTTCAAAATAAAATTATAATTATAATACATTAATTAAAAAACGAAAATAAGAATTAAAATTATATTTATTAAAAAAATAACATTGAAATTAAAATTATATTAATTGGGATTGAGATGAGGTATTTATAGTTGAAAATTGAGATTAAAAATAAAAATAAATAAATAGGAATAGACTCACCTCCCACAACAACGGTCTCAGGGCGGGCACGATCTCCCGAGGAGCGAGACCTTTCCCAGGAAACCAGCGCTGCAGATGCTTTTATAAATTAAGTTGATTACATTTACAAACATAAATTTGCATTTCAACTATGTTATTTATGTAATGATCTTAGGAGACGTTCTTTTCCATCTTACCTTGTTGTGAGAGCTGGTAAAGTGGCGGGCCGGTCCGAGCCCGACGAACTTTTCAGAATTTTGAAACCTGCTCAGGCCCGCTCGAATATTTTCAGGTTTCAAAATGTTAGACCCAATCCAATCCTGAATAGGCTGGCTTGTTTTTGGACGCACTCGAAGTTTGAATAAAACTATGCAATTAACACATTTAAATGTTAATAAAACATTTAAATTTGACAATTTATTTTAAAATAAATAAAAAATGTTTTTGAAAATTTGACAATTAAAACGTAAAATAAAACTATGCAATTAACACATTTAAATGTTAATAAAATTTTGAATAAATAATTAAAAATATAAAATATAAACACTATAAGTTCATAATTTATATTATATAACAATCCCAAAATAAACAATTAAAACTTTAAAAAATAATTATTAATTATTTATCAAAGTCATACAAAAGATAAATATTACGATGATAATTTAAATTAAATAATAATTACAAAAAATAGTGTTTTAACCTATATTATTGGACTGGCTTTTTAGCCAGAAAATCCCGGGCTTTTTATCCCAAAGTCCATCGAACCCAAGGTAATTTTAGGGCAGACTTTTTAGGCCCGTTTTTTTTCAGATCTCCTTTTTTCAAGTCCAAGCCCACCCAAATCCCGGTCTTTTGAACGGATCATTTTTGCCCGCTCTAATTATGATTATTATATATAAAAAAAATCACATGCAAGAAGTTTGGTGTTAAAACAAGAATTCAATATTCTAGAATGGTTATGCACATTATTATTCCTTCTTCTGTTAGGATAAGATAACAATATCTATAAATTTAAAGGTCAAACGATGTATAGTACTACAAGCTTAGAGCAAAAGAAAATCAAGTAATAATAATTAATAAAATGCGTGCAGTTTATTATGCCCATTTTAAATACTCCACTAATAGAAGGCACGCACGCACGCACGCGCGCGCATAATAAAACTGTGAATTGAAAAGGGCCTTTCACTACCTACTCTTTAACTTAATAAATTTAATTAAAATATTTTTTTAGATATTTAATTGGGCTTCCTGTACATATATTAGCCCAATTATTGGGCCTGTTTTAAGGTGGGCTTATTATGCAAAACACCCTTCACTAATGGAATCTTTATATACTTCCTCAAAATTTTAATACTCCCTGCCTCCGTCCACCAATATTTGCTACATTTTGTCATTTTGGACCGTCCACCAATATTTGTTACATTTTGAACTTTTCATTTATATCACACACACTTCAATTAAATAATAATAACAAGTGGGACCCAACCTCCACTAACTACTCTTTCACCTAAAGTCAAAGCACTACATTAAAACACGTGTCGGATCAAAACGTAACAAACAATCGTGGACGGAGGGAGTAATACTTTTTATCTTTTACGTACATTTAATAATATAAAATAAATTGTAATCTACTTAAAATATCCTATCAAAATAGTCATTTGCTTTTTGAGGAATAAGGTTTTTTTTTTATTTTATTTGAGGAATAAGGTTCATATTTGAGCATTTCCTATATTTATATTAATCACAGTACGCATATTTATTATATATTGTGATTTCATCTAAATAATTAAGACCATTTTTAGGTCTACCTCAATCAACTAATACGAAAAATAATATCACTTCGTCCTTTTCAAAAAGAGGCATTTTTTTTCGACACGCAAATTAAAAAATATTTACTTAAATTTTAAAATGTTGTAGTACTCAAAAGAAAAAAAAAATAAGGGTGCAATTAATACTAATTGCACCCTTATTACCATTTAACACTCCTTATTTTTTATTTTTTTAAATATTTTTCTTTAGAAATATTCCAAAATAGAATACGCCTCTGGACGAGGGAGTGTACTGTAAATATGCACTATCAAGACATAGCATCAAGTCTGTTTCATTAAACCCTGAAAATATGATATTATTATTTGACAATAAATTCTTTTGTTTTATAACATGAAGAAAAACTTCAACCACCATTAAGAAAAGGAAGATCTTATGCAGTTAATGATATAGGTCCACTAATGGCACATCATTATATATGAGTTATTATATATTTTTTTAATTATTTTATATTAAATTAAATTATATAATAATCAATATATCATGATTGAAAAATGAAAATTAATATTTTTTATTAAAAATTTAATATTTATTTATGAAAGACGTCATTCTTGTGCACCGATGATATTTTTGAGTTATGATAATACGATTTGATCCCGTAATGTTAAGCCACTATTAGCCCATAAGTAATCATATACACTTTATTAAAAAACAATCCAAATATTTATTGGAATATTATCATCAACAATACAATATAAACCAGACGTTTTATTAGTGAAAGTAGAGCTTCGTAAATTCGAATTTAATTAATTGAAATTTTTATTATTCAATTATCTTAAAAAAAAACTCTATAAAGTATGGTAATTGTGTGAGAGAGTGAGAGGGGGAGGTTATCTAGATTAGATGTCAATAAAATTAAGTTAACGTGAACCATACACGAGCATTGCCAAAACCCACCTTCGAAGAAGAGATTCTTTAAGCAAGGAAGATTGTTTAGGACAAAAAGACAAAACATGTGGAACACTACACTCTTAACATAAATCAAAACATATATAGTGGCTTTTCAAGACAAAAGATAAGAAAAAAATCAACACATTTGAACCCAACCCAACCCCCCTACTACTACTAGTCTACTACTATCCATATGTTATTTCATTCAAACTCCATTTATTAGTTGGTCAACACTATACTACTACTCAAGATTCAATGTCCCAAGCAATCACATGTTGAGTTATATATTCAAAGACATTGTCTTTTTTTTTTCCCACCTAGCTTGGATATTTATTGTTCAACTCTCTTCTTTTTCTTTCTCTTTTCCATTCCATTTGGCAATTGGGATCCTTCATTTCCTGTTGGTACAAAAATTTATCTTGAAATTGTTGTTTAATAAGTCAATTTCATTTATAAGTGCAGCGGATGTCATCTAAATTTTGAATCTCTGTTGGTATTAGCTTTTCAAAAATGAACCCTAAGGGCTCATTCAAGTAGGAAATTAATAATTACGACCATAGTTACTACTAACATTCAACATCATGATATTCTGTATTTTCAAAATACTACTCCGTTCGTTCCACTAATTTTGGCATAATTCGCTTATTTAAACATCCCACAGCTTGACACATTGTTAAAAGGTGTGGATCTTCCATCTTTATCATTCTTACAATATTTTATACACTCTCTTTAATAATCGTGCCTAAAAGTTTTGTGTCATGCTTATTGGGACGAAGATAGTGATGCAATGTTTCAATAAGAAAAATAAAAAAACTTGAGAAAGAAAAAAAAAAGAAAAAAAGACAATCCTTTTGCTTGTAAATTAGGGTTGATTATTGGATTCATTATTGCCCTTTTTCTGCAAGCACGAGTCCTCTCCATGTCAACTCCAAGAATTCCTTGTCCCTCTGTGATCATTTCTTGTTGATTGGGTTAATTTCAATTCTTGATTGCGAGATTTGCTCCCTTTTGAAATTCAAAAAAATAAGTATATATTATCAATTCAATATTGTTTCGGAAGAAAGAAAGAAGACCCTTATCCCTCCCTCTCCCTTCCCAATTTTGAAGAATCTATATTAAATTCCTAGAAACTGCCATTTGGGGTTCTCCGCTCTTTCTGTCTCTCTATGCGGTTTTCGAAACCCTTTGGGTATTGTATTCTGTCCAAACTCGCGATTATGTTGGATTTGGAGGAGCCATTTTGTAGAGAGATTGTGTTGCTTTGTGCCTTTAGTTGCTCTCTTCATGCCTAGATTTTCCTCTTGGCCTTTTTTGCCCACAAATTGGTGCTGCAAATCCATACCCAGGTTCTTGAATTTCCGGCGGAAAATGGGTTGCATTCATGCTAAATGCTGCCGGAAATTCTCGTCGTCTTCCGACGGCGGCGAAAGCAGGGAGGAAACCGGTCAAAACAAACACGTCACTGCCAATTCATTCCTAGATGTTGTCGATGTTCCTTCGCATAATTTGAGGTTGTCTTACTCTGTGATTAGCCAGCGTGGCTACTACCCTGAAACCCCTGATAAAGAAAATCAAGACAGTTTCTGTGTTAAAACAAACATTCAAGGCAACCCCAACGTGCACTTCTTCGGAGTGTTCGATGGGCACGGCCTCTGCGGCACGCAGTGCTCCACTTTCGTTAAGGATAGGCTCGTCGAGATCTTGTCCAACGACGCTGCGTTGTTGGATGATCCCGTCAGGGCTTACAGCAACGCGTTCTTGGCTACGAACGAGGAGCTTCATAATAGCGAGTTCGATGATTCGATGAGTGGTACGACCGCGATAACTGCTCTCGTGATCGGGGATAAGCTCTACGTGGCGAATGTGGGCGACTCTAGGGCCGTCTTAGCTGTTAAGGATGGGGATGGAGTCGTCTCCCAAGATTTGTCATTGGATCAGACCCCCTTTAGAAAGGACGAGTGCGAGAGAGTGAAGCAATGCGGGGCAAGAGTTTTGAGCGTTGATCAGGTGGAGGGGCTTAAGGATCCGAGTATCCAGTCATGGGGGGATGAGGAGACGGATGGGAGCGATCCTCCGAGGCTGTGGGTTCAGAATGGGATGTACCCTGGAACCGCATTCACACGGAGTGTTGGTGATAACGTGGCGGAGAAGATAGGTGTCGTTGCTGATCCGGAAGTTGCCACGGTGCAGCTCACCACATCGAGCCATCCTTTCTTTGTCGTTGCAAGTGATGGGGTTTTCGAATTCCTATCCAGCCAGACGGTTGTTGACATGGTATGCTCGATGCTGCTGTTTATTTTTGTTGTCTCATCATAGATATGCATCCTAATATGGAAGTTTATTGATTGAATAAGTGAATAACATGCGATTTCCCTTGTTGCAGTTAGTATTTACTGCAGCTATAGATAGAAATAAACTCAAGTGAGGATCTTTATATATGCTTAGTGACATTCAAGACTATGTTACTACGTGTTGCTTCATATCATCTCACGAGCAATTAATTCATGTGTGCAGTGAAGCTTTTGATATATTTCCTAGAAGAAATTCTTAGTTGCTTCTGCTTATAGAAAGTACTCTAGCTTGTAATGTGATAACATTTCGTGTTCATTCATTTAATCCATTTGTGGCATACACTAGCTTAGCAAACTATCTTTTGTTGAATATGGAGTAGTTAACAATATTGACCT
The DNA here is from genome assembly GCA_026898415.1 of Leonotis leonurus. Taxonomy (NCBI): domain Eukaryota; kingdom Viridiplantae; phylum Streptophyta; class Magnoliopsida; order Lamiales; family Lamiaceae; genus Leonotis; species Leonotis leonurus. The sequence goes on from JAPKLX010000023.1 coordinate 437,143, forward strand.
CTTTACATTATATATTAGTAGGTAAGTTTAGGAACATTTATCATAATTTATGATTGACTGATATGGCTTGAGGAATAAAGGATTAATATCAGATGGATGTAAGTTTACAATTTCTATGATGCGATGAATTATGATTCACTTCTTGATTAGATGATATGTTCCTCTACTAAAGCGCATTGATTAAGATGAGGCAGAGTCTGCACTTCTTTTCACTCATGATGCTTGTTACTACTCTTTAGGCAGGCAATTAAAGCTCAGTTTATCTGATTTTCGTCCTTCTTTCCTTCCTCCCCATATATGCAGGTTAACAAATATCCCGACCCAAGAGATGCGTGTTCTGCCATCGCTGGGGAATCGTACAAGCTATGGTTAGAGAACGAAAGTCGGACTGATGATATTACTATGATCATTGTACACATTAAAGACTTGAATACTGTATAAATCATGGGGGGAGTGTACTGTAGTAGATGCATGAAGTTTCTTTCTCATTCTTAATGCTAGATTTTCTTGGCTTAATCAGAGAAATGATTACTATATGGGATGGGAGAGAATGTAATATATTGTTCTCAATCTCATCAGATCAACCTTCTAACCAAGTGTTGATATCAATATACTCAAAAATCGATGTCCAAATAAATAGCAACTTATGTCACCTATTGCTAAATCTATTACAGCCTTGTCTTATTTCATTTGCACATATATATTTTTTAATATCTGATTAAGTTTTGCTTGATTGCAATATTTATTCTGCCCAAGAACCAGATAAGCATAAAAAGATTTCATTCTTATACAAAACACATTACGATTAACCCTGGCAGCACATACATATAGAGAGAGTAAGAGAGGTTGACATGTATACAATACAAAGAGTAAGGTGTAAATGGGGATCGATGTGTGTGTTGAGATATACTCTACAATCTATTTTTTGGTACAAAGTTTCATAAAAAGGTTGGAAGGCTCGATCAAAAATAGATCGACAACTTCTTATCAATCGAGTTTTGGATAATATTACACTTCTCCAACAGTTCACTAAGCTTATCAGCACCTTTATGAGCTTTAGAAGAGGGTGGCTGCATAGATCTATCATCGTTATCTTTTGAAGCAAAATTATCGTAACTTGACATCATGCCATTCTGGGGACTCCTCTCTTCTTCATTCAAGATCACCTGATCACTGGAAGATGGAAGTTGAGCACAATCAGAAGCCACTGTAGACCATGGTTGAAAGCCCTCGAAATCCATTTGATTTGACTCGAGTTCTGTAGAGCTACATCCGACTTCAACCATTTCATCAAGAGATGGCTGGGCAAGGTAAGGATTTAAGAATGCAGTATCTTCTGATTCCAATGTTTCCAAGATCTCTATATTTGGGGCAGCTGAGCAATGCGCCGTTAAGAGGTACGTAGAACACAGCTCTTCACTGTTTAATTTCATTAGCCGCCAATTAAATAGCCTTCGAAAAATTGAAATCCATCTTGGAGTGATGTAATAGGAAGTGTTATGAAGCTCAAATGAGCAGTTTTGAAGCAGTATAGCTGCCTCCTTTAGGGCCAGAGCTTCTCCCATCATCTGACTAGCCTCTGTTAAATAACTGACTAAGCAGTTCTCTAATCGCGATTTCTGGTTCCCTATATCGCCCCCGTTACCAAGACCTTGAGATAACCATGACAGGTTATCCTCCAATACTGGGAGCTTGCAATTGTCCAGTGCAGATATGAGCATTTCGGTTCTTGAAGGTGAGGACCATCCTACGCTTGGCAAGTACAATTTCACAGCCATGAATTCATCGGTGAACTCCTCAAGCCGGTCGATTTCAGGGCAAGGCCAACCAGTGGGATTTGCATGGGATGTAGCTGCCACTTCATTCAGGGATCGATCCAAAGCTTCATTGAAGACTGAAATGCAGTCATTAGGACTCACTCTGTGGATGTCCAGCCCATCAAGCTTTTTGAGGGTAGTGTTTAAGTGGGACAGAACTCGGTCACGTGTTTTAACTCTGCTAACAACAATCTGTGGTGGAGATTCACGAGCCAGCCATTCTAGTCCTTCTCTTAGACGTTGGTCACTGAAAAAACTATCCAAACCTTTCATCTCAACGTCTTTAAGAAAAGTAAAGAAAGTTGTAGTCACCCTTGATTTGTCAATTCCGTGGAGTCCTAATACTTTCTCTAAATTAGAGAGATCAGATTCATCTTTATCAGAGCTACATAAGACAAGAAGGGGCAAGCAAGAACCGGAAGGTAGGAGCGCAACAAGGTCGTGAAGCTGTTTTCTCTGGAATTCAAGGGGACTTGTTTCTGATAATAGGAAGAGGATTGCACTAGCTCCTGTTACCAACTTATTTACATCCTCGGAGTTCATGCTCTTGATAACTGATAAACAGCATGCCGGATCATCATCAGAATGGCTAGGAATCCAACTTCTCCAAATCGCAAGGTCACGAGATGATACGAGCAGATCATCCGAACCATCATTGTTGGCAGGCATGAGCTTGGAACGTAACCATGAACCTGCAGTCGAGAGTGAAAGATCGTTCTGCAGCCTTAGATTTTCTTGCTGCAGAGGTTCCTCCTGAGAGCATAGAATCAGTTTCCAGCATATGCATTTGGCATCCGGACTCTTTTCGACAAGTTTAGAAGCAATCACGTCTGAAGGATTCAGAATGGACCAGGACCTTTGTTGAGTTTCAAGCCTCTCACGCATGACATGATCAATGTTGAACGTCCCAAAACTGCCTGATTGCTTTAGAAAAGAGCAGTAAGAAGAAGAAAAAAAGACTTAGTAAATTTGGGGACAAATCTTGGAGGGGTCAACTGAGTGATCTATATTAATTTATTTTCTTATAAACTAAATCCATGTGTTGTTCAAATCCAATGCAGGGCTGCCGTCTCACAACATAGCACTGTCTTTATTCTTTCTCAACCAATGAAGCTTAAAGGAACACTTTTAAAAAAAAAATATTTTCTCTCAAAAATCACCATAGATGGCACGGGCTTTAAATATACTCACCACTTCAAGCTGCCAAATTGGTGGGCCCAGTGAAAGCAAATCCAATGCGACACTTGCTGTAAACTTTTTGTGCTCACGCAATTTCCTTCTATTTGTGGTGCGACGCTTCCATATCCTGAACAACAAAAAGGTAAGAGAAAGTCCCCAAAATAAAACACAACATGAAACAACCAAAAGCATAGAACAGTCAACAACCTCAGCATCAATCTTAGTCTGGCTTCCAGGACTTCTAAGTCGTAATTATTTGTTGCTGTCTCATCAGTTGTATCTTCTTGCACAATTTCTGTTGGTTCTTCATCTTCCATGTCCTCAGAGAACATAGGCATGTCTAATGGAGTATGAACACGAGATGTAACAGGACATATGTCTTCCTCAGCAGTCACTTCAGTGACTGTAGTATGTGGGGTGAATGCTGATGTTGATTGCAAGTCATGCTTCATTGACCTACCAAATGAATTCCTAAGAGTAGGTTCATACTTGAATTTCGTTTCAATTTCAACAGCATTGACATGAGCTTTAGGGGAACTTCTAAAGAAATCCGATACTAATGGACCAGCTTCAGCCTCCTGAATCTCAAGACTGATAGTTCTTTTATCTGGTGTAGTTGGGGAAATAGGTACTTTATGCAAGGACTTTTGCATACTGCTCTTTGGAGATAAACTGGTAAGTATATCAGGCATTTCCCCATCATGGATCTGAGGAGTGCTGGCAGCTATAATGGGTGATAAAGTTGGTCTTGGGTGAGAATCCTTCATCATCTTAATTTCTTTTACTTCATTATCAGCATATGACTCAGTTACTGAAGGAAACATGACATCAGTGACAATCATCCTTGCCCTCTTTCTCTCGACAAGCTTGGAGCACTTGACAGGAAAGTCATTCTCGACATTAACAAATGCATTTTCCTTTACCATGTACGGTTCTTCGAAATCCCTCGTGGCAAAGCCATGATATTCCAGAAGGCCTCCTATATCCTCTTCCTAATATGAACAGAAATTATTAAAGACAAAGATGCATAATTTACAACATCTCAACAATAGCAAGTCACAAAAATTTGAATAAACACGCACACACATTACCTCCATTCCAACCCATTTTGCAACATGAGTGATGGGAATTCCCTGGTTCATTTGCAGACCACAGTGCAATGAAGCAAGAGCCTGGGTACGTAACTGGCCAAAGCATAACATAAAGAACCACATTACTATAATATTCCTCAAACATAACAGCAAGCAAATGCTATCAACTGTAACAGCTGATTTGGCCAAGATAAAGTTAAATAAGGGCAGATGTAATAATAAGATCAGAAAGAGTACAGAGTTTAAAAGTAATATGAACTACCTCCCCGAGCTCTTGCTTCCAAGATATTAAAGCAACTAAAAATGTTGCTGAAGAGAAGCGATTGATGCATGTGATTATGACTTGAGCATAATGATTCAGTAGCAAATGATAAATATGTTAACTAAGGTCATACCTTTGAAAAATGTGCATGCATTAAGCATGCTTGAAGATAGCTAGCTTTACGGGCAAGCCTAAAAAAGGCAATAAAATTCCCTGTTCTGCAGGCTCTGGAATAAAGACAAAATAATGTTATTGATACAGAATAATACTAACTACACAAGATTATGACAACAAGACACTTCATATATCCAGATAGAAAAAAACCTGGCTACATCACGAGCAAACAACACTTCTGGTGTTTGCCGCATCTCTGGGCTCATCTTAGCCAGATCAAGCGAAAGCTCTGCAGGTTCAACCTGGCATGATTTTCTTATTTGATGGACAGCAACAAAATGGTAACAGTACAATTATTTTCCATCTTAGAGGACTTACTTTATACCCAGGATGCTTGTCAAGCTTGAGGAGTGCATAATAGCCTCTAAATTCTCTTTCAGATGGCACATATATTCCTTTTTTTCTGTGATCATCGTATAACTGAAATAACTCAACAGAAGTTTTGTTCATCTGCTCAATGTTTAGATGTGCATCAAATCCCTCTGAGAATCCCTCTCCTCTGGTGTATTCACATAACTCGTGCATGGCTATTATGTGAAGTCTTATCTGCAGAAAAAACAGAAGCACCACAAGTTAATTTAAATGTATCAAACCAAGAAGAATATGGTCAAACCATAAAAAGGACAAATTGAAAGGAAAATGAAGATGACTGTGAGAGTGATAGAAAGACTGGTTAGTGGGAAAGTTGAGTGATTAAGGCACAGCAAGAGATGGGTTGAAAGGCAATTAAATATAATATATATATATATATAATCATACATATATTCAAAAGAGTAAATATCAAAAACTAGCCAAAAAACTTAGTGAAAGATTCTAATTACAACTTAGCAATTCATATCATTCATTCCAGGTATGAATGGTATGATTCGTACTCAAGTGGCTAGAATTTATATATCACAAAGTTTGGGACTGCTTTTTTCTTTCAATATCTTTTTGGCTATTTTTATTTTGCCTCTATTCAAAATGTGAAACAATTGTAACATCAAAATACCATCATCAAGTAACTAAGTGCTTACATGAATGTCCCCAAACACTTCAGATAAAAAAATAGTTGCGAATTCCTAATTCATGAATGTATCCAAACAATCCATGCAACTTCACAGAATCTAGTGAAATATAGTCACCATTAGAATGCCAGACCGCCATCTAAATATAGCCTTTCAAATATATAATCAGAAAATGTGAAATACCATTTGCTCCAGCATAGTGATGGCCTCTAGATTGAAAAGGTGCTGCATCCTCAAATCCATACGAATGGCCCTCATCCTATCCCATAAGAAGTTATATAAGCCGAGAAATCTATCATCATAAGCCCCATCCAGTAAATTCAGAAGATAGTCTATTGTCTTTTGCAAGATCGGCAATGGACGAATAAGCCCCGCTTCCCTCTCTGCAGTCCTAGTGTACTGTAAACATGAGACAATGTGGTCAGCAAGTTCCTGCTATTAAGGAATATTGATGTCCCGAGAGTTTTTGTTATTTAACAATAACACTAATGATCATAATGTGTATCTCCCACCACTGCCCAGTACTAGTCAGGGAACTGATCAAATTACATACCTTTTTGACAGCGAGAAGTTCACTGGTAGTGTTCCTATCCCCATCCAAGCGTTCATATTGATCCAGATCTCCTTTCCTTTCACGCTCGGATCTCTCAGACTCTGCCAATCACAAGTTAAGTGGTCAGGCTGGTGAAATCATAAAACTGGAGTAAGTGACTCTTATTTTTAATGAGCTTTCTGAAATTGAAGCTGCATTAGTTGCCTGTGTGCTTTGTTAGCATTAATATCAAGCATGTGGGAATGGATCAGAAATTGTGATGCTCTCCTTTATAAAATGTAAATATAACAGCAAGCAAGGAGTCGTTGTGGAGCATATCTCAGTTTTAATCTAACTAACTAACTTGCATGATTCCAAATTTCAATAGGTACCTGGACACATATCTGGACATAATCCAACTATACTAGTGGATGATGCTGTGCCTTCATAGTCATTGCCACTGGCAGAATCCACCAACATATCCATGTTTGAATCCTCTAAATTTTTTTGTTTCACCGGCATAGACAGATGCTGACTTTTGGCTGGATCTATTTGGTTTTGAACAGTTTGACGGCTCGGAGCTGACTGGCTTAATTCATCCTTGAAGCGAGCCAAACGCTTTGCTTTGGCATGAAATTCTCTAACCCAAATTATGTAGATCAGTACAACAAAGTACTCATACAACGAATTACAATAAGAAAATTAATACATGTAATATTTTACCGTTCAATCTCCAGTTCAGGATCCAAGTTCTCTCGAGACATTAGACCAGATGAAGATTGAATGGGTATCTTGGTTCTTTTAACAGCTGGTGCTTCCATTGGCGTGTTTACATCATCTTGAGCACTAATGACTTGTACAGGTGTCGGAGACGGACTTCGTCTTTGGAAACCAGGGGCCCTGAATGAAAATTTGTCATCAGTAAATGTGGAGACATAAAGTAACAATTTAAGAAAAAGTGTACTAGGTTTATCACCAATTTTGTTACATTTTATTGAATGATGAAATCATGATTTATGTTTATCTATATCAAGTAAAATATATATATACAGATTTTTGAGGTAACATAGTCTCTCAATATATCCAAGTGAGCGCACCCTGCTTTGGCCTTTATGTGTTTGTTATCTAATGTCTGTTGGTCCAACTCCAAGACTGTCAATGCTGTCCGTGGAGGATGGCATGTCATGACAGTTTCCCAAAAAAGGTGACATCAAAGATATGGCAGGTGATATGGTGGATATGTCGGACATTGGCGAATTAAATAAATATTAAATATATTTCTTAATAATATATTAAAATTCCAAAATTTTTAATATCTTAAAGTTTTAAGGGCACATACAAAGTCATTAATCTAAGTCAAGTCTTAACAGTTAACACGAATAGAAATATCTACTCATCCTCATTACCACCCCTACTACATAATCATCCCCCTCATCAATGAATGGAGCAAATCCCTCTTCTTCATCAAATAGAATAGCTCATCAATCAAATGGTATTCTTTCGTGGGTATGGTTGTGCTTTTCCAGTCAGGTGGGTCTCCGGTCAGAGTAGCCAAAGTTTGCCAATCCAGTGGATGGAAAAAAGAAGGGGTAGAGAGAGAAGAGAGGGAGTAGGTGAAGACTTTTTAGTGAGAAGCGAAATAATTATCTTCAGACATAAAAAGTAACCCCTAAATATTAGATGGGTCGGTTTGGGTCAACTGATTTGAGCCAGATTTTCTTTTTTAACAAAAAATTCAAAGTTCAGCACCATAACGGTGCCGCCATTGAAAACTGCTATGACATGCCATATCATGGCAGGATAGGAAAAAACGCCACATATAGCCGCAAAATATAGTTATGTCGCCATTTGACAACATATTGTACACAAGAAGTTACCACGATATAGTTATGGAAGCCTTAACAAAAAACAAATTAAAAAAACTAAAGAAAATGGGAGATTTTACATCCTCTTTCTCCAACTAGGGGTGGGTGGAATATCAGCTCATATGCTCATACGGAACCTAGCTATACAGCAATAGGCCTCAGCCCAGCACTCTATGGTGTGATCACAAGTATTGAAAGCAGAAAAAATTGCAACAGTGGAAACCAACCAAAAGAATCTTCAGTAATACAACAGAAATTCTTATGCACATCACTACATCACTCACATTGAGGCATAAATATGTTTATCATCAGAACCCAATGAATCAATTTTGAGGCAGATTCCCTCCCTCATATTTTCTGATTTTGAGTAAATGGGGAATTGATGACTGATGGAGTACAAAATGCTGCACGTTCAAATTTATAGGGTACCTTTTATGATTGTCCAAAACACTAGCAGCATTTGGTGCAGAATTTCCATTAGGAGATAATAATGTTGGAGACCTTGTTCGTTTTGGAAGTTGAACATCTCCATTCTTGGCCTGAGGCTTTCTTCCAGGTTGATAAGCACCCTTTGTAATCAAGACCTCAGATACATCTCCTTGAACCAATGGAGTGGCATTATTTATGGGGGAGTTTGATTGATCAGCAAACAGGGAAGAGGAAAATGGCCTGTTCAACAAATCAAAATATAAAGATTTTGGGCTAATTAGAGAAAAATTAATAACTCTGATAGAAAAATCTTGAGGTCCCAATCTCACTCTTAAGAAGTTTCCCACCTGAAGTTGTTTGTTGGGGAAAACAAGATCAATCATTTATAAGCATAAAATTATCCAAGAAAGTGCTTTGGTTAAAATTTGTCTAAGCAGAAGCCAAAAAGCAGCTCTAAATGAGGCATGCAATCTTTCATTCTTATTTCTTACCCGATACATGAAACTTTAAACAGCCAGAAAGTAAACAAATAACTCAAATCGTGGATCAGTAAAACATATGTCATGAGACACACACGCACACACGCATATATATATATGAGCTGAGCAGGGTAGCGCGTGTCAAACAACTCAAGAAACTAAACAGCCAGACCACATATGAAGGCAGAGACCACAAAGTGTTGCCAGTGCGTGACAAATAGTCAGGACAGATAGTAGGATCAGTATCTAGTCAAAGGACAGAGTAACAACAGCATCTAAGACTTTAAGGTTTTAGCCCTGGCAGCAAAAATGCAGGAAAACAATGCATTTATTATACATTCCTCTTATATGTATGAAAGAAGTGATGGGAAAAGAAAAACACCATCAATGTTTACAAGGGATAACAAGTAGCATGATAATTCTCCAATTGTTACTTAAAACAGGGTGTTCCTATGTCACTTAAAGCAGGGGGTTCATATGGATAGACCAAGTAACAAAAGCAGAATAATTTAAGCGCTCAAATGAAGTAACATCAAAAGACCAAGATAAAATAAAACTAAAAAAAAAAGCAGAATAATTTCAGTGTGCAAATAAAATAACATCAAACTTTTTAGTGAATAAACAATTGAAAGAGATGCATATGTACAAAAAAAAGGTACATATAGAGAAAGTTTGCCAAAAATGACAAATAAGCTTTGGTAATTACTTTTGAATTCCTCCAAAAGGCCGAGAAGATTCCCTCCTAGAGTAGCTGCTCTCAAAATCAGGTAAAGATGTAGCCTCGGGAGTATCAAGGTCCCTATAATCAACTACAGGTCTAGAACAAATACACATTGTTAGAGAGAGTATTTGCATTGATTTACAGGTCATGTAATGATTTCACAATCATGTTATTAATACCTTCTAAGATATAAAAAAGAGTTCATGTCTCTAAATTGGGGGTGTGATGCATCTTTTGACAAGACTAGTTTTGAAAGAAAAAAGGTAAATAGAAATATACTGCTCATCTACATGATTCCTTTATTAGGATATATTTATAAGAAGAGACGATCGTGAACACAATTCCTTTATTAGAGACAATAGTACCCCTTGTAAAAGTCAGTCTTCCAGCTAACCTTTTGTGACCATCAGGGCGAGCATTTTCAGAGGAAAACCCAATGGCAATGGGATGTGTTGGAGACCGTGTTCTCTTTTGAACTGGAACATCTGCATGCTTGGTCTGAAACATTTGTCCAGAGTGACGAGAATCTCCTGTTGGCAAGAGTGAGGAAAGTCTTTCTTTTATTGGTGGAGTGATATTATGGCTTGATAACTTCGATTGGTTAACCCATGTAGAAGAGAAAGAACGCCTACATTACAAACACAAGATAGTGGCATAAATATTAAGCATATAAAATTTACACCTAACTATCAAGTGAACACAATCATTTCTTCAATATCTTTTAAGCAAACAACCCCAAGGGAGGCCAAGAGCTCATATCATCTGCATAATTCTCAATTGGTATTATCTGACTCGTGTCTGGACATCTAAGACCATGATGCAAATCCTTATTGATTGCTAACTTACTGTTGAATGTCTTGACTATGAGGGTGTTGGCCATCAGCATATACACTGTTATGAGATACTGGACGAAACATTTTGGTTCCATGGGGATCCAAGTAACTGTTGTCTCTAGAAGTCAAAGACAACCAAAAGAAAATGTTAGAGAGAAGAGGATGTACAATTCTAACAGTCCCAAGGAAGGCTAAGAGCTCATTTCATTTACTAAAATCTCAATCAATATTAATTGATGTCTGCAGTCCCAAAGGAACTTACCTACCCATGGGAATCCTGGATGTATTTGAAACTTCATATGGAGATTGAGTATAAGGTGAATTATTTTTCCTAGTAGATTGAATTTCTGCAGTCATTGTAGGGGCACCAGTTCTTAATTGTCTTGATGCAACCTGCTGCAGATCAGCAGGAGGCCTTTGATATTGGGCACCAGGTGCTTTTAATGAAGATGCCTTCACATCACCCCATCTCGGAGTCTCATTGCTTCTAGAGACAAAACTCAAGTCATATAAGTACATTGTTCACTATATCATTACAATTAAACAAGATAATCATCATCTTGTACCCTTTACAGGAAAACCACAACATCTACCTATTCTTGGTATAGCTATCTACTCAAAAAACCCTAGGCAATATAATAGAAAATCAGATCTCCAAATGACACCATAAGCACTTGAAGATAAAGTCAAGCAAGTAACTACAAACATAGGGTTGAAAAAGGAAGGTAGTATATCAGATATATTACATTTCAGTTCCTGGAAAAGACTGATTGGAAACCAACGGTGGCGAAGATATTCCCTGGGAGGCATTGATGTTCCTATAGTCAATCGAGGACCTGACCGAAGAACACCAACCAGTCAATGAAAAATATCAAGAAAATTCAGCCATGTATTTCCTGTCAAAAAGCTGAATAAATTGCAGAATGACAGTGCTATCAGAATCATGCTAGCTGCATAGAGCTCTCAATATTTAAAAAACCGTTTTATCTCTTTTCAAATGTTAATTGATGGTTAGTCCCAGACTCACTTCACGTAATTAGTATCACTATGGTCCCCTAACTTACTGACGATAATTGGAGCTAAAATCACTAGATGAATATGATTCCAGTGTTGAATATCAAAGATAGGTCACTTTTTAAGAGTCAGATTGTGAAACAAGACAAATGTCAGATAGTGACATATGATAGTGAGAAGAATTCCTTAAGCGCTAGACGACTTTCTGCAGCCACGGAGTAGTGAAATCTAAGTGCATACGAACCAAGTTTCCAGCTGCGTGCTTTACTAGATCTCAGTCCCCAGATCCAAACTATGCAATTCACTAATCTAACTTACCTTCCTAATGAGAAAAACTAACGCGCGCACACACACACACATCCAGACAACAAAGAAATACCTAGACGATACTGGAAGAGGCGAAGAGGGAGAGGGAAGCCGAGGAAAATTGCCAAAAGGAGTTTGAGCCCCAGCTTGTGCACTGGGACCCGAGTTCTTCCCAAATCCGCTAAATGCCATAATCCTTCTTAAATTTCAAATCTTGCTAATCAACAGATGTGTATTGCTTACGTCTTGGCAACACAGTAATATAAGTATATATGTGGAGAGGATAGAGAGTAGTATCTTCTTCAGGTCCGTTGGGATGGAGTAATTTCCATAATTAGGGTTCCAATTTGGGGCAAAAGGGTTTTTGAGGTTGAGAAGACGGTGAAGAGTAGTAGAGTTGTTCAAAATTCAAAATAACCTTAACCAACCCGAATATTTATTTTGATGTGTTATTTATATTTATAATTCAATTTTACTCCCTCCGTGCCAACTAGCTTAAGGCATATATTGAGTGTATATTTAAAGTATAAAGTGATGATAGAAATATATATTGTTTAAATTTGTATGTGTAATAAAGGTTTTTTAAAAAAGGAAATGACTCAAACTAGTTTGGACGGCCCAAAAAGGAATACGACTCAAGCTAGTTGGGACGGAGTGAATGATACTCTCTCAGTCCAATAAAGTGGGGCTTTTAAGGTGGGACGGAGGTAGTATTATATAAATCATAATTCACATCTCATAAAATTATATTTTAACTTGTTAATTCATATACAAATATAATATTTTTTTTAAAAAATTGGACGATTTCAGTTCTGAATCGTGGACCGTCATAATCACGGTTCGATTTTAATTTCAAAATAATAAAATTGTAAACCAGTAGTTCGATTACAGTTCGAACCAATTTTAACCGTAAAAGCCTTTAAAGAGTACGGATGTGTAAGAAAACAAGTGGAATCGATAAGTTCTGCTCGATTTTGTTTTAATTTTGATTCAATTTGCAAATTATGTTTTTAGGTTCACCAAATCTTAACTATACTTATCTATTTTTTATATAAAAATATATGTGATTCTCACTATAAATTAGAGTATCTAATATATCTTAAATAATAAAATTATATATTTTACGGGTAATGATACCACTAGTGGTGGGGTGATGTGTATCCAATGAGTGGTGGGTTCGTTAGTATCCGCAGATGATCAATTTTAGTGATTTTTAATATCCATGGATACTTTCGTGAGTAAAATTTAATATTCATTTACTTCGTGGTTATCAACATGAATAGATATTATACATACTAGTAGCACCTTATTATCATCCCTATTAATTAAAATCTAATGTAATGACATTAAAAAACTCATATGGACTAATTTAAGACTTTTGGTCAAATTTAAAAATGGGAAAGGATATGAGATTCCAATTTGTATCACTAAAACGTCCACATTCACTTTCGCACCCACAATTTCCGTCTATCACAATTCAAAACGGGAAACTTCCCACTATAAATGATTGCCTCACGCACACTTCCCTACTCGCACTTCAAATAAAAACCGCAAGAGAAATATAATAATGGGTTCAGTCGAGAAAGCTGAGGAAGAATGGAGAGCAATTCTCACACCGGAGCAGTTTCGGATCCTCCGCCAGAAAGGCACCGAGTACGTGTTATTTCTTCAACCTTTCTTCTTCTCTTTCTTTTTCTTTTGGAGATTTTTTCAGCAATTTTTGTATTTGTGTTGGAATATTTTATTGTCTGAACACTTACAGATTGTTCATAGTAATTAATTTTTGGGCTCATAGTAAAGATCAGAAATCTTTTGTGGTGGGAATTTGCGAATCTTGCTTATGGTGTTTGTAATGGGTTGAGTTCGATAAGTTCGACTCTTGTTTAAATAAAATAAAAAAGTCAAATAATTTCTCATACATTTTTTACATTTCTGCAAACCGAACTGTGAAAATAATTGTAATGAAATATAAACGCATTTCCTCGATAATCAGTTATATAACTTTATAAACATGTTTTGTTACTTGCTGAAGTGAGAGTATGAGCATCCAAATCTAACCAAAATGAATCAATCCATGTTATGTTTGTTTGGTTTAAGATAAGAGTATTAAAAGACCTAGATAATTTAAACCTTTTGAATTCTGGAGTTGGTAGAATTTTGAACCATAAAATCAACTAGAAATTGAAATAAAATAAAGAGGAGTTGGAAAAATATTAATGTAGTTTACATGAGAAAATTGTGTTGTAGACCAAGAGGGACAGGTCACTACGACAAGTTCTACGAGGAAGGGATATACAACTGTGCTGGCTGCGACACACCGCTCTACAAATCCACCACCAAATTTGACTCGGGCTGCGGATGGCCGGCCTTCTTCGAAGGCCTGCCCGGGGCCATCTCCCGCTCGGTGAGCATCAGCAAGAGTCTGTCCCATTAATCTATATATGTGCGTCTGATATTTGTGTACTGTTTCTGCAGGCGGACCCTGATGGGCGGAGGACTGAGATAACGTGCACTTCATGCGGTGGCCACTTGGGACATGTCTTCAAAGGCGAGGGGCACCCGGTGCCAACCGACGAGAGGCATTGTGTTAACAGCGTCTCCATCAAGTTCACACCGCCTGCCGCTCCTTAGACTGCTGTTTCATGGGGTTCATATGTACTTCTTCATGTGCTTTCTTGAAGTTTGGTTGTGGATTGATTTTTGGATTATACTATTGAACTTGGGTTTATTGTTGAATGAAAACATCAAAACTTTTAGAAGAATAGTGAGGAAGCATCTTATGATTATCTTCAAATAAATCAAGACATGCTTCTCAGATTTATTATCACCATCTCCCAGCATTCAAAATCGACCAAATAAATTGATTTGTATGTGCGTTTTCATTGTAATCTATAATCATTAGAAGATATTATGTGTGAACAATAAGTTAGTACAATTAATTAATCATCAAATTATTTGCTTGCTTCTTCTTTGCAATATGAGAAGGTGATTGATATATTATAATGGATGATGGAATGTAATTGTAATTCTTATCCATTCTATTCATATTGATATGCTTGTTTAAACATGTAAGTAAGAAACATCATTCCATTTCAAATCACTAATCCACTATATAGAGTCATTCATACCTATTATATTTTTATTATTTTCACAATATTATGTTTATATATATATATATATATATATATATATATATTGGATTAATTTTGTTCATCAATAAATTAAAAATTATTTTTTATTTTTCATCATTTTTAATTTTTATCTATCCATTTCTTCACTTTTTTTATTTATATTTATTTTTAATTGACTTTTTGTAACATAAAAAATAAATAATATGTAAACTCTCCTACAGTCCTACTATCTCGTGAACACGCAAACTCTAATACAAACACTGTAAAATACACACATGCATAAAAACATACAAAAAATGTTGAGTGAAATGATGTTGTGTGTGTTAGTTAGGGGTGAGCAAACCCGAATCCAAAACTGCCAACCGAATCGAACCGATCCAATAAGGGCTTATTGGATTGGATACAAACATGTTTTGGATCGGATCGGTTGAGAAATTTGAAATCCAATAACTATTGGATTGGATTCGGGTTTGCTCTATTGGATTGGATTTCACCCGACCCGATCCAATAAGAATATTAATAATTTAAATTATATTTTATATAATTAAATCTAATATATAAAATATATTTTATATTTATTAATTTGTGTTTAAAATCTAATTTATAAACCTAACCTAATTTACTCAACACTTACGCCGCAATGCGTCAAACCTCAAACCTCAAACCCGCACCCACTGACTAGTTTCATGTTGGATTTTATCGTTTCATTTTGGTGATTAGTGATTGTTGTTGGATATTATCGAAATGCTTAATTTTTCGTTGTTTTAGGCATGTTATAACTTAAAACGGGTTTGTAATTCACATTTTAGGGATAAACAGTTATTGGATCGGTTTGACCCGAAAACCGATCCAAAACCAATATTTTTATTGGATCGGATTGAATTTTTTTTTATTGGATCCTTATTGGTTTGAGTCTATTGGATCGGATTGGACCCGACCCGATCCAATACTCACCCCTAGTGTTAGTGGTGCAATAAAAGACGATGATGATGAGTGAATAATTGATATGTGCGTATATTGTATGTGAGTGTGAAATTGTGTTATTATGCGTACATATGTCTTATGTTTGTGTGAATAAAATGTAATTTTTTTTTTATATATTTTTATAACTTTAAATGTAAAATTAAATCCTTAAAAAATAAAAAGTAAGTTTTAATATAAATATTATTATAATAAAAATATGAAAATATTTAACGATTTCATTCTATATATATTCCTTGCAAATACCAAGCATATGAATAAAATATATTTTGTCATTTCATTCCTATTTTCGTTCATTCTACATATCATTTCAGTGCACCGTACTTATGCCATTAAGGAAATAATTCCCAAAATCAAAGAAATTATGTTGGTCCCGAAATGAGAGTGTATGGGGGAATACACCAGTTAAAACTTTTTCAGATTAAGAGAAAGTTTCAGTGAAAGCTCATATCTTAAGGGAGGTAGCTTCAGTTTAGAGTATAACTTCATATAACAATCCTTCAATCTACACTTAGTGTTTGACTGATGGACTAATATCTTAAGTATGCAGTGCGAAAGTGGTGGTTTGAAAGCTTACTCGTTTATCAGAAAAACTTAATGTTAATGTTCAAGTTTGCATTTCAGTATTCAGTATATGCAATAGTGTTAGAGAAAATGAGATACTAAAAGATAATAGAGAAGACACAGAGTTTGGTGTGCGTGGTTCGGAGATAAAAACTCCTACGTCCACGAGTCTCGATGTGAGTCGAGGGTTTCCAACTAAATGGAGTGTCTTATAGTGATCAATCTTTGAAGGTTATATGAACAATGAAGTCTAATCACTTCTAACTATGAATTAAATCTAAGTTAGATCTATTCTTCGATTACAATATGTATCGCTAAGAACACACTAGGAAATATATTGTGAATACAGAAGTGTTCTAGAATCTGAAAGTTGGAGAGCGATAGAAAGTTTAAGAATGTTGAGAGTTTGAATGCGTAAGAAAGCTTGGTAATCGGTGTTTGAAGCGTTTGAAGCAACAGGGTATTTATAGGACACTATCAAGAATATATTTGTTGTGAGAGAAGACTTCGTCCGTAGCATTAGAAAATCTTCCCGTTGGAGTCGTCTTCCTTTTTACCATTTTTGGTGTTTGCTACAAGATTTGTTTCGCCTACTGAAATTTTTTCAGAAGTGGTAATGCCTATACGAAAAGCATGGTACTCAGTGGCGAGCTTGACTTTAGTAGAGACTTCAGTGCAGAACTTCAGTGAATGATATCTTCATGCTTCAAATGTCTTCAAATTCAAGACTTCAGGACATGACTTCAGTGGCATGGTCCTTCAATATTGACCTGAGATCTGAGTTATAGAGAACTTCAGTACTAGTCTTGAACTTCAATCTTGCGTCATTCAAATTACGTGTACCTGTAAACTAAATTACTTAACAAGTAAGTTCTAAAATAAAACTATGGACCAAATTTTAATTTTAGACTTAATACATTTTTTAAAAAAATTTTAAAATTTTAATCAAAACCTTTATAAATATTTCTCAACAAATTCCTCCTAAATTAAAATCTTTGTTTGCCACGTACAGTACTGAGTACTTCCATACAGGATTTTTTTGCTTTAGGAGGAGGGGTTTTAGTGACTGAATTAGATATTGATAATAAACCGTACGACGACGTAGAGAGCTTTTTTTGACAATTGGAAAGTTGAAATTTGACTATTCCATGTTTTTGTTTTATTTTTAGCTAAACAAATATTGACTTGTATACTGCATTAGGTTCACAAAATTATTACTAATTTTATAAAATTAAATAATAATTTTATGAATGAATGGAATAATTAAAACTACTTCTTAAAAAAAAGTAGTCAAAAACATTGCCGTAAATTAAATGAACATATTACAAAGAATTGTTTGAATACATCACCATTTTAATATAAGTAATACTACATATTATATAGTTTGTATATCTAATCTAGATTCTTATATATTTTCATTAAAGTAAACATTTTTTTTGCTTTTGCACAACCGGAGAGTCTAGTCAAGTAAATCATTAGGTTTGGTTATTAGACTCCAGCTTGAGTTAATTGAACTGATCTTTTTTTTTAACAATAATTTTTCGACCATAATCATAACTTTTCGATTTCCTAACTAACCTATCGAGCCACAAGATTCATGAAAATTGTATAAATATCCTTCATAATCATATTTTTACAATAAGAACACACAAAGGTATTTTATCATATATAATATTTACTATCGTTTTTTATTTTTTTTAATGCGAAAATAAGAAGTAATTTCATATTTTTTTAAACACATGAATCATGAATACATTAACCGGCAAAGTCAGATTTTACAAGACGGCTCACCACCACTCCACATCTGCATGTTGTTACAAAAAATTGCATACGGCGCAAGCTCATGTGCTACTCTATTCGTTTCTAGTCTAAAATGATTAATCGAAGCAATACATATTCCCTTGCATCCGATATAGCTTTAATCACTTCCCCGTGGCATAATATAGTTGTTTTCTTTCTATTATAATCCAGCAATGTAACCACTCTAAGTGAATCCGAGAACACCTTCATCAACACCACATCTTTCTTGATGCATTCCCCTATTCCGAAAAAGATTGCGCAAAGTTCTACCATTAATGAATTGTTCGCTCTAGGAATCGATTTTTCGCTATTTCCATTATGATCCTCTATTGCTACCCTTTTCACATAATTTCTCCGATGTCATTCATCTCCCTATCTTCGAAAGCTTTCACTTTCCCCTAAAATTCAAAACATTTACATCTCTCTCTAATGTTATTAAAGAACATTAAGGCATGACTTGTAGTGAGTGCTCTATGCACATCCACACCATTCACAAATCCCTTCCACGGGCACATAATGCTTACACAAGTTCCCTTCGGGATTATGTTACGAAAAACTCTGTATAAATATTATTAACTCTTAAGCGAAATATTAAAAATGCATAAAAACTTCCACCACGAGCTCTCTCCATCCTGCGTCACTCATGAAGCCTCAAAGTAATTTCATAATTTGATATGCACATCTTTTACTAACTAATCTCTTATTTATGAGTTTCAAGTCAAGAAAACTTTGTGATGACTAAAACTTGTGCTAAAAAATAAAATCCAATTACTATTATGTATCCAAATTCCAATAAGATAAACCAAAATATATTTTTGCATATGAAAACTCTATATTCATATTTGCCCCTTAGAAACTACTACTACTAATTATTAGTACATTTTACATGTGTGAATTCAGGTCACCTTGCAAATGCCAACCCCCTTAACCAAAACCAAACTGTAATTTACAACAAAATTAGATAATCTATATCTATATATATATAAAACAGGAAGCATTCCAATTGAAATCAATTTGAGTGGCAAATTTTGTAATTAACTTCAATTTTAATGGCAAATATAATCCTACAATTATTAAATTTAAAAATTAACATTAACAGGATTCGATCTCTATACCTTTCATAAGAAAGGTTATATTGTAAACCAATAGAGCAACAAGATAACTTGAGCATTGAATAAATCATAATATACATGTACAACTGAATCTGGTTTATGTTTAGCGTTTACCTTATTAATTTTTAAAACTTTATAGATTATTTTCTCTCTCATATAACACATTTCTCCTAAAATTATTTATTTTCTTCGTAAAAATATTTGCAATATTATGCATATTAAATTAAATATCTCGACAATACATTTAATTTGATAAATGTTATATAAAATATAAATTTAATATAAAAAATTATAACACATTAGTAAATTGAAAATAATTATATGTATACATATTCTTATACATATAATATATTTTACTAAATTATAATGTTCCTAATTATAAAGTTGAATACTGTTTATAATATGTTTTAATATTATGCATGAAAGTTGAAACTCAATCCATTATAAATTGAGACCATACATAGAAGCTCATTATAAAGTTTTTTTTTAATGGATGTCTTAATATTTTTAGAGAAAATATTTAAAATTATTTTATTTTATTAAATATAAAATAATAAAAAATAATATAATATAAAAATATGAATCGTTCATATTTATTTTTAGTTAACACAATGAGAGATATTTTTAGACAATCAACTCTTTGTGAGATAAATTATATGTAGATCAATATTAATTAAAAAATTGCTCAAACAACTAAAAATTATAACACTTATAAATATGACTATGTTAATTTTATTATATGATCAATTAATTATTATTAGTATTTAAACCAATTAAAATTTATAAAATTACAGAAGTAGAAGTGCTCATGATTGTAGTTTGGAACCTAACTCCTTCGAATATTCAAAATCAGAACCAAATCGTTTTTAAGATAGTTCACGATTTGGAATCGAACCGTATAGAACGGCTAGAATTATATTTATGAACTATCCAAAAAATTAATACTAATATATATGAAAATTTAAAAATTCTTATTATTATGATTACGTAATAATTTATATTATCATTTAACTTTTCAAAATTTTAATGTCGTTTTATTTGTTAATTTTAAAATTAGAATGACTATAAAGTAAAATTTAAATATTATTATATTATTATATAAAATCATAAAGTTTTATTAATTTCCAAATTCCAAAATTAAATTTTGATTTTTAATTTATTTTATTATTAATATATTTATAAGTTTTAATGTGTTATTGTGAATTATATAAAAATACATTTTACAAATAAGAAATAAATTGAATTGGATAAAATAAATTGAAGTTACTGATTTGGATCGCTGATCATGGTTTCAAAATTTTGAAATTATAACTGAACCGTCCTCTACACAGTCATGATTTGAAATCGAACCATCGTTTATGATTAAGGTTTTAAAACCACCGATTATTATCTCATTACATCATTTTCGATTATTTTAAATATCTCTATGCATAAATTATTGATGAATAACATATTCCCGTGCATAGCACGGGTGCACAAACCAGTAATATATAAAAAGGCAATCTTTTTTCCTCAAAAATGAAGGAATTTACGAGAGAAGAGGAGAGAGAGAGAGCAATTCAATTATATAAGCTTTACGATTGGTTATTTTTGTTTAAGAATAGCTTTTATCAATATATATTTTTCATTATATAGGCAAAATACAGGGTAAAAAAAGAACAGAAAAGAAAACAAACAAACAAACACAACTATCCATAATCTCTCCACTTACATCCCATGCTCTTAGATTTGTCCATCGTTTGATCGCCCAAAAATCATAAGCTGCAATCGGTATGGATCGATGATCGCGAAACATCCCAAGAATTATGAAACAACTGACTGTTTTTTTTTTTTTCGTTTTTTTTATGGGGATCTTCAAAATATGAATAAAAATTGAATCTTTTGTTGTGATAATCTTGATGTGGGCTTTCCCCAATTTTGACTGTATTGATCTGTGCGATTGTCTTGTATTGCGGAAGATGTTAATTCGCATTGACTATTGAGTTGTTCTTTCTGGGCTGTAATCTTGTGCTTCGGTTTTTTGTTATTGATGCGTTTCTTGATGCATATGATTTTGTTCATTTTCTGATAATTTATTTCTTTAGTGAGTGATAACAGTGGCATAATTTGTGAATATTTGCTTTACCTAATTACTGAATTTATTCTATTGTTTTTGGATTGTATGATACTGATGCATCTATATTGATTCAGCTGGTTTGCTAATGCTAATGTAATGATGATCGAAAAATTTGTTTTATTAGCTTATTCTTTGAGCTCTTTAATTCATTTTCTCAGTCAGATTTTTCAGCACCAAACCTATCTTATGATGATGTTATGTAGAGTCAATATGGGATTATTTGAGAGAGTTGTGTCCAAAAATGGAACCATTGAATTATGGAAAGTGCTGAACAGATTTGTTATGCAGATCAGACATGGCATCAATGGTTGCAAAGGCTTGTGGCAGTACTTCTAGTCAAATGCCAGTGATGACGGTCCAAGAAAAGGGCAGTCGAAATAAGAGGAAATTTCGAGCTGATCCTCCATTAGCTGATCCGAGTAAGGTCATCCCTTTGCCTTCAGTCGAATGCACGAGCTTTGAATTCTCAGCTGAGAAGTATGAGAGCCATGGGCACATGAACGGGTGTGATATGTGTTGTGTAAACCAAGATAATGGTTTCGGTTCTTTGAAACTCGACCTTGGGTTGTCTTGTGCTGCGGGGACATCCGAGGTAGGTTTAATCCGACCTAGGGAGGAGGTAGAGGCATCAGGAGATGAGTTCCACGATGCTGATTGGAGTGACCTAACAGAATCCGAGCTAGAAGAGCTCATTTTAAGCAATTTGAACACAATTTTCAAGAGTGCTGTGAAGAAAATCATTTCTAGTGGTTACAGTGAGGAAGTTGCAACCAAGGCTATTTTGAGGTCCGGTCTCTGGTATGGGTGTAAAGATATTGTGTCGAATATAGTGGACAATACGATAGCTTTCCTTAGGACTGGGCAGGAAATTGACATTTCGAAGGAGCACCATTTCGAGGATCTGCAGCAGATGGAGAAGTATATACTGGCGGAGCTTGTTTGCCTTCTGAGAGAGGTGAGGCCCTTCTTTAGCATCGGGGATGCAATGTGGTGCCTATTGATATGTGATATGAACGTATCGCACGCCTGTGCCATGGACGGTGATCCTCAGGGTAGTTTTGTTGGTGATGTGAGTTCAACTATGAACCCCTCAATTTCTGCTCAATCTCACTTGAGATCAGAGCTCAAGAGCCCCGAATATAATACTTTAGTTCCTTGTAAACCAAATGCCTCAGTTCCGTACGCTCATAATTTTCCATCCGAAACAACAGTTTCAGTTCATGGTGGGCATAGCTTCCAATCTGAGGCGCCTAAAATAAGTAGCAGTCCTAACTCAAAACAGAAGGCTTCTTTTGCTTTGAACGGGCTTATTCCAGATAAAGATTGTCAGAATTCGGCATCTAATATCAATGAGAAACCTTTTACTGCATCAGGAGTGTCTACAGCTGCAGAGGAGAAGTTTCTTGGCAGTAGAAAGGTTTCTGCAATTACCAAAAGGGAGTACATTTTACGACAAAAATCGATGCATTTTGAAAAACACTATCGCACGTATGGCTCTAAAGGCACGTCTAGAGCTGGTAAACTCAGCAGTTTTAGTGGCCTAGTCTTGGATAAGAAACTTAAAGGTGTCACAGAGTTTGCAAGCGTAAACGCCAAGAATGGCCCCTTTAAGATTAACAAGGGAGTTGAATTCGCTCCAGAGAACTTGAGTCATAATTTTCCGACTACTACAGCATTTCCTTCAGCTCCGACGTTTGGTTTGGAAGCTGTCAATCAAATTTCATCGTCACCTAAATCGAGTATCTCGTCTGCCTTGCCTTTGGTTCCAGTCAACGCCTCCCCTTCTCTACCTGTTGCTGATACGGAGCTTTCCCTTTCTTTCCCTGCCAAAAGCATTGCTAATCCAATGCCAATCAGCTACAACATCGAGGCCGCCAATTGTAGTTATCTTGATTCATCGAACGATAAGTCTCTCGGGCAGTGGGCCCCTCAGGATAGAAAAGATGAGATGATTATGAAGCTGGTTCCGAGAGTGAGGGAACTGCAGAATCAGCCCCAAGAATGGACCGAGTGGGCAAATCAAAAGGTGATGCAAGTTGCACGAAGACTCGGCAAGGACAAAGCTGAGCTTAAAATACTTAGGCAAGAGAAGGAAGAAGTTGAGAGGCTGAAGAAAGAGAAGCAAATGCTAGAGGACAACACCATGAAGAAACTTTCGGAGATGGAGAATGCTCTGTGCAAAGCTAGTGGTCAAGTAGAGCGTGCTAATGCTGCTGTTCGCCGCCTTGAAGTTGAGAATTCTGCATCAAGGCGGGAAATGGAAGCTGCTAAGTTACGCGCTGCAGAGTCGGCTGCAAGCTGCCAGGAGGTGTCGAAGAGGGAGAAGAAGACGCGGATGAAGTATCAGTCTTGGGAGAAGCAGAAGAACATTTTTCAAGAGGAGCTTTCGGCTGAAAAGTTGAAGTTGATGCAGATGCAGCATAAACTAAGGCAGGCTAAAGATGTACAGGATCTAGTCCAGGTACATATAGTGCTTATTTTAATGTAAACTGACCCTATGAATTCTATAAGTACCTTTGCATGTTTATACTGACCTATTTACTTGAAATTCTATGATTACACAGCTAAATGTAGTTTTTTTAGTAAGGCTTTTATTATAATATGATGTATATTGAGTAACACCTTAGTGTTACACTTGCAGTGCTGAAGTTGGCTCAAACACTTCTTTGCAAGTTTGCATGCTATTATGGGAAGGGTCTAATATTTGATGAAATGTAGGATCATGTTTATATACAATATGGTAGGATATTGATGTAGTTATAAGACGATCAATCTATAAAAACTGAAAAAAAAGGGTTAATGAAACTATTATCATACTGCTAGTTGGAAGTGAAGTTAATTTGCAACACAAGGCTGGATTGCCTTACTAAGTATTGTAAACCATATTACTTTGTTAGGGAATAAACTATAAGAAGTGAAGGAGTTCCGATACCTGATTTATAGGAAAAAAACAAATTTTGTAATTGATGTTTGGTTTTGCATTGTTGTGGAAAGCTTTAGTTTCAATCGCCTTCTGACTTATGGGCATCTTTTATCATGTGATTATCATGACAATAACAGGCCAAACTGAATCAGGAAGAAAACGAGAATAGCGAACTGCTTACACAAGTCAGTTCATCGAAGAAAGAGAGAGAGCATATTGAAGTCTCCACTCAATCCAAAGAGGACACAATCAAATCAAGAACCGAAAGCAGTCTACAGAACTACAAAGACGATATAGCGAGGCTTGAAAAGGACATTTCTCAGCTGAGGTTAAAGTCTGACTCCTCCAAAATAGCCGCCCTCAGACGAGGCATAGACGGGAGCTACGCCAGCAAACTGACCAACTCCAGAGATGTACTACTTCTCAATGATTCCGCCATGTCTTACATCTCCAAAATGGACACTGCAGCCGCAGATCTCCAGAACTTCACGGAGAATGGAGGCGTGAAACGTGATAGGGAATGCGTGATGTGTCTCTCTGAGGAGATGTCCGTGGTTTTCCTCCCTTGTGCGCATCAAGTGGTGTGTACAGTGTGCAATGAGCTCCATGAGAAGCAGGGGATGAAGGACTGTCCTTCGTGCCGGAGCCCAATCCTGCAACGCGTTTGTGTACGTTATGCTCACCCTTAAGTTGATATCACAGATAAATGAGTTTTTTTTTTGTTCTTTTCCAAATAATATTTGTGTGGGAGTGATTGACAATAAATATAGGGGGTGTGGATCATCATCCCTCTAAAAAGACAGTTAAGTTTTCACTATATATATACCATCAAAAAAAACAGAAAAGGTAAAAAAAAGAAAGAAACCAAAGGCTTCCTGTTGAGTCTGGTTTGTATATGTTGGTTCCCCCTTTTTCAACGAATACTAGTGTGGCATTGCGTGTTTCTTATATCTATGAATACATATATTTCTGTCGAAGACTATATCTATATCTCAAGTAGAGATAGTTTTGGCTTAAAAAATCATCTTGCTTGGTTTGTTCTTGACTCAGATAACATTGCTGTTGTCCGAACTTGTTTCTTGACTATGCACTCTGCAGCGTGAAAGGGCTATTCATTTTTGTTTGTGATGTATTTTTATGGGTGGAAGAGTTTCTTGCAAGTTGTTTTAACTTCAAAATCTTCATGTGTGATTTGTTCTCCTGTTGTCTGAACTTGTTACTTGATGATCTGATCTGATCGGATCGGATCGGATGTGAGCTCATGCAATATAATATGCATTGTGCAGCTTGAAAGGGTATGGATGTGTGGTGTGAGTTTGAGTTGAAAGCGGCTTCTACATTTCTTGTTCATTTGTATGCTTCCTTCCTCCTATTTGCTCCTCCTCAAAACAACTTTTGTGTGTGTATTTGTGGCTTTATTATCTGATACTTGAGATTCATTCGTTAAGAATTTGTTTGAGATGATAGAGTCTTCGGCTCCATTTTATCTTGTTCAACCGTAATTTGACGACTTTATTCAGAAGTTCGAAAAAGAAGAAGAAGAAGATGATGATTAATTTATTTTGTTTTCGATTCATTTTTATTGTGTATGATGCTAATTGCTACTCAAATAGGTATATATGTACCTGCATACGGAATCGGACATATAAATATCAGTATCTGATATGACTCTCCTTTATTTTTCTTTTTGTTGTAATCAATTATAATACACACACACAATTTTATCAAAACAAAACGCTATAATAAAAGACGATGATGATTGCATAATATTAAAATAGTTAGTAATTTTGGTCAAAATTATTGAAAGCAATAATGATATCATTTGTGAGAGGAGGAACGTGGGAATTGGGATATATGGATAGATAAGAAAGATGGGCTTACACTCCTCTCCTCTTTGTGTCCAACGTGTAGCCACGTGTCATTGGTTTCCTGTCAAATAGTATCTTCCAGCATTGAGGGAGCAGGTCTCACTCTAATACTTTTTTTTTTTAATTATTCTCTCTGTCCCAACTAGCTTTAGTCGTATTTCTTTTCGAATTATTCCAACTGAATTGAATCATTTTCTTTTTAAGACTTTTTTATTATACACACAAATTTAAATAATGTATTCATTTTATACTTAAAACATACACTTAACATACACTCCTTAATTCTCGTGCTGAAAAAAAAGTGTCCACAAGCTAGTGGGGACGGAGAGAGTAATATATATCTCATCATATACTCGTTTCATTTTCTTTTTATAAATATTTGATTTTGATTTGCTTTTTATTTTTTTATACATATCCTATTTTAAAAATTCAGATTAAGCGTATAATATTTTTTTATTTTATTCTTATTTAATATTTTTATAATATTAAAATAAAATGTATGAATATATTTATAAACGTGTGAATAAAATAGATTAATGAAATTATATATAAATATAATACTTCATTCATATATATATATATATATATAATTAACACTTATAAAAAAGAGAGAATAATTTTCGTTTTAAGAAAAGAAAAATAATTACATCCTATTGCAAACATCTAGCCTTTTTAACAAAATAATCAATGAATTATGATCAATAATATCTTGGGCCTATTCTCGGTATTAACGATAGACACACACACACAATATATATATATATATGAGAGCAAAAATATAAAAAGAATTCTGTATGAAAAATATATAAAATTAATTTGGTTTGTTATAATAATAACATTATATGGGGGAAAAAGAAAAGGAATAATATTTTAACAATTTTTGTGGTCTTGATACGCGTGCCATGAGAGACATTTCATGAAGCCCACAAATTCTTGAAATTTCAATAATTTCAAATTGCTGTCTTCTTCCATTATTCCATAGCAAATACACCGTACCGAAATATTGATATGAGCAAAACATATATATACTAATAATAATAGTCTCACAAACACATATAATTGCAAAATACGTATAATAGACAAACACTACCACACCAAATCGATACTCAAGAGGATTCAAATAAATTTTTGATAATTAGACAATCAATAGTTTTTCTTTTTCTTTTTTCTTTCTAAATTAAAACAAAGTTTTGCCATTTAATTTTTCGTGGACCTTATTTAATATATAATTGATTTGAAAGTCAAATTACAGTTAAAAGGGGAAGTGATTTAGCGCCATAAACAGTTAATAGGAGTATGAGGTCCACTCATTTTCCCACCATACATTACATATAAATCAATCCAAATCACCTACCGCCATTTTTTCAGATCACTCATCTTCAACAACTGCACACACTCATTTACAACACCATTGATCCAATCTCTTCTTCCTCTGCACCTCATTTTATTTCAAGGTAATTCATTACTTTTATCTCATCATTTACATGCCCAATAAACAGATTCTTGAAATATTCATTCATTATTTGTGATTAGTGAATTGATGCTCCTTTGTTTTTGGAAATTAAGGTATGTCTTCAATAGTGAAAGACGTATTAATAAGGTCGACAACGAGTGATGTACGTACGAGAAAATTAATGAAGGAGAAATTGGGTGATCAAATCGATCTACTGAGAGCTCACAGTGCAGGTGGTCCTGGTCCCACAAGAGCGAGCCGATTGTTGAGAGGGGTTCGTTGCCATGATTCGAGGTTCGAGCCAAGTGGGTTCACGAAACCAGACGGACTTGGATCAAAAGTAAGAGCTCAAGCTCTACTCAGTCATGTTTCCGACCCCACCTCTACTACTAAAAAGGTTCTAAATGCTTCTAACCTTCTACCTTATACTTATCTGTCATGTATGGAATTAAAGAGTTTTAATTTAGGCTATATATAGCAAATACATTAAAATAGTATCAAGACATAGGTTTCTTATTATATATATATAGTAGTTTTTATAATATTTAAATCCAATAATCCTTTTGTTTTTTGGTATGGATCGGGTTCTCTCCGTTGATAGAATTTTCTAAAATTAAATTATTTTAATAAAGACGTGAGTATATTCACATACAGCGAGAGCAACTCATACTTAAAGGATACACAACAAATTATGCAAATGTTCGTAGAACGTATTACGTATTGTTCGGTGGACTTTTACCCTAACACTCTTTTAAATCCCGTATCATTTACTAAATCTTTGGCATATAATGTATCACGTATTGCATGATGAGATTTAATAAATATAAAATTTTCAATAAATTTAAAAGTTTTAATAAAGAATTTATAAAAATATGAAACTTTTTGATGAGAGTGATGGAGAGGTTGATGAAGTTGTGGGAGAATAAATGAAGGTCTATAGGATATATAAGTAGTTGGTAGCTGGGATTAATATTATATTATAATAAAATAATCTATAGTATATGTTTATACTCTTAATAATATAAGAACTCTAACTAATTTTTGATTGTATATAGCAAATACATTAAAATAGTATCAAAGACATACGTTTTTTATTATTCAAAAATATATATAATAGTTTTTAGAATATTTAAATCCAATTCCTTTTGTTTTTCTATTTGGATCGGTCTATTGATAGAATTTTTTTTAATTAAATTATTTTGTATCACATTGTAATTTTTTTACTTATCAAGAATATAATCTGCACAATTTTGTTATTCTCATTTAAAAGTAATAATAATTTACATGTTAACGTTCCTTAGATGGAATAAATTAGCCTAGATATTTTTGGGACATATAAGGGTGGATCATCGATCATCTTTATCTTGTTACCCTTTTCTCTTTGAGAAATTTAATAAAATAATTTTTTCTATAATATACAATAATATCAAATATTTAAAATTCCGATAAATACAAAAATGTACAATATTAGTTTATATATGTCTATTGAAGGATGTAACACGCAATTTAAGGCGCAGTCCATAGTTTGCTGAGATAGGAATACAGCAACTAGCAAGAATAGGACGCAATCAGTAGAATCTTTGGCACTATATTTAAGAATCAAGACAAAACCATCGATATCTATCAATAAATTTGGCCATCTTCAACAGCAAAATCTATGTCATTACACACATTACACGTGGCTTCATGTGAACATATTTTGGGTCA
This sequence comes from Leonotis leonurus, assembly GCA_026898415.1. NCBI lineage: Eukaryota > Viridiplantae > Streptophyta > Magnoliopsida > Lamiales > Lamiaceae > Leonotis > Leonotis leonurus. Next base: position 466,507 of record JAPKLX010000023.1, read on the forward strand.
CTTCTTCCCACCATATAAGCAGAGATAGAAATGCACCCTCATCTCACTCACTCTTGTCTTGTGTTTCTTGAAATTGCATTCTTCCCCTTAATTCAGTTGCCTCCTTGCTTCAATTCCTCATCATGAAGGTGCTTTGGGTCGTTCTTATGTGTTTTACTTTCTTGCATGCCTGTAGTTTAATATTCCTCTCAGATATTTGAGGTTTTCATCTTGATGAAATTTATATTCTTTTTGGTGTGGAAAATCAGAGGGTGTTTACTTTCGGCAAGGGAAGAAGTGAGGGAAACAAGGGCATGAAATCCTTGGTAAGTCTGCACTTTATAAATACCTATTCAAGAAGAATGGTTTATATCTTGTGCTATGATCATGCTCATATTGTGTTATCATTACTTCATGATGAATGAACACTGATCACTCTTCATGATTATAATGAACTAGTAAGCATGGATTTGGCATGGATTGATTTGAGTTACATGAATATTATATATCATAAGTTGATTTCTTGATCATCTTTGAATTTGCAAAGGCATATATAAAATTTTGCAAGTGAGTGTGTTCTTAACTTCCTATTATTTGCTGCTTTACATCAGAGTGTGTGGATTAGGTGGATCCTGAGCTAAATGTTTTGATGAAATGAAATATAAACTGTGTGTTGAATCAGTTGGGAGGAAAAGGTGCAAACCTTGCTGAGATGGCAAGCATCGGGCTATCGGTGCCACCGGGGCTCACGATCTCCACCGAAGCATGCCAAGAGTATCAGCAAGTAGGCAAGAAACTGCCACCTGGGCTGTGGGAAGAGGTCATGCAGGGCTTGAACATAGTCGAGGCTGATATGGGAGCTTTCCTCGGCGACCCCTCTAGGCCCCTCCTCCTCTCCGTTAGATCCGGAGCCGCGGTAATCCTTCCACTTTTCCCTGCTCTACAAACAACATTTCATAGAAGAGTAATTGTGAAGATTGTGTTCATGTTTGTTCATGATATGATTAATGCTGCTTTTTTCTTTTAGAAATGCAATTTTTTGTTCTTTGACTGAGTTATCAGAGAGTGGTCGTGAAGAAACATGCTTTTGTTTGTGAATATAACAATTTGATTGTGGAGATTGCTGCATTTGATCTGATTTTAATCACATTTTACTTTACTCTGGCTGCTATGCACAGATTTCTATGCCCGGAATGATGGACACGGTTCTGAATCTCGGGCTCAATGATGAGGTCGTCGCTGGTTTGGCTGCAAAGAGTGGAGAACGCTTTGCGTACGACTCGTACCGGCGGTTTCTCGACATGTTTGGGGACGTGGTACATTATACACTAAATGGACTTGCTGCATTATTGATCTACTTTTGTGTTTGTTTCAAACAAGAAAGTCGTTTTCTGTTGGATTCTGTTGTAGGTGATGGGCATCCCACATGCACTATTCGAGGAAAAACTTGAATATATGAAGAGTGCAAAAGGAACCAAGCTCGATACCGATCTAACCTCGTCTGATCTGAAAGAGCTCGTGGAAGAATACAAGTCTGTCTATGTACAAAGCAGGGGAGAGAAGTTCCCTTCAGGTATGAACTTGTTTCTATGTCCCTTTTCAATATGGTCGTATGATTAGCTTATGTTTCATTCAATCGCGCCCGTTTGTAGATCCGAAGAAGCAGCTGGAGTTGGCTGTGAAGGCGGTTTTCGACTCGTGGGACAGCCCGAGGGCGAACAAGTATAGGAGCATAAACCAGATAACAGGATTGAAGGGAACTGCTGTCAACATACAGTGCATGGTGTTTGGGAACATGGGAAACACTTCAGGAACGGGCGTTCTCTTCACGAGGAACCCGAGCACCGGGGAAAATAAGCTTTATGGGGAGTTTCTGATCAATGCACAGGTCCTAATTCACTGTTTCTTTCTCGATTCGAGTTGAATACACGTGTCTTCCTTCCAGGAATTCACTATATATACGTTGATCATTCGTTACTAGGGGGAAGATGTCGTTGCTGGAATTAGAACGCCGGAGGATATCGAACTTATGCAGACATGTTTGCCAGAAGCCTACAAGGAACTGGTGGAGAACTGTGAGATTTTGGAGAGACACTACAAAGATATGATGGTAAGCTTAATTTGTGCATGATTTCTATAGCCAAATTTCATTATATTTTTTCATGTGATTTGGTCTAACGAAATGAGTTATTGGGATGAAGGATATCGAATTCACTGTTCAAGAGCAGAGGTTGTGGATGTTACAGTGCCGGTCCGGGAAGCGCACAGGAAAAGGCGCTGTGAAGATTGCTGTGGACATGGTGGAGGAAGGCCTCGTCGATACTCGACAGGCTGTCAAGCTCGTCGAGCCCCAGCATCTCGACCAGCTTCTTCATCCACAGGTGTGCCTTCCATACATTTCAACCTTAATTATGTATTTAGAATCAAACAACTAAAGAACTTGAAATGTGGAAGAGGATAAATTTGGACTATTGTTCGAGGACGAAAGGAGTACATTAGAAGGACTATTGCTAAACATGATAATTATGTGTTATTTTTCTTGTAGTTCGAGAATACATCTTCGTCTGTGTACAAGGACAACGTGATAGCAAAGGGGCTTCCTGCATCCCCTGGTGCAGCAGTTGGTCAAGTCGTGTTCAATGCCGAGGAAGCTGAGGCGTGGCATGCTCAAGGAAAGAGTGCCATTCTGGTAACAAGATCATCTCCGTTTCTCGATTTATTACATTCTACTACTCTGTGTGAGTTTCTATGGTCGAAGTTAATGAATTGTTGCCTATGTAGGTAAGAACTGAGACAAGCCCTGAGGATGTAGGGGGGATGCATGCAGCTGTTGGGATTCTGACTGCTCGAGGTGGCATGACATCACACGCGGCTGTCGTGGCCCGTGGCTGGGGGAAATGCTGCGTCTCCGGCTGCTCGGATATACGCGTGAATGATTTGGACAAGGTAGTAGAAGATACATACTAGGAGTGTTTTATGAAATCTTTAAAAGTACATAGATGTTTTGTGTGATTTGCATAGAGCAAAGGGCGTTTTTGTGCAATTTACTCCACGTACTTAAAGTGATGATTTTGTAATAAAAACTAGAAAGTATTATTATTCCTTATGTGAATGCAGCTCGTTGTTGTTGGAGACAAAGTGGTGCGAGAGGGAGAGTGGATATCGCTTAATGGTTCCACTGGTGAAGTGATCCTGGGGAAGCAACCGCTTGCCCCTCCGGCCATGTCCGGGGATTTGGAGACGTTCATGGCATTGGCGGACGAGATCAGGCGAATCAAGGTGCTTTTGACGATTAACTGTCGTTTTCTTCGTACTTTGATCTTGAGATGAGTATGTAATGGTCGTTAATTGGTGTGATGAAATTGCTATAGGTTATGGCAAATGCTGATACTCCTGAAGATGCACAGACGGCTCGGAACAACGGAGCTCAGGGGATCGGCTTGTGCAGGACTGAACATATGGTGAGAGTTCTGCACTTCTTGTTCTTATAACAAGCTGAAAATGGGCTGTTTTACGACATTTATTGATGTTGTGCTCGTGTAGTTCTTTGCTTCGGATGAGAGGATTAAGGCAGTACGGAAGATGATAATGGCAGCCACAACTGAGCAGAGGAAGGATGCTCTCGACTTGTTGTTGCCTTACCAAAGGGCCGATTTCGAGGGCATTTTCCGCGCGATGGATGGTATGTCAGCGGTCTCTGCATCATCTTTCGTGCTTTGGTGATAGTAAAACATCGTTCCTAATGCTAATTTTTTTTTGTTGTTTCTCAGGCTTGCCAGTGACAATTAGACTCCTCGACCCTCCACTCCATGAATTCCTTCCGGAAGGCGATCTAGAGCAGATCGTGAGCGAACTAACTACCGACACAGGCACGACTGAAGAAGAAGTCTACGCAAGGATCGAGAAGCTGTCGGAAGTGAATCCCATGCTCGGGTTCCGTGGATGCAGGTATACTAATTACTAAGCCTAGCATAAAATTAATGAATGTGTAATGCCCCGGGCCCACGTTTTGGACCCTGGAGCGATACAACAAGGAAACAGCCTTTGTCAACTACCTAACTTTTGGTAACAATTTCAACTGAATATCGCAGGCTTGGCATATCGTACCCCGAGCTATCGGAGATGCAAGTCCGAGCGATACTTCAAGCAGCTATCTCTCTGACAAACCAGGGTGTCACTGTGTATCCTGAGATCATGGTTCCTTTAGTCGGAACACCTCAGGCACGTTGTGTGTTTCGTATTTTCTCGTCACGTTGTTCCTCTGTTTAACACGATTAAACATAAATTGATCAAGTAACATGTTCTTGTCACGTCACAGGAATTAGGCCATCAGGTGCGTCTAATACGCGCAGTTGCAAAGACTGTGTTCTTGGAGATGGGCAAGTCGGTGAACTACAAAGTTGGTACCATGATCGAAGTTCCTCGAGCTGCTCTAGTTGCAGATGAGGTATGTGATCACATTCATAGAATCATAGCACCAATAAACCTTTGTCTATAGAGCTAATATTTCCGACATGTTTCTCTGTTGTTTTCATGCAAAGATCGCAAAGGAAGCGGAGTTTTTCTCGTTTGGGACGAATGATCTTACACAGATGACGTTTGGATACAGCAGAGATGATGTGGGAAAGTTTCTCCCCGTCTACTTGGCTAAGGGAATCCTCCAACACGACCCATTCGAGGTTGGTTACTTACTCGTGCTACTATTGAAACTAGAGTTGAATTTTTGTGTGCTAACGACATATGTCTCGTTGAATATCAGGTGCTTGACCAAAAGGGCGTGGGCCAGCTCATCAAGATGGCTACTGAGAGAGGCCGTGCTGCTCGCCCGAGTCTCAAGGTGATCTATTATTACAAAAGTTTCTCATTCGAATAGTGGTACATAATTTGTAGTCCAAATAGTTTTGCACTGTTGCTAATAGCTCACGAGTAGTTTGACTAATATGCTAAAACGACAGATTGGGATATGTGGAGAGCACGGTGGGGATCCCTCGTCCGTGGCCTTCTTTGCGGAGGCCGGACTAGACTATGTCTCGTGTTCTCCTTTCAGGTACACCGTTTTCGTCTCTATTTTATGTATTGTAGACTGGTCTCACAAAAAAAGTTGGACATTTCTTTCTTGTTTTAGTTAACTAAGTTTGCATGAATTGATGATGAAATATGTTGTAAATTTATAGGGTGCCTATTGCGAGGCTAGCTGCAGCTCAAGTAGTGGCTTGAGATTAGAATGTTAAAGGAGGGCTGCCATCTTCTTGCATTTGGAATGAAGTATATAAATAAAACATGTCCCTGTATCTTAGACATAATTATTTCCTTTCTATTTGTGAGAGGAGGAAAAGAAATGTTCTAATGTACATTTTTTGTATGTTGGTTCAAAATAATATATATGTTGTTGTTTTCTTTAGTCTTTACATCAATTCATTAATGGTGTAGTTCTGTTTATTGTTTTTGGTTTTTTAACCGCATTTTGTAAAAATACATGCACTTCCATTAATACTGAAATAATGTGATTATGCGAACGAGTCAATTATATTGTATTCACAATCATCTACTGTGGAAAGAAAAATAGACAAGAAAGAGAGAAACCAGCATCACCAAATTAAAAATTAAAACAGGAAGCTAGGTAAAGAGTTGCAATGAGATCCAAATTAAAACAGGAAGCTAGGTAAAGAGTTGCTAGGGATGACAATTGTCCATACTGGGTTGGACATCCCTACGTTCATACCTGCAGTTTTATGGATGGGCTCAAGCCCAGCTCAAGACCCAACCGCTTGGGCCGGGTCCCATATTTTATTTTACTTTTTACTTTTTAATATATTAAAAATACATATATTTAATTCATTTTAAAATATATTTATATTACATTAATAACAATAATAATATTTATATAATTTTACTTGTATATTTTATTTATTATGTATATTAATTTATTTTTATTATACATTAATAATAATAGTATTTATATTATTTTAAATTTATAATTTAAATATTAAATATTTAAATATTCGGGTTGGTTGTGCTTGGACAGACATGGATATGTCGGGTCTAAATATTAGTCCAAGCCTGTCATCGGGTTGGACTTGGAAGATTCATTGTTGTTAGGCTTGGGTAGTTCCGGACAAAATTGTGATCCCTAGTAGAGAGCTCAAAATAAGAGAAAGATGATCGAGTTTATAGAATTCTCGGAGAGAATACGTTGAAATCTCTGATGATTATAATAGATTTTATAAAGTAAAATATATTTATATTTGTGAAAGAAAATCCAATAAAATTCATACACTATTAAAGTCTATACATTATTGAATACCTAAATATTCTGTAAGTCTTTTTAAAATCTATATTGAATATCTCATGATTTTAAAGATTTTTGAAAATTTGAATAGAATACACGCAACTTTAAAAAATGTAAATGAATCCTTAGACTCCATGTTTTATATTTCTCTCAAGCTTAGGGAGCAGAAGTTCATATTTATTTACACCCATAGTTTGGGTAATTGATGGATCTTCAACACACGCTTTATTTGATCTATTAGCATTTAGCACCCAATAAGATTTATTTGTATATTAACCTTAAAAAGCAATTCACAACTCATCCCAAAAACTCCCTGACTTTTTCTGGACACATCTGATAAGACGAGAATCCGGTCAGTATGTGGTCGAACCTAAAAGGCAACCTCTAACCAACACAAACACAAACGCACACCCCCACCCCCACACGCATGTTGAAAGCTTCATCCATACAGATGAAGATGGGAAATGAAGGTGCAGATAGCTGGGACATTAATGCATTCGATCTTCGGCCCTGATCAAGCACAGAAAACACAAAAAATGCACACTCCCTACGCAGGCATTATCCTGTTCAGGTGCAAAGGGACTTTCTCAGCCTGATCTTGTCCGAGCTGGACCCGATACAGGCACCCCCGGTGCGTTTTCTCGTCATTCAACTTATAAACGAAGGTGCATTCTATATAATATAACACGAACAACATCCAAAGAAAGTAACCAATTTTATTGCACTCTATATAATATAAGCATATGATCAAGACCTGTTCTGACATATTTCTTCAAGGCCAAGCTACTAGTTTACTTACCTAATGCATGAAAAAGGTTTTCTGAAACCTCATCTTTCTTGACTTAGCAAACCATGCATCATTAGCTCCAAGATTCAGTTTATTACATCTTCTTTGGAAGAAGCAAGTCCCTGCAATAGAATTTAAGACAGAAAATAGTGAAATCTTATGTTTTGGTCAGAGAGATTCAATGTTAAAATGGTTCTGAGTAATACTCTCCCCATTTGTTTTGAGTGTTCTGTTTTAGTTTTATTCTTATTCTCAAATACATGTCATATTTAAGAAATCTAGACTATAATGCAGCTTTGAATGGTGCAAATCCTAAACTGATCTCTTTCATGACTTTCAAGTAAAAAAGGTAAAAATGTTATAAAGAGTTGGCTAAGTGAGGAGAGCATAGCTTTGTTACCTTTAAACTGCCTTAGCCTTAGCTTTTACATACTCCTCTGGCAAGTATATTTCACCTCCAACCTCTCCATGTTGTTCTCCACTGACAGTTTTTGTCGCAGCCAGGAACTCAGCACTCATGGCTTCCATACCCTGCAACACTGCCTCCTCATCCCCATAGCCGTGCTCTTCCGCATACTTCCTCACATCCTCGGTTATCTTCATTGAGCAGAACTTGGGCCCACACATCGAGCAGAAATGTGCTACTTTAGCACCATCAGAAGGTAACGTCTCATCATGGAAGGACATGGCGGTTGTCGGGTCCAACGACAGAGCAAACTGATCCATCCAACGGAACTCGAATCTAGCCTTGCTTAGCGCATCGTCCCAAGCCTGAGCATGAGGGTGTTGCTTTGCTAGGTCAGCAGCATGCGCAGCTATCTTGTACGCTATGACCCCGGCCTTCACATCGTCCCGATTAGGCAAACCGAGATGCTCCTTAGGAGTCACGTAGCAGAGGAGTGCTGTCCCCAGAGCTCCAATGTTGGCTGCTCCAATGGCTGAGGTGATGTGATCATAGCCAGGTGCAATGTCAGTTGTCAAGGGCCCGAGTGTGTAGAATGGCGCTTCGTTGCACCATTCCAACTGCTTTTGCATGTTCTCCGGGATCTTGTGCATAGGGATGTGCCCTGGCCCTTCGTTCATTACCTGAATCCAAGCCTCATTATCTTGAAATCAATACATAAAGACATAAACAATAAGTGCAGAATCTGATAGGGAACTTGTTTAGTTACCTGCACATCCTTCTCCCAAGCTCTACGTGTCAATTCACCCTGAGTCAGGAGCTCCGCGAACTGAGCAGTGTCGTTGGCATCATAGATAGATCCTGGCCTCAATCCGTCACCAATCGACAAGGCTATGTCGTACTGGTTACAAATGTCAAGAATATCATCCCAGTGTTCGTAGGCAAAGTTCTCCTTGTGATAAGCTAGACACCACTTGGCATGGATGGATCCGCCACGCGAGACGATTCCCGTCATCCGCTTGGCTGTCAGTGGGATGTACCGGAGCAGGACTCCTGCATGGATCGTGAAGTAATCAACTCCCTGCTCAGCTTGCTCAATGAGAGTTTCTCTGAAGACTTCCCAAGTGAGATTCTCAGCGATGCCATTCACCTTCTCTAGTGCTTGGTATATAGGCACAGTGCCAACAGGCACCGCAGAGTTGCGTAGGATCCACTCACGGGTTTCGTGGATGTGGCGTCCTGTGGAGAGGTCCATGATGGTGTCAGCACCCCACATCGTTGCCCACTGGAGTTTGTGGACTTCTTCCTCTATTGAGCTCACAACCGCAGAGTTTCCTATATTGGCATTCACTTTCACCAAGAACTTGCGTCCCACAATCATCGGCTCCAGCTCAAGATGCCTCTTGTTTGAGGGGATGATTGCACGGCCACGTGCAACCTCAGACCTCACAAACTCCGGGTCGAGCTTTTCACGAGCCGCGCAGAACGCCATCTCTTCGGTTATGATCCCCTGCTTTGCATAGAACATCTGGGTGTACCTTGGTGCACCCAACTTCTCTCTTCTGTCAATCCACTCCTTCCTCAGCTTTGGGAGTCCTATTGAATAAACCATTTCCCAAAAACATAAGAACCGAACAAGAAACATAGCACATAACAACTTTTGACAAAAGAACATGATTGAAAAGACATAACTACTACAAGAGGAAAGAATACCAAGGCGCGGGCTGATGTTTTGTGGACCACTCGTGTCGTAGGTGTCAAAATGTGACTCGTCACCAGAGAGATGGATACGCCTAAACGGGACATGGAGCAACTGCCCAGACTGCTCATGAATGACTTCCCTGCAAGATAAATATGAAGGAAAAGGGTGAATATTATACTATAACTAAGCCTCTAACATCAATGCACACACATCACCTATCAAGAATAGTAAATAATAACCACGCACGTGTACTCTTTCGTGCTTTTAGGGAAGCAATTCTCGAAGGATGGAAGGGGGAGAAAATCAGGCTCGTTCGGATCAACTGTGTGCTTCCGCGTCTTAACTTTTTCTTGATTTGTAGTTGAGGGATCGAAGGTTAGCGTAGCTTTGGGGGTTGAAAAGAAAGCAGAGGAAGCTACTTCCTTTCTTCTTACGCTTCCATTGATGTCAGTTCCATGGAGGAAGCAGCTGCTGAGAAATTTAGACGAAGTAGAGCAGCTCCTGTTGTTGCACACAGCTGAAGCCAGACTAGTTTGCATGGATGCCATCTCTGCTTACAGAATTGCAAGTTAGCAACACATGGAATCACAATGTAAGGAAGAGCAGCAAGAACTAGATGTATTAAACAAGAGAAAAGGGGTCTAACTAAGCTCTTTTATGAAAGTGTGGAAGAAACTGAAAAGGGTTTACCTTTCTCAAAATTATTAAAATAAGCAAAATGTATCAATCAAACTTAAATATGGACTAGAGAGTGTCTTACAAAGTGTCATCAAGAATTGTTTGCCTAAAATTGGAGGTCTAATTTGTACAAGTAGAGTGTCTTAATTGTTGAAGCAAAAAATAGCCAAAATGGATTATTGAATAATTCAATAGATCGAAGCTACTCAAACAATGAAATATCATCATCAATTCTAGACATTCAACCAAAATTCAATCATCTCAAAATGAAATAAGAACCACACACAATATGTCAGATCAGTTGCTACTCAAAAAGACAAAAGTAAAAATGGCTCTTCCAATCAGTAGAATTTCAAGACTCCACCAATATGCAATATAATTATAGTGGAAATAAAACAACATACATATTTGAAGTATCTAAATCATTCCAAAATTTCTGCAAAAAGTAGCTAAAACTTGATAGCAGCAAATATCTATACACACCCTCACACACATATGTAGTGTAGGTATATGTATAAAAGGGCATTCAACCAATACAAAAAACAATAAAGAACATACTAGTTATACTAAAGACCATCCATTTCTCTAATATTCTATCTTCTATGTAAAAACACATCTATTTACAACCTTAACTAGAACTGGGCAGATCAGCTTTCTCACACAAGATTCCTCATACAGTTAGTTAACATGCAGTATAATATTATCTTAAAAGAGAGCAAAAATAAAAATTTAGAAAAGCTGAACCTCTCAATGTTTGAAAGCTTATCTGAAGAGATATTTGTGCACGACCAAATGAAAGGCTGATCAGATTTTTGTACAGAGCTCGTGAGTGAGATTTGCATTAACAATGTGAAAGACTCGCTATAATTATAAAGGTGGAAACTTTTTGGTTTGAGAGGAAATATCTCCTACGAAGCGACAAATAAATTGAAGAATATTTGCGATTAGATCCCTTCACTTTTTGTTGTTCAAAAATTGGTCCCTGGATTTATATGCTTTTGGATTTTTTTTATTGTACTATAATTCTATAAAATATCTATTCAATTTGATTTCCTTTTCATTCTTGTCATTTTCTGAAACAATATATATATATATATAGGTGTTCAAAGGAACTGGAACCGCCGGAACCGAACCGTAATTGGACCGTAACTAGCGGCTTCGAAAACCGTAATCTTCCCGACGATTTGGTTTCAAATCGTAACCGTGTAGAGGACGGTTCGGTTACGGTTACAAAAATTCAGAACCGTGAACCGGCGGTTTGGAACCGTATCTCTTTTTTTTTTTATTGAATTCAATTTATTTATTATATTATAAATAGTCATTCTTTATATTATAATTGATAATAACACATTAATAATTAAATAAAATAAAATTTAATTAGATGATAATCTAATTAAACCTTAATATTATATATTTATTAGTGTTCATTTTATATTGTTATATTTATATAAATTAATTATTTATTTCATTTCATCAATGTTTTGTGTTTAATGTGTTATTCAATTAACGTATTAATAAGATAAGAACACATTAAAACCTTTTTTTAATTTATTATTATTATATTTTTATTAATATATCATTATATGTGTTATATATAATTAATATTAAATTAAAATAAATTTTTACGTAGTTATTCTACTATTACATTACAAAGTTAATTATGTGATATGAAATTAAATGATGATACACATAAGTATGTAATTAAAATAAATAAAATATTCAATTTTTTTTTATATATATTAGTATTAATTTTTTGGAGGGTTCCAAACCGTAACCGGCAGTTTGTAAACGTAACCGCAACCGCTCTACATGGTTCGGTTCCGAAACGTGAACCACCGCAACGACGGTTCAGTTTCGATTCCAAATTCTCGGAACCGAACCGTAACCGTGAACACCTCTATCTATTGCAATGGTAATTTTGTAATTAACTTCAATTTCAATAGTATTAAATTAAACAATTAAATATATTAATTACTAATTTCAATTCTATAGTTAAAAAGTAACTACATTTCTCTTTTTCTACCAATTCTATTATATATATATATATATATATATATATATATAT
>JAPKLX010000023.1:496972-535044 GCA_026898415.1 Leonotis leonurus
GGGGTGTTTGTGGGAGCACATTATGCACTTATGTGCATTTTCTTTTGTTTGTCGGATGTTTAATTCAATTCTTAAATAATTCAGTCTTCATTATTAAAGAATCTTTTAACACTCCCATAACACATTACTTATTCCTTCCATAAAATAAGTATGAAATATGTTTGTAGTTGTACATACAAAAATGTGATTTGTTCTTAGCTTAATTTGTTTGGCATGTTAAGACGAGGGCCATGACTTATGAGTCGATATATACTCTCCCTCCGTTCATGAAAAAAGTTTTTAATTTGACTCGGTGCGAGTTTTAATGTAGTGCTTTTGACTTTAATAATGATATGTAGTGAGTGAAATAGGAGTCCCACCTAAGTATTATATAAAATTGAGTTGTGTGTACAGAGTGTGGTGGGTCCATTATCATAAATGGAAATTTTAAAGTAGGAAGATGTTTTGTGAACGGACGAAAATGGCAAATTAGGAACTTGTTTCATCGACGGAGGGAGTATAATTTTACGATATATTATGAAGGTGAGTCAAGCTACCATTAGAGCTAGCAAAAATGCCCGAATCCATAGGTCCGCACAAAAGTCCGGAATTTGGGCAGGTTTGAGTTTGGAAAAAGGAGGTCCGAAAAAGTATGGGCCTAAAAAGCCTGGCCCAAAATAGTCCCGGGCCCGATGGATTTTGGGCTAAAAAGAATATAGGATAAAATACTATTTTTTGCAATTGTTATTTAATTTAATTATCATTGTAATATTTATATTTTGTATGACTTTGATAGATAGTGAATAAAAGACTTTTAAAGTTTTAATTGTTTATTTTAGGATTGTTATATAATTTAAAATTATAATCTTGTGATGTTTATATTTTGTGTTTTTAATTTATTTATTCATAATTTTATTAATATTTAAAAATGTTAATTGTATAGTTTAATTTTACTTTGTAAACGTTAAATTTTCAAAAAAAAAAATCATCTTTATTTTGAATAAATTAAACTTTGGGCCCGCCCAGAAAAAACCTGCCCGTCCGGAGTTGGGTTGGGCCTCACATTTTGAAATCCAAAAATATTCGAGCGGGCCTGGGCGGGCTTCAAAATTATGATAAGCCTGTCCATACACTAATAAGGGATGTATAGATTCTCGAAAAGAGAGGAGCCGTGGTCCCCCAGACCGCCCGGATCACACGAGTGAATTGAAAGTTGGATCTACATTGGATCTCACCTTAATCGCCCCATCTATCCTCCTGAGGATGGGTTTGGTTTCAAACCCTAAATAATTCAATTTTCTCCCATGAACTATTTGTGTCAATAGATTGGTTCGATTTAAAACTTGAGAAAATGGGTGTAAACCAAAAAAGGCCGACCCAGCCCGCTACTTTTGCACATCTAGGTACCATTGGGTCAGCTATATAAGCTATCAACTGAGCACATGTCGATTAATAAAGCGGAAGATAGTTTAAAAGAAAAATATCATATGTCAATATTGGTAACAACGTGATGTATATGATAATATGCTCGAGATCATATGTAGTTCACACGATTAGTGTAACCAACATGTACATAACAACCCCGATTGATACTATTGACAATTATTGAAATGGTTGATGAGATATTTGAAGGGAACTTCAGATATGAGATTAAAATGTCAAAGAATGAAGGTGGAACTTCGGATATGAAAACTATTGATGAACTTATAAATAGGTGGTGGAGTTGGTGCAAAGATAGATGTGGAGGATTACAAAAATTTAGTTTAATTCTTGGTTGAACGTTCTTCTTCTATTTCTAAGATGTTTTATATTTTGTTGTTTGATGTATTCTGGTACTTTTGGTATTTGTATTTGTCTTCCTTTGATCTGCCATTAATAAAATTTTCTCTGATAAAAAAAAATGAAGGTGGAGCCAGATCAATCGTTGGTTGGATATATGGACTCGGATTATGAGCTAACCGAGATTCGAGAAAGTCACAAAATAAGCACATATTCAACTTAATATGTAGTTGTCATAAGCTATAGATCGTTTCTTTAATATGTAGTTGCATCATAAACTACATAATCTGAGTACATGACCTTAATTGAAGTTGTGAATGAAACTTTGTGGTTAAGAAGAATTCAAAAAGAGGTGGGTGCATAGGAAGTTATGGTGCAGATCAACTGCGATGACCAGAGCTCTATCCAACTTGTTAAACATAAAATATTCCATGAGAGATCGAAGCACGTTAATGTGCGGCATAACTTCATAGAAATATTGTGAAAGTATGGTGATGTGCAAATAGTTAAGATTGAAATTGAGGAATGCAGCAAATGCATTGACAAAAGTGCTGCTAATAGCAAAGTTCAATCATTGCTTGAAGTTTGTTAACTTGTTATGACGAAAATGTTGCTCAATCATTGCTTGAAGTTTGTTAACTTGTTATGACGAAAATGAGATGAAGTAGTTCGAGCGCGAGTTGAGTTTTGGAGAATCCTTGATTCAATTCATGTAATCATTGTGAAGATTATTAAAGTGTCATCACATGAGCTTAAGATTATGTTATACAAGAACAATGAGCTGCACAAGTTAATTATAGTATATCAATAGCAGATCGTCATAGCTGATTGATAGGTTAATATGGTCATTCACTAAAAGGTGATATCAAATTGATATTAGCAGATGAGTCAAGTTGAAACAACAACTTAGGCAAATGGATACATCAAACTTGCATGATCAGGTCGACTCAATGCTAATGGGTTGATTGATAAAATGAGTAAGTCATCTAGATAGGTCGAGAATTTGATCTAATATACAGTAGAGCAGGATGACACGAGCAGATCGCTGCATCGATCTGTTGGAACAATAAAACAATTAACTTGATTAATTTGTTGAAAGCAATTATTATGTCAACTTTGTATCTTGTTCAAAGCGGTTATATTTTGTACACTATATATAGTCATAACTAATGTGATTGTAAATACACATAGACAAAATTGTATTCACTTGTAATTTCAATATAGAGTAAGATAGAGTGATACACTAGAGAAAAAAATAGAGTAATTTTTTGAATGCTCTTATTTGTAATATTTGTAACTTTTTGAGATTAAATTGTGTTTTTATTTTATTCTCTCATAAATGTAGGTTTGATTTTAAGCTGACACACATAAACTTCGTGTTTTTGAATTTCTAAGTTTTATATTCGTGTCGCGACTGCAATCTAAAATTCTTCTAATAATTTTAGATATGCATTTTTATAGAAAACACATTAGTTAAGCAATGTATGATAGTAATATGATTAGAGTCTTGTATTGTTATGATATAATATCTATATATTATTAATACCATTATCATTTGAATCATATGTGGCACACTAAAATCCCTTCATTACTATTTATCTAAATTCTCAACTTTTTGGAATGAAAAATTATACTCCCTGCGTCCCACTAAATTTGGCACAATTATCTTATTTGGATGTCACACTAAGGTTGACACATTCTTAAAATAGTAAAAATTATCCATTTAAAATGGTGTGGACCCTACCACCTTTATCACTATTACACTACTTTATATACTCACCTTAATAACCGTACCCAAAAATTTTGTGTCATGCTTATTGGGACGGAGGGAGTACTAATCACATATAATATTATATATATTCTTAGGGTTAATTGCCTTAAAATTAAAAAACATTCATCAAATTTAGTTTTTTTCCCATGGCTTTTTAATTTAGCCAATAAATACATAAACTTAAGATGTTTTGTTTTTTTTATTTTTCCCATGACTTTTCAATTTGGCAAATAAATACATGAACTTACGATTTTTTTTCTTATTTTCTCCATTGTCACCATCTTCGATCAAGTTTAAATTGATATACAATATACAGCCTAATTTTAATATTTGTTAATAGAAGACAAAAACAAAAATGTTATATTCCGAATTAGCTTAAACTTGATCGAAGAAGGTCATTATGAATAGAATAAGAAAAAATCGTAAGTTCATGTATTTATTAGTCAAATTGAAAAGTCATGGTAAAAAAAAATATTGAGTTTATGAATTTTGAGACAATTAACCCTATATTCTTATTTCCATGTGTGCACATAATATTTATGTATATTCTTATCTTTATATGTATCATATATTATGTTATATACTATATATTCCATATTCATCAATATAAGATATATTTCATAAATTAAATAAATATTATATATATATATAACATAAGCAAGTAAAATTATGGTATTTATTTTCTTATAAATAGAAGAAGACACAAAATTTAAATCTTATTCAATTTGCTATAAACATTTTGTTTTATGAGTTTTAATTGTCAAGATATAAAATTATAATATTTATTTATAATATAGAAAATTTATAATATTTAGCGAGAATTATTTTTGATATACAATTAAGAGAATAGTTGATGATTATTTAATTTTCCTATTAATCGGATAATATATATGTATATGTTTTAGTATAAATATTAAATTTTTAATAATTATATATTTTTATTAAAATAATAATGTATATAATTTTTTTTATTTATATATTGAGGTATATAATTTTTTATTTATATATATAATATTATTTAATATTTAAATATTATTTTTATAAATGTAAAAGAATATATTTATTGATATATTATTTCAATGTGTATATTTTAATACCTAATTAAAAATTCAGTCAAATTGATGATTTTGACTGCAAATTCACGTATATCATCGTTAATGATTGAAATTGAAGTTCTTTGTTTATATACTAAGCTACTCATCACCACGTAACTCGATAAGTTGGTAATATACATATTCAAATAATTAATTTTATTTGACTAAATACGAGTTATAGATGATAACATACAATTTAGGACTAGGGGTGAGAATCGAGACGAAATGGAGTACCTGTCTCCAAGTCTCGATCCAAAACAAATCAATTTATATATGGTCCGGTCTTGTTCTGAAATTTATACTTCATCTGTCCCAATAAGCATGACACAAATATTTTTTGGGCACGGTTATTAAAAAAAGTGTATAAAGTAGTGTAAGAGTGATAAAGGTGGTAGGGTCCACAACTTTTTAAAGATATAACTTTTACTATTTTAGGAATGTATCAAGCTTAGTGGGACGTTCAAATAAGAAAATTGTGTCAAGTTTAGTGGGACGGAAGGAGTAATATTTAGGGAGAATTATTTTTGATATACAATTGAGATAATAGTTAATGATTATTTAATTGTCTTATTAATCGAACAATATATATGTATGCTTTAGTATAGATATTAAAATTTTAATAATTATATATTTTTATTAAAATAATAATGTATAGATATAGAGGTATATATATATATTTTAATTTTTTTTATATATATGATATATTATTTAATATTTAATGATATATTATTTTAATGAGTATATTTCGATACCAAATTAAAAATTCAATCAAATTGATGATTTTGACTACAAATTCACGTATATCATCGTTAAGGAGTGAAATTGAAGTTCTTTGTTTATATACTGAGCTATCCATCACCACGTAACTCGATAAGTTGGTAATATACATATTCAAATAATTAATTTTATTTGACTAAATACGAGTTAGAATTGGTAACATACGATTTAGGATTAGGGGTGAGAATCGGGACGAAATTGAGTACCTGTCTCCAAGTCTCGATCCAAAAAAAATAATAATTTATATATGGTCCAGTCCCGTTCTAGACTTCGAAACTCCCGCGATCCGAAATTGAATTTTTTGTTCGGCTCGCTAACACAAATGTTTTAAATAGTCCTAAATGTCTCGAGCGTGACAAAAATTTTCCGAATTTATAAAATTAAATTTATAAATTTAACTTTTTAAAAAATATATATAATCAATATAATTTTATTTAATTTTATAACACAATTTTAAAATTTAAAATCATATATTAAACGAGTAGTTTATGAGATGTAAATGAGGACTTTAATCATTTTTGATAAACTTTAAGACAAATGCAAATGTATAAAATTAAAACAAGTTCGGAAAAAATAATAAGTTCCAAGTACTAAGCTACTAATAGATGAGTCTGCGAGGATTTAATATATATTACGTACACAAGTCTAATAATTAAACAAATATTATCATATTAGTTTGATCTAAACATATAGTTTTTTATGAACGCGAGTAGTGGTGAGAATCGGGACGAGACCGGGAGTCCCGATCCCGAAAACATCAAATTGTTGGTCCTGTTTAATTTCGGGACTCGGGGTCCCAAATCATGGTCAATTTGGCCTCGTTCGATTTCTTAATTTTTCAAATCTTGATCGTTCAGAAAGTTTGGTCCCGTTCAATTTCTCAATTCCGGTCCTAAATCTCGTCGGGATTCGGATTGGCACCGGGAAAGTTTCAAGTTCCTGTCTTAAATCTCACCCCCTAAACGCGAATTTATCATAAACATATTTATATAATTAAGGACTTTTATTATACACATTTAATATGTGAGAATAGTCAATATATCCCTAACAATGAATAGTAACAATTAAAATAACAACAAATAATTTTATAAAATATTTAATCGGTTAGCATCTACTAGTTTTTTAAATAATAACCGTACGGAACCGGAGGGATGAGAGCCGTAGGGGCAGATTATATCATAGGATGCTGATAACGGCGTCAAGAATGGATGAAGCAAAGTGTCTTTGGGGTTGGAAGTTAATAATATAAGTGGGGCCCCAAAAATGTGGATGTAATTCGTCACTGCTATTTGTATTATGACACGTGTCAACTATGTCTTTTGTTACTAGGAGTACTATATTGTGCTGTGTTTATTTATCTTTTGAGGTCCCCAAAATAAAGATTCTTAGAGTGGCTAAATTTGCAACGCCATATAAACGAAATAGTAATGATTTCTAGATTACTATTCATTCACTTTGTCATTTATTTAGGGGAACATAAATAATAGTTATTTACTGAGAGCGCTTTTAACAGAATAGAGGAAGTAATTATTTAGAGGTGTTTGACCAAACTTATTTTAAAGATCTTATAAGCTTATATTTTAAGAGCTTATAAGTTGTTATGATATTTGGATAAATGAACTTATAAGCTATTTAAAAAAAATAAATAATAAAGTGTTTGACATTTTAAGCTCTTCATATGTAATTTTATTGGGGTAAATATGATAATAACAAATTATTATAGGGTTATTTATATAATTTAGTTGCAGCTTATAAGTTCATAGAAAAATAAGATGGGATGAAACTACTTATTTTTGAACAGTTTATAAGTTCCAAGAGTTTATTTTTACAACTTATAAGTTTTCAAAAAGCTTATTTGTCAAACGCTTATAAGCTCCTAAATAACTTATAAACTGTTGTAAGGAACTTATAAGTTCAGCCAAACACCCCCTTAGTGAGAGAAGAATAATTTGTGTCAACTTAAACGTTTGGTTCGGGTTTTGTTGTTGAAGAAAACACCGAGCAATGAAGTTATACTCCATCAGTCCCAGTAAGCATGACATAATTTATATTCATGTGAGTGTATTAAAATAATAAATTATGTCAAGTTTATTGGAAGATCTAATATTAAATTAATTGAGTAATGTTGTATTCCTATAAAAATTGTTGGTTTTGTCTTTATTAAAAAATATTCAAAATCTCAATTTGAAATTATAAAATCATAAGTCCAGCCTCCATGTAATACAATATTTGTAAGTCTTACAATTATGACGCGTTCTCAATACTTTTTTATGAAGTTTGTGTTATATGTACTTAAAAAAGAGGTCGTTTAAATGGAATGTAACCTAAATCAAATAAGGTTATAATTAGTGACTTAGTGTTGCTATATATAAATTATCGTTTGAACGAATTGATGCTGTAATTTCAACAATTTAACTGGTTCTTTGGTAATTAAGTAGAGCTATTTAATTTTAATGTCATTATGCAAATTAAATGAATATTCATCATTGATATTCTTAAAAGTTGGTTAAAAAAATCCAAAAGTTTGAATGAAATGTATTCTCTCCATCTACAAAATTGTTTTCATTAATTTAAGATCTTGAGATTTTATGGTATTAAGTTTTATTGGTGGCTAATTAATGAGTATGAGTCCCCGCCCTTATTACTAATTTAATTTCAAGCCACTAGCAATATCAACTATTTTAAATTAATTTAATTTGGAATAATCAAGTAGCTCCTATGTGATTATACTACCTATACCACCTTTGTAATAATAAATTATCATTATTAGTAACATCTATTGCAAGGATGAGATATGAATAGCTAAAGTTATTTTATTAGCTTATATTAATTGCTAAAATTTAAATTTAATGTAATTTTTATAATTATCTTAGTTACTACTCAACACGGCTCGAATTCGAGTAATGCGTGACAGTCTATGTCATTTAATATTTATTTATTTATTTTAAATTATCTTTAGTGCATGAGGTGGGAAATATCTTATTATCTATATATATTATATTAAAAGGTGATTTCTTTTTGCATATGATGCAATCGACTTAGAAAAGCTACATATGCATATACATGCAGAGGGAGGTAGGCAAAGAAAACTGGTCAACAACCTCCAGCTCAATTTCCATTAATACAATTATTTATATTTTTTAGATAAAGCAAACTTTATTTATGAAAGAGGAGCAAAAGAGTTTGATTTCTTTATCATCATCACAGGATATGCACCATTTAATTATTTTGTCAAAATAATATTACAACTAGACTTTACATTTATAACAACTCAAGAAACCTTGTCGACCAGAACCAAAAGACAATGAAACACCAAAATTAGGACACCACTCCTTTGTACCAAATAAATTTAGTTTTATTATAATCTTTATTTTTTTTTATTGTCATCATAAATATATTTTAAAAATAACACATATATATTGTGTGTTATTTGTACGGTTATAACTATTTAATGATTGCATATACTAAGTCTCGATCACAAAAGATTGGGTGTGTAAATAGAGAAAGTAAAATTTTGTGTTTTAAAAAGTGAAAGTTAATATTTAATAGATATTTTTTTGTCTACAGTAATAAAAATTTGGATTATATTTGAATATGTATCCAATCAAAATAAATTATTTTTAGTTTACTATTTATCTAGCACACGAGAGACACAACTATTTTGTAGATTTTACATTTACACGAGTAATGCAAGGAATAAATCCTACGGATAATCAAGTTAAAAACAACTAATGTAAAAGATAAAAAATTTATGAACTCCAGGTATTTTAAAAAGTTATTTTTATTAATTTTGAAAATAAATCAATAATAATGAGACAATCTAAAAAAATAAGTCTTTTTTAGCGAAATTAAATATATACTCTATTTTTTAATTTGTAATTTAGTAAATATTATGATATGACTTATGAAATAGACGTAAATGATGATATGCATATTATTGTCTAAAAATCACAAATTATAGTCATAGCCAAAGCCAAAGCCAAAGCAGCAAAAGAATAACACGCATATTATATTGATGGTATTTAAAATTAAATTAATTGTTCAGACGGGAAGACCAACTGGCCACTATATATCTATATCCCTTAATTAATGACAATATTTAATTGCCAATTGGAGTTATTTAATCATTTAATTTTAAACCCAACGATTATGATTGAATACTAACTATAATTAAGAGTAAATTATGGAAAGGCACGGCAGGTGTTATTCCATTTATATATATATTCTTTAATTAATAATACAATGTTAATTTGTAATTGATAATTTTTGTCAAGGATCTTAAATGTGCAAATGCTCAACTTGAATGAAGCAAGGAAACATCTACTTATTTTTTTTTTCTCTAATTGTAGTTTAATCTAACCTCTCTTAGTCTTACCTAACTCTAACTCTAATGATTCATCCCTCTATATATAATATTGAAAATTGAAAAAAACCCCTCACCGGCCACTTCTTAGTATGTGAATTACAAAAAATAAATATGTATTTATTGTGCAGTTAATTCGTTCAGTATGTATTACATGGGATCATCAAACTGAAAAAGTATGTGTATTTATAACGAATTTAAAATTTTGATAAATTATGAGAATATCTTATTGAATCAAATTAACCCTTTTAAATAATTGTTGACCAAATCAATTAAAATCTAATTTGTAATAGTATATTTAAAATTAAAATGATATTTTAAGAACGAACATATTAAATGGATATTAGTTAAAAACATCATATCAAATTATTGCATATCTTCTAATAGATCCCACACGACATATATGAAGGAAAAAAAAAAAAATACTCAGACCCTCCTCGTTTTTTAATGGGAAGCTGCGAACTTCATCGAGAAATAATTAATATTAATTGTCTCCGGCCGGCACTCTTTTAATTAATAAATTAATTAAGAATAACTTAGCACCCTCAAAAGAAACAAACTAGATATAATTTAATAGTCCGCACCACTTATGTGAGATATATATAAATTCAAATAAAAAAAAATGAGATATGCAATGATTCTTGAAAATATTTTATAGGATTATGTTGGGACTTGTAGAAATTATTTTTTTATTAATTTAGTGATTTATATTTAATTATTTAATAATTAAATGATTGAAAATTATTTCATAATTTGAATAGATAATTGTAATATTTTTTAAAAATTAATTTTCGATAAATGAGAAATAATATAATAGTGTATTAGTAAAATTGAACTTGATACCTGATTTAATTTTGGGCTAACTAAAATATAATTGTATGATGTCATTGTTTTGGACTTAACACATTATTAATTAGTTGAGCTCAAATTTTGAAAGTAAAATGTCCTCATTCTCGGCTCAGATGAGTGTTAACTTTTGAGAATCCTTAACTGTCTCCATGAAATATACTTCATGGTACCGCTAAAAACGGTCACAAATGAATTGACATGGAAATTAAGAAAAATGTTATTCCTTCCGTCCATTAAGTTTCTTTTCACATTTTATTTTTAGTCCGTCCATCAAGTTTCTTTCCACTTTCTTTCTATTTTTGACTACACTTCTATTTTACCCATTTATCCTTACAATCAAACATTATTTTCTTAAATGCCATTAATGAACCCACATGTTAATATACTAACCCAACTTAATTAATCTAATTAAAATTCAACCTAATTAATCTATATATATATAAAACAGGAAGCATTCCAATTGAAATCAATTTGAGTGGCAAATTTTGTAAATAACTTCAATTTCAATGGCAAATATAATACTACAACTATTAAATTTAAAAATAAACATCAACAAGATTCGATCTCTATACCTTTTATAAAAAAAGCTATACTGTGAACCAATATAGCAATAAGATAACTTGAGAATTGAACAAATCATAATATACATGTACAACTAAATCTGGTTTATGTTTAGCGTTTAGCTTATTAATTTTTAACTTTATAGATTATTTTCTCTCTCCTATAACACATTTCTCCTAAAATTATTTATTTTCTTCGTAAAAATATTTGCAATATTATGCATATTAAATTAAAAATCTCGACAATACATTTAATTTGATATATGTTATATAAAATATAAATTTAATATAAAAAATTATAACACATTAGTAAATTGAAAATAATTATATCTATACATATTCTTATACATATAATATATTTTACTAAATTATAATGTTCCTAATTATAAATTTGAATACTCTTTATAATATGTTTTAATATTATGCATGAAGATAAATTAGACATAGTGTCTCAATCTATTTTTACTATAAAATTTCAATGTTATCTAATATGTTTTCCTAATTTTATTTTCTTACATCTAAGTTTAATCTTTTATTTAGTACTAAAAACTTGTCATATTTGATCAATGTATATAATTATTTTTAATATTTAATACTAATAATTATAATCAATTTGTATTGTTGATAAATTCAACACTCACATATATTGATTTTGTCTCACTTATTTAAATACATTTTCCTTTTTGAGCTGTCTCACTTATTTAGACACGTTTCTTTATCTAGCAAATTATGAAGTACAAACCATGTTCTTCAAAAAATATTACAACTAAATATTAATATCAATGTGAAAAGTAAATGAATTTAAATAAGTGGGACGAAAGGAGTATAGTTTTTTAAAAAATAT
This sequence comes from Leonotis leonurus, assembly GCA_026898415.1. Lineage (NCBI taxonomy): Eukaryota > Viridiplantae > Streptophyta > Magnoliopsida > Lamiales > Lamiaceae > Leonotis > Leonotis leonurus. The sequence goes on from JAPKLX010000023.1 coordinate 508,989, forward strand.
TAATTTTAATGTATTATTATAAATATTAATTAAATACTAAATTTAATAGTGAAACATAGAATGAAAAACAAATGGTCATTCCATTTAGGAGCTCTATTAATTTATCAACTCTATTAATTCGATGTTACATAAAATTATGTCCAAATATTTATTATTATATAAAAAAATTATAATTTCACAACAAAATATAACGAAAAATAATAATGAGTTCAAATATATTTATTATGAATTTTTATCAATATACACATATGTTTAAATAGTTATGTAATATTATCTTATTTTTTAATTTTAATGCGTTGTTATAAATTAATAAAAAACAACTCTTTATAAAATAAGAAATTTAATGAGGTAAAATAAATCGAAGTTATTGTATCAAATTGTTGATTATGTTTTCAAATTTTGAAACTGTAACCGAATTGTCCCTGGCATAATGACAATTGAGAAGAGTACTATCGATTACAGTTTTAAAACCACCAAATAAAATTGAATTACAATATTTTTGATTTCTTTAAGTATCTATGTTATAAATTATTTATAAATAGATTATAAACCCGTGCATAGCACGGGTGCAATACCTAGTCATCTTAATATACTAACTCAACCTAATTAATCTAATTAATTAAAATCCAACCTAATTAATCTAATTAATCAGCTTAATTAATCTAATTAAAACCCAACCTAATTAATCATCTTAGGCATTGTTTACTTTGCATGATTAGGTGGGATAAATAAAATTAATCCAACCTAATCCTATGTTTACTTTGAAGGATAAAAATTATGGGATAACTCAAGGCCCTTGATTATTTTAAATCTTTATGTTGGTTTCTTCTAATTTTAATCCTCTCAAAATGGGTGTGATTGAAACAATCATGATAACCAAGATAAAGGATTGTCATTAAAATGACAAATAAACCCTTCATCCCTCCATCTCTAAGCTCTAATTATTTCACTTCACTTTTCAATTTTATATTTATTAAAAATAAATATTTTATATTTGATAAAATATTATCAAGTTGAGTTTAAATATATTTATATTGAAATATTTTTATAAAATATTTATTCAAATTATTATTAACTTAAATATTAATATTTTAGAAATATAATATTATTTTTTTCAAACCCGTTCCGTAATTAATTTTTGAGACTAAAAAATTGACACGGAATCTATTGACACCCTACAAAAAAGTGCACTTTTTTGGTTCCGCATAATCGGTACCAAATCGATTGATACCTCTATTAATGGGGGAGATGGAGAGTGTAATTATAATTAATTTCAAGACTTTAAAATTATAAGGATAATTTGGTCAAATTATATTTAATCTTTACTTAATCAATCAAAGTAAACAATAGATTATGTTTATCCTATCTTTAATCATTCTACTATTCCTTTGTAGTAAACAATGGATTGATTGATAAATATTATCCTATCATGCATTTAATCTCTTAAATACTCAATCCTTCATAATGTTAATCATACAAAGTAACCCCTTAATATACTAACCCAACCTAATTAATCTAATTAAAACCCAACCTAATTAATCTAATTAGCCCAAATTTTATTAATCTAATTAAGCCCAAACATAATTATTCTAAATTTAACCCAACACCTAACCCATTACTAACACCTAACCCACTTACACCTAATTAATCTAACCTAACACATAACCCATTACTAACACTTAATTAAACCCAACCTAGCCCAAAAACCCATTAACCCATCCCACTATCATCTTCATCGTTTCTCCCTATGCTGTTCTAGAGAATTCGAAACCCTACATCTCATCCAACCCTTTTGCGCCGAATTCATTTTGATGCCTCAAACCTTAAATCTCATCCATTCTCACAATGTATCCATCTCCCTCCTCTCCTCGATCACTTCTTGCCTCAAATCCTAGATTTCCTCTCATCTCTGCCATTTCCTCTATCATCTCTTCCCCTTCTCTGTTAGCAGAAGCTTTACACCTACCATCATCTCCTCAAACCCTAGAATCTACCCCACTGGCTACGTCTACTGAATTCATCTATGGAGAGCTGTGGATGGAACCTTCTTGGTTTTTGTCATCCTCCGACACTGTGGTTGAAGAAACCCCGATGGATTCGGTGGTAGAGCCTGCTACTGATGCGATTGAGATTTTGGGTAAGTTTTAGGGTTAAAAATTTAAGGTTTATGTTTGTTAGCCTTCTGATTCTTGGGTTTTTCTTGTGTTGTAGGGACCGTGGGAGAAGGAGAAGCAGAGCATGAAGAATTTGTGAGAAAAATGTGGTCTGAGGAGAAGAAGGCATGGTTCAAAGCTTGTGCTGCTCGTTGGTTGCCTTCAGTCGTTGATTTCCTTGATCTAGACTGACTCAGGTCGATTTCTTAGCTCTTGGTTTAAATCTGAGGCGTAGTTGGCCTATGATGTGATATGATTATGTGTGAGGCGTAGTTGGTCTGTTATCTTGTTATGCATGAGGCGTAGTTAGCCTTTGATGGATTGCATGTTGGATTTGATTATGTGTTGTGTCATGTGATGGATCTGATTCTGTGGTTGTGTCATGTGATGAGGCGTAGTTGGCCTGTTATGATATGATTTTGTGGTTGTGTCATGTGATGATCTAATTCTATGGTTGTGTCTTGTGATGAGGCGTAGTTGGCCTGTTGTGATTATGTGGTTGTGTCCTAGATCACCCAATGATGTTGTGTAACTGAGGGTGTTGTGATGAAACCCTAGATCACAATATTTTGACTCCACTTGTAATCTGTAATGTTTCTGGATGTGTGGTTGATTAAATGACATTTTTGAGGGTGTAATAACTTAATGAATGTCATTTAAGTACTGCCACCTCTATGAATCTAGTTTACAAGTTTATGAGGTTATATATTGTGATATGTAGTGTGTTTCTGTGGCCTGTTATGCTCTGTTTTGTGGTTGTGTTGTGATTGTTGTGATCACCCAATGATGTTGTTTAACTGAGGGTGTTGTGATGAAATCCTAGATCACAATATTGTGCCCCCACTTGTAGTCTATAATGTTTCTGGATGTGTGGTTGATTAAATGACATTTTAGTTTCATCACCTCTATGATGAAATTTTTCTGAGGGTGTAATAACTTAATGAATCTCATTTAAGTACTTCCACCTCTATGAATCTAGTTTACAAGTTTAGGAGGTTATATTTTGTGATATGTAGTGTGCTTTTGTGGCTTTTTATGCTCTCTGTGGTTGTGTTGTGATTGTTGTGATCACCCAATGATGTTGTGTAACTGAGGGTGTTGTGATGAAACCCTAGATCACAATATTGTGCCTCCACTTGTAGTCTGTAATATTTTTGGATGTGTGGTTGATTAAATGACATTTCTGAGGGTGTAATAACTTAATGAATGTCATTTAAGTACTGCCACCTCTACGAATATAGTTTACAAGTTTATGAGGTTATATATTGTGATTTGTAGTGTGTTAAATCACAAACAAAGCATGATAAATAAGTCGATGATGCAAAAACTAAAGCTGAGACTAAGTACCCAATAATTGGGGCAAAAAAAGAGTTTACATGCTAAACAACAACCATGACTATCTACTGTGTTGCTTATACTGTAAACCAATCCCAAAAATCATCCTTACATTCATGTGTTCAACTGCCTTACCAAACAACCAAACTTTCTGTACTATAAACCCAAAAGCTGTCCTACAACCCAAAAACCAATTTGTCTTCAACTGTCCTACAACCCAAAAGTTATCTTCAACTGTTCAATATTATAAGTTGTTCCCACATTGTTCATCTGTAAGTCCAGGAACTCCAAACTTTCTCTAATCAGTCCCTCACTAACTTCTAATGTCTCGTGAAGTGTTCCTTGTCTAACGTGTCTAGCCTTGCTCATATGTGAGATCTTGTAGTTATTGCTGCCCCTCACTCTCATTATCTCTATGTAGCAACCTTGTAGGGTTAGGAAAACATTGTTTAGAGTTGTTAACAACTTATTGAATGCAGTTTCTACATTTTGCACTATGTCATCCACAGAGTTAGCTATCTTGTCATTTTGTAAACTTTGAATAGCTTTGAAAAAACCTAGATCATTAACATTTGTGTTCGGGCTGTTTGGTGGTTGACATACCAAAGTAATCTTGAACCCGTCTGAATTTTCTGCATCCATGAATTCTTGATCATTGTGGTTGATGTGAGGTTTTGCATTATCTTGATCATTGAGAGTAGGGATGGCAATCGGGTGTGATGGGTACGGATACTTACTATCCATACTCATACCCGCCAAAAAATATCATACCCGCCCCGTACCCACCACCCAATGCCACCCGCGAAATATAATTAAATTGCTAAAAATAAATTTAATCTAAATAAAAAAAAATATAACAAATATTAAATACTAACATTGTTCAAATCCACATATATCATCAAGATTTCAAATCACAAAGTTCAAATCCACAATTAACATCCACATTGTTCAAATCCACAATTAACTTGAAGATAAATTATTCCAACTCAATGGTTGTAGTAGAACAATCTTCGTTGAATTCTTCTTCTTCATCTTCAAGACACGTCCAAAAACTTGCATCTTTTCCTTCACCTACAAAATAAACAATTTTTATATTAGAAATTTATCTTTACATAGAAACAAAATTCATTATAATTGAAAATTTAATACCTTCAAGTTGCTTAGAAGCCAATCTTGACAACACATTAATGCTTCCAATAACTTTGGTGTGAGACGACTACAATGTTCACTTAGATTCTTCCCACTAGTGCTAAAAGCTGATTCTGAAGCCACTGTGGTTATTGGGACAACAAAGATATCACGAGCTATAAGGCGTAGTGTAGGATAATGTGTTCCGGTCACCTTCCACCAACCAAGTATATCAAAATTTTCATCAATACAAGGAAGAATGTCTGCCTCCAAATAACGATCCAACTCATTTTGTGATCTTACAACACTATTACTCTTCTCTCTTACGGCAAGTGTTTTGAAAATTGTCAACAATTCGGAAGAGTTAACAGAACTTGTAGCAACATCAGAACAAGAGGACACACACTGCTCTTCATTTTGAGATTGATATTGATCCGTCAATCTAACTAGAACCCTTTTGGTTTTATCAACATGCAATTCGGCATTATCTTCACCAAACAAACAAATACAACAAGCTTCCAACATAGACAATTTTCCTCGAGGATCAAGAATAACAGCAATTCCCATCAAACCATGAATATCAAGCTAATATTTATCAAATTTAGAAATCATGGCAGCAGACATCTCTTGAATTATGTTGATCTCACTCATACACCAAGCATTCATTTTCATTTTCACCTCACATATTTTTGGAAAAAAAGTATTAGCAGTCACATACTTTGTCCCAGAAAATAGTGCAGTGAGTTCATGAAACACACCCAATCTTTCACAAACATGAGAAGCAAAACTTCAATCCTCAACAGTTGGGCAACAAACAAAGTTCTTGTCTAGTTGTTTCAAACGATCAAAAACCTTCTTATATGGCAAAGCAATACTAATCATGAGATAAGTTAAATTCCATCTAGTTTTGCAATCAAGACACAACGTCTTAGTCAATTCAACCTTTTGTTGTTGTGCAGTTTTCTCAAATTTCTCGTACCTCTTTGGTGTAGCAAGCCAATGAGCACAACTATCACGAACCCTTTCAATGGATTTAGCTATTAATTCTAATACATCCCTCACAATAAAATTCAATATTTGCGCACAACAACGCATGTGTAGAACCTCTCCACCCAACAAAAGATTAGCTGCCCCAATCTTATTTTCCATGTGCTCAACCAATTTATCATTCGTAGAACAATTATCAAGAGTTAAGGTAGATACCTTGCAATCAAGATCCCAATCTTGAAGGCTTTTATACAATGCTTCAGCCAAATTTTCTGCTATATGAGGACATGGCACATATATAAACCTATAAAATTAAACATGAAATTTCATCAACACAAGTTCACAAAAAATTATTGAGAAAAAATAGAAATTTACCTTAAAATAGTGCTTCTAAGCTTCCAAGACTCATCAACAAAATGACCGGTGACTGCCATTTATCCTCGTTTTTGATTATCTGCTGTCCAAAGATCAGTCGTAATCGCAACCCGAGCATTGTTCCTTTGCAAGAAATAAAGAGCTCTCTTTTTTTCTCTTCCTCATAATGATCTAATATATCCTTTCTAACTGTGTTTCGAGTAATCATTTTGAACAAGGGTTGTAATGCACTAACAAAGTCACGAAACCCGACATGATCAACAATGGATAATGGATACTCATGAAGGATAATCATCGAATAGAGTGCTTTCCTAGCAATTTCAGGATCAAAGACATAATTCTCAACAGAAACTTGCCCCTTGTCAGTCGATGCAAACCTTAAATTAGACTGCACCTTCCCACCACCTTCTTTTTTTCTTTTGAAAATGCAAGACTTCAGATGATTAGATAAATGAGAGGTTCCATGTTTAGTTTCACCTGATAGAAACTTTTCGCAATGGATGCACTTAGCTTTCCAAACTCCTTTCACTTTACTTCTAACAAAATCATTCCATATTGGTGAAGTGAGCTTTCTCTTTAATCCAAGGTCTACTTTTTCCTCCTCATTATTTTCTCCTTCTACTTGTTCACTTTCTACTTCATTCGGTTCATCTTCTAGTTGAAGAACATGATCTTGTGTCGGAGTAGGAGTTGAGGCTTGTGAGGTGGGCAGACTACCACTTTTCGGAGTGGACATTGTGTTCTGTAATAAGAGGACATTATGTTCTTATAAAAAGAGTGAACCACCATCACATAAGGAATTAAAAAATAAGCAAGAAAATAAATTAAAGAGAAACAAAGAAACAAAAAAAAAAAAAGATAAAGATCCTTCATCTTGATGAACCACCATCCCAGAATTAAGATTATATAAGAGAAGGAAACATAACAGAGATATGCGTGCTTTCAATGAATCATCATCATAACAGAAACCTTTCTCTGCTAAATTAGAAGGGGCTTATATAGAAAATAATAAACAGCAAAAACCTTTCTCAGCTAAATTGAAATGTATTAATGGATAAAATAATACTCCCTATGTCCCACTAAAGTAGGCCACGTTTCCTATTTGGGACGTCCCACTAAATTAGATCACTTTCTACTTTTAGTAAAAAAAAAAGGCACATTGATATTCGTGTCACACTAATGCACTACAACACTTAAATAAACTAATACACTAACAAACAAGAATATTGGTATCCGTGCCGAAAAGAATGTGGCATACTTTAATGTGACGGAGGGAGTAATTAGTAAGGTGAAGAAAATGAATTGAATAAACGTAAAGAAATAGTGATTCATCATCACAACAGAAAATTTATCTTTTCTAAAGGAGAAGAAAATTTAACATATAAAAAATGAAGAATCAATAATATATCAAAAAAACTTCCTACTTTTTTATGAATCACCATCACAGAAGGAAGAAAAATTAGCACAAAATAAATTGAAGAGAAATTAAAAATACAAGTTCTTCATCTTGATGAATCACCATCCCAGAATCTGAGACTTATAAAAAATTAATCACGCGCATAGAATATTATGAAAATTCAGGCTTGATAAATGACTTTCTGTTTTCTCACTATTGTAGAGCACAAAAAATTTAGGAGTGGGGCTTAGGAAAATTAGGAACTCCTAGAAGACTTGATAAGAAAGAGATTGCAAGAAAGTCTAACCTTGTTATTCGAGGAATGGGGGCGACGTCGGCGAGCTTCGAGGCCTGGGGGCGAGGGACGTTAGATGGTGAGCGGGGTCGGAGAAGAGCAGCGGCGGCGGGGCAGAGGAGAGCAGCGGCGGGGCGGAGGAGGGCGGCAGGGTCGGAGGAGGGCGAAGGAGGGCGGCGGCGTCAGAGGAGAGCAGTGGCGGGGCGAAGCCGCGGAGAAGAGGACGGAAGCAAGGAGCTAGCTGCTGATGTGGATGGAGTATGAGAGTGCTCTTACGGTTTTCTTATTCTATTTAGAAATTAATTAAATGAAGTGTTAAAATATTAATTAGTCTAGGATACTCCTGGGGTGGTCCAGAGTAATGAAGGGTAGGAACTAGGAAGTACCGTTTATTGAAATATAAAAAATAAAAATTAAATTTAAGATATATTAAATATAATATATTATTAAAGAAAAATATACAAATATGATTAATATTAAATGGGTAGATGGGTAATTCGTGGGTATTTTGCGGGTAATTCACGGGTAATTTCGCGGGTATTTTTTGCGGGTATATGGGTTTCGCGGGTATGTATACTAACTATCCATACACATACCCGCGAACTAAATGGATATTGAATTATACCCACGAACTACCCGTGGATATCAAATCTCTCAAACCCACCCCTATTAGGGTCGGGTACCCGCGGATAAATTGTCATCCCTAATTGGAAGGCCATTTAACCTTTATAGTTGGTATAATCTGCACAATGAGAACTACATTAATACTAAATGATGATTTTACAGTCTGATAGTGCATGTATAAATATGACAAACTCACCTTCTTGATAAGGCAGTCCTTCATGACATCCTTCATGACAAACTCTGTTCTTTGAGTTCCTTTTTGCTGGTTGCAGCTCTGTAAATGGGAAAATACCAAGTTTCCCATCAAATATGACCTCCCATTGTGTGTCAAACTGTGGCCTGCTTACAGCACACATAAACATCACATTTGTGATAAATCTTTTTGATTTGCAATGCCTATATGGATCTGTTTCTTCAGGCAAGAGGTAGTATCTATCTGTTGTCTTTGTCATATAGAACCATTTCTCGTCTATGTGAACCACATTGTGCATTGTGTGAAACTTGACTGCTCCATCTAATAAACTTGAGTCTAGATGACTCAAGCTCCATCTTAATCTCGCTATCTTGTTCATTTCTGTTAAAGATGGTTTGATTGCGCTTGTGTGTGCTATTATTTCCTTCTCACGCACCCATTTGCCAAGCAAACTCTTGCTTAAATTTAACTTATCTGCCATCTTTCTTATCGAAGATCTTTCAAGCACGGTAAGAGTTCTAACATTTTCTACGTCTAATTTCATTTTATCCTTGTGTTGCATGCCTAACCTTTTCGATTTCAGGTCCACTACCTCCCCTTTCTCGAGCTGTCTTTTTGTTGCCATCCAGCAGGTGTAGATTGTTCGCCTCGACACACCAAATTTTGTTGCAGCTCGTGATTGGGCCTCATGCTCTAATTCTCCAGTTGTCATGTTTTTTAAAAATCATTGGGCTATGACATTTCTCTCGTCACTAGATAGTCTTTTGCTTCTCTTTTCTAACTCCGTGTTTGGAGAATTTAAGTTTGGTAGTAAATGTGTATTTAATGTTTGGAGAATATGCTTTAAAGACTAAAATAGCCGTGTATTTAAAGTTTTCTGTACTTCAATTTAAATTTATGGAATTTTGGAGGGATTTAGTAATCATTAATTTCCCTCCAAATTTTTTACCTTTACATTTCAGTTTTTGTTTAATTGTGTCTTTACAAATTTCCCCATTTGGTAATCAATTAATGTGTAATCAAATTTTTCCCATTTGGAAATCAATAATCCATCATTAATTAATCCTTTCACTAATTAATTTACATTTAAATTAATTATATATTGATTAGGCTGTTAAATTAGGCCGTACAGTAGGATTAGGCAGTAAATTAATTAGGCATTTAATTAGACAATATTTTTATTAATTATTGAAACTAAAAATTAATCTACATCACTTTTATTTAATGCGGGTCTCATTATCCACTCACAATATCTTACGCATCATCTAACTTTTGTGGGACCCATTCTCCACTAACTATACTTTACTATCACTTTACCCTTTACCAACTAAGTCAACACATTTTATTAAAATTCGTGTCGGGTCAAAGTGAGAACATCTTTTGTGGACGGAGGGAGTATTTATGAAAAATATACATAGTGTAACTTTAACATGAAAAATGCCCTATTTGTAATTTTTATATGAAAAGTACCATAAATTTAAATTTTTAGTCAATTTATCATATTCTTAAACTGATTTTATGTTCATTTTATGTGTGATGTTGGATGTGTATAATTTTTGTTTAATTAAATTGGATGTGTATGGTTTAAAACATATACCAAATATTTTTTTAATTGCAAAAAAATTAAGAAAATAATTAATTAATATTGCATTCCAAAATAAGATGCAAATCTAATTTTAATTAAGGGTATTTGAGGTAATTTACAATCAAAGTGGGTACTTTTCATATGTTTTTTACAATTTGGGTATTTTTCATTTTTTGTTACACAAGGGCCACTTTACCCATAGTACCCTCAAGAAAATAAAGTGTTGTGTTTTAAAAAATAAGAGTGATGTATTTTAAAGATAAAACTTGTTTCATTTATAGGAAAGTTACCACTTTTAATCGGAGAGCCCAAAAAGAAACGTGTCCAATTTTAGCGGGACGGAGGTAGTAATATATAATAATCTAACTAAATGGTTCATGAATCCGTTTCAAGGAAAAATCAGTATCGAATCTGCCGGAAATTGGTTTACTGATAAAATAACGGTTCGGTATCCGATACTTAAAAATTGCACTTTTTTGATTTCGATATAACCAATATCGAACCGGTTGACAACTGCATTCCTTGTGAGGTCAGACGACAACTGCATTTTCCCCATGGGGATTAAATTTTAGATTTTGTTTCAGACCCGATATATTCATAGATATTCTCCTGACCCATAACCATAATTTTTATTTAATTAACGATTCGAGTCCGAAATTTAATAGTCAAATTACGGTTCCAAAACCTTAATTATTTTAACGGTTTTGGTCCGATTTTTATCCACTCACTGATAAACCTATAGTTTTGGATGCCATGAGTGTATCAAGTAATTGCCAAGAACTATTAACGGAGATATCGGTATGGTGCAACTCTACAATTCCTCATTTGCTACAATAAAAGGGGTTTTGGTGAGAGCTTTTAGATATCATATCAACCTTTTGCTCTCTATTCTATTCTTTTGTCATATTCTCCTAATAGTTTTTAAGAGCTTCATTCGTTGCGTGATTCTCTTCCTCATCAAGTTCGCTGAAACTTTCTCGAATTTCGATGTTGATTTCAAAAAAATGTAGTTGTTTTATCTTTTGTAGACAATATGTCGAATCATAAACACTAGCCATGATGTACATCGTCCCGTTGAAATAGACTTTTCTCGACTCGACTATTTTACTTGTTTTGTTATAATCTTCAAATATTATAATCATTTTAATAAAAAATTATTTTATTAATAACATATTATTGGTAGTATACCTTTTCCACTTATCACGAATATTTTATTTGACTAGAAGAATAATTAGGAGCCAACTAGGTTCGATCACTTTGACCTATTCATTACGGTTATAATTAAGAGTAAAACTATAATTCAATTATCTTACGGTTTCATTATTTTAGAGTAGTAAATTCATGTGGTTAATTACCATAACGATTTCAATATTTTATAATTGTAATTGAATCATGATCCCTATATTTTACGGTTCTGAATCGGAATCGTTCAAGACGATTTTGGTTTCAAAATCGGCTATTCCAAATTTGAACTTTCATTTCTTTTGGAACCGCTTTAAAAAATATGTATTTTTATATGAACTTACTAGTTAACATAAACAATGATTATATATAGTAAAAGAGATAAAATTGAATTAAGAGTGCGTTAGTTCACGATTCTGAAATTATAGAATTGGAACCGAACAGAATTGTTCTTAACACAATTAGGATTCGAAACTACGATTATCGAAACCGTCGATTTAGTTCGGATTCTTTTGAGTACCTCTAATCATGACATAAAATTACATTTCAAAAATTACTTATTATTTTGGTGGAGACTTTAATTTAATTTTAATATAATAAAAGGTAGAAACTCTGATGTCTTTCTGTGGGGTAAATTAAGGACGAGCAAGATAGTGTTGAATTAATGTATTTTGTGAAAGGAACAAAACACATAAATCGTAGCGAATTTTTTGTGGCCATTTTTAACGGGACAAAAAGAATAATAATTTACTAAAAATCGTATTAAGGTGGGTGATCTCATGTTCAGTGAAATGAAATCCTTGTTTTTCAGACGATTATATATACCTGTATAGACTGTACTAACTATATATTAAGTCTATTATATTATATATGTAATATGAATTTAAAATAAAATATGACGTATATATGATAATATGAATAGTAATATCCAGAAGCAACGTTAACATTTTGGAATGGGAAGGGAAGGAAGTGGAGTAATATATATAGATGGGAGAAACCGAATGTTTAGCACGATCAAGTATAGTATATTGCATCTTCATCTGCATCTGCATGCATTGTGGAGAGTTGATACAGACCACAATTTTCCATTTCTCTCTGTCTCTTTCTCTCTTCTATCCTCCATCCCTATCTCTCTCTCAATCTGAATTGAAATTTGCAACATCTTTAATTAACATCTTGGTTCCTGAGGCACCTCTTTCTGCTGTCGCTAAGGAACCATGGATAATAATAATAATAATCTTCAACTTTCGCTACCTTCTTCCCCTCCCAGGTAATCTCATTCTCTATTTTATTATATACTACTATTATATATTCCTATATATTTGCCCTAACTACATTATTCCCCGTTTATCAACAAATTCTGCTTTACTTTGGATCATCATGTGTTTTCATTGTTGTCTCATATGCATTCAAAATATATGATAAATGCGTGCGCATTGCCCAAATGCATTTGGGGAATTTCATATCCCAACACAATGAACTATCGATTTTGAATTAGGTTATTGTATGGATTAAATCTATTGCTTGTTTCTGTTGAATCTTAGGGAAAATGAGAATGCATGCGAGGTTGCTGATGGAAGTCCCGAAGGGCAATTCCTCGTAGTTGGACATAGACTGCTCTATTCGACTTCCTCCATCACTCTCTCTGCTGAAGGTACATCCATCTCTACATTTTTCTACTGTTTTCCTCCACTTTCAGATGATCACGTTCCCGCCTCTCTGAGATTTGAAATTCTTGAATTATGCCTTAGATTTGAGAGTCTTAGACGTGGACTTAGAAGGGTGCTCGTCCAGTGGAGACGATCAAGAGGATGTGAATGTCATCACAACGCTTGTTACAGAGGCAGAAGCAGCGAGGGCAGCTGCCAAACACGACTCTCAGTGGAAGGGGTTCCTTCGCAAGCTGAAAAAGGGACCCAGCGTGCATTTTCAGACCTTTCATCCTTCCATACCTCACATTCTCTCTATAAAGAAGCTCTCTTCGAGAAAAAGGGTAACCCGGGGCACACAGAGTTTGCCCGAGCTTACTACTCAGATAGACGGGGACTTGTATTATTGCTTCGAAACCTCTTGGAAATGCTTCACTCTTGATGACCTCAAAGAAGCAACTAACAATTTTAGCCCAGGTGATTGATCTTCTTGTCTGTCGCATTTCAGAATCAGAATCTTGAGAATATTAAGTTAAGGTTATGGTTAAGACTAAGGCAGATTTTTGTATTTTTGTTCTGTCCTAGGAAACTTGATCGGAGAAGGCGGTTACTCTGAAGTTTACAAGGGACACTTGGATGATGGACAACTAGTAGCAATTAAGAGGTTGATTAGAGGATCACAAGAGGAGATGACAGCGGACTACTTAGCTGAGCTCGGTATTCTAGTCCATGTCAACCATCCAAACATTGCAAAAGTTATCGGTTATGGAGTTGAAGGAGGAATGCACCTTGTTCTTCCTTTATCCATTAATGGGAGCTTGTCGTCTTTGCTAAAAGGTTTATCCCTTGGTTTATTTCTCGATTTTCCCACGTTGTTGTTTTGCTTTAAATACTCTTAAGTCCAACCCTTTGTATATGTCGCTCAGGTGCAAAAGATAAATTAACATGGAACCTCAGATATAGTATGGCAATAGGCATCGCTTCGGGTCTTTGTTATCTTCATGAGGGGTGCCAACGGCGAATTATCCACAGAGATATCAAGTCTGCCAATATTTTGCTCACTGAAGATTTTCAACCTCAGGTTAAGTTTAGAAGATGCTAAATGTTTCTGCAGTAATGAACTTTAAATGATAAATAAGGTTTCTGTTGAGTTCCAATATACCAATAGACAATAAGTCGAGCAGTTTATTCTGAATCTCTGATATACGATAATTTTGACACCATGGGATTTGTAAGTCACAAGTTACAAGATACAACTGATAACGCATTATAAGTTACTGATTTATTTTTCTTCCATTGATACTTGAAGTAACATTTGTCTCTGCAGATTTCAGATTTTGGGCTAGCAAAATGGCTTCCTGATCAGTGGACTCACCTTAGCGTTTCAAATGTCGAAGGCACATTTGGGTACCACAACAAAACATTATATTTCTAGAATGAAAATGTTGAAGTCCATAAGTTTTAAACAAACTTCATTCTAAACACATCATTGTTTGTTTCAATGGCAGCTATCTTCCTCCTGAGTTTTTCCTGCATGGTACAGTTGACGAGAAAACTGATGTGTATGCATACGGCGTGCTATTGTTGGAGCTTATTAGTGGCCGCCCAGCTATAGACGACCAAAATAAAAGTGTCGTGATGTGGGTAAGTTAGCCATTAATGTCTACAGCTAAATTTTCCTGTTGTAGCTAGTAACTCCAAATAAAATAATTTTGCAAGGCTTTTTACCAGGAGTTTCATTTGCTGAACCTTCAAAAACAAAAAACTTTGCAGGCCAAGCCTCTGCTGCTCAACAAGGCCCTTGAAGAACTAATTGATCCATCTCTCAATGGTGAGTACGACAAGGAACAGCTGAATCGAATGGTTATGGTTGCTTCAATATGCATTCATATGAGCTCTACTGATAGGCCTCAAATGAGCCAGGTACATCTTTTACTTTTACTAACATCTCCTTGGGTTTACATTTAATAATAAATTGTTTGACATTTTTAATGAGCTAAATCCCATATAATTTGCCTCTGATGATATAGATTTGCATAAGGATACGAGGAATGTTAGTAATATTCCAAGAACCATAAATCTTCTTTACTATTTTACTCATCTCATCTTTCTCTTGGCCACATTCATAGTATCAATATCTTCATTTGGGCCTTGCAGTTTCAGTTTAACTCCTATTGTAAATGAACTACACTCCCATATTGACTATATAGGAGCAAAAACATGTTACATTCGTTCTATTCGCCATCTTTTCTCATCCTGGTCAATCTTGAGAAATGCAGGTTGTGAGGATGTTGCAAGGCGATGAAGGCATATTGCAGAGCAAGAAAAAGTTCCAAAAGAGGCCTGCACTCAAGAGGACATGCCCGCTGGAGATGATATCAGAAGAAGATAGCAACTCAACTAAACCTTCGAGCCATAGAAGCGTCAAAACAGAGCCTGCTTTGGATGGCATTGAGGAGAGCTTGTAAAATACAATGTAGATATAAGATCTGGGAATGTACAGTCCTCCTCCCAGTTGTTCGCATTGCACTTTTCTTGCCCTATCTCCCCTTTGAATGGTGGTTCTGGGGAAGTAAGTGGTGGCTGGTAGTCCAAATGGAGAGAGAGTTGTGGCAATGAAAACCACAGCTTGTTGTGTTTTATGTACTGTTCTATTGAGGTATCAGCATTTGCATATATAGGAAAGAGATGAAACCATACATAGTTGCATTTTTGTTTGTTTTCAAAAAGATTTTAATCTCGTCTTATAATGGATTATGCATGCCAATTCTACAACAGGTGGTTGATTATGTAATACTATATGAACATATAAGGTCCTATTTTTCTTTTCCTTTTGAAAAGTCCCTTGAATTAGGTCGAGCCTCTCTCCTTTGTCTATTTCGTTAAACTTTTGGGATTTTGAAAATTTTATTGCTAAATGGAGGGTTATTCTCAAATATATGTCTAACATGATTTATTTTTCACATATATTCTGTGTGTTCTACTATACGTGTACTTATAATAACTATTACTCCCTCCGTCCCAATTAGCTTGAGTCGTATTCCTTTTCGGGCATCTCAACTAGCTTGAGTCATTTCCTTTTTAAGACATCTTTATTACACGCACAAATTTAAATAATATATATTCTTATCATCACTTTATACTTTAGACATACACTCAACATACATTCTTTAACTCCTTAATTCCCGTGTCGAAAAAAAGTGCCTGAAGCTAGTTAGGACGGAGGGACTAAAAGACAAAATCTATAGCCTTACGAAATTTTTAAGAAACATATACATGTATGTATACATTATACTAGAAGTCTACAATTCATACTTAAAGAATAAATTTCATTTTTATTATTTTTTCATATCATGTACAAAATATATAATAGTTTATTAACATTAAATTAAAATGTTCTCTTCCAAACATATAATGACACCAAAATATGAAAATTAATTTCGTGTGTTTTATGAATTATTTTAGCTACACACTGTCTCATTCGATTTCTCTCTCAAAAAAATTCACACATGCACGTATCAAATCTATTACGAACTGACTTGAACATTGGATTCTCGGACAACTTTCATTTTTTTCGAGATTGTTTTACAGATTCGTTGGAAGCAAATTAAAGATACAATATACTTATTTTTTACATTTCATGACATATCACTCATTTGATCAACAATTTCATAACCAAAGTAATTAACCAACAATTTAATACTTATTGGAATTTGATATTATTTGTATGAATGTATTTATTATACTATTAAATTAAGGATATATAAGTGAAATTTTTATTTTATTGATATGTGTGATTTAGTAAAATTGGACACTTATTAAAAATAATAAAACGAAGGGAGTATAACATTCAACGTTTCAACACTGTACATTTTTGTGTACCATCCAAGCCCTTGGAATTTTAAACAAGGTTCAAGTGCACCCTTTATTTAATAAGGGTATTAATTAATGAGTATCAAACACTTATCACTAAAATATTTGAAAGTAATGTCTTTTAATTTATTGTTAGAATATTAATGTTCGAAATTAAAATTCAGGGTTCGAGTCAATCATGACTCGATTATATAATTTAAATTTAAATTTAATTTCTAATTAAAAAATAAAATAGAACTTGTGCTAATTCGATATTATTTTTTCGCCAAGAACTTATTGATTATCAATATAGTGCCATATATAAATTTATAATGCTTTATAGATTTTGTCCTATCTCATGTTACAAATATAATCTCAACTTATTTTGACTTAGTCTTCATTTTTAATAATATTAAATTAATTTAATTTCAAATAATTGAACACCTCATAGATGTATGCTTATACATACAGATAGAGCTTTTCAATTGGCATATTAAAGTTATACAGCTAGAAATCAATCGCAAGGATTTTTAATTACTTAGGCATAAAAAAAACCCTACGCGCTAGATAATCTTATATGACTCAGTTAAGATATTTAGCAAAAACTAGTGCTTCACTCAACTCTCCACATCAACCAGCCTATTTTGATTTTCCAAAGTCAACTGATATATTTTAATTATATACTAATCTCGATAGGGTGAACAAAATTAATCAAATTCAAAAAATTAAATTGAATCAAATCGAAATATTAAATTTGGTTTGATTGTTTTAATTTAATTTTATTTTTTGATCCGAATTTTAATTTGGTTTGGTTCGAATTCAGTCAAAATCAAACAGGAAAATTCGAAAAATCGAATTATTTTATTATTATAATACATTTTTATTTTTATTAAATAGTATTATTATATCATATATATATATATATATATATTTAGTTATATTTTATCTTATATTTCAATATTTTAAACATTACGTAGGAAACTAAATATAATACTCTAATATTTTGTAGATTTACAACAAATAAAATTAAAATATTTAATAAATTATGCAATATTTAATCTGAAACTTGAAAATTATTGAAGATATGTTAATTATTTTTATTATAATTTTTAATTTTAAATCTTTTAAAGTTGATTTTTTTTTTATTTTCCAATACATAGAAATTATTAAATACATATTATATATGATTTGGTTTTAATAATTAATTATTCTTAAAATTCAACGAAATTAGTTATGAAATAAAATATTTGGATAAACCGAATCATAATTTGGTTATATTTTTCAATCCGAATTTTAATTTGATTTGGTTCGATTTTTGGCAAAAATGAATCAAATATCCGAATGCTCACCCTAAATCTCGACATCTTTGATTGCTTCATAAGATAACTGAATATTCCAGTTTCAGATTAATAAATATTACTCATTCCGTCTCATTTTATTAATGCGATTTGACTTTTCACATATATTAAGAAATACATGTAATATGTTTGAAATATATAATTTACATGTATTAGTTTTATTTTACACTTATTTATTAGTTTAATTTTTTTCATAAACATTAAATAAAGTTATTTTAGTTAAAAATAAAATTTAATTTTGTTCATTTTGAAAATTTAAACTATAATTTAAAAGGTTTGGAAAAAAGGAAAATGAAAATTAGAACTTGTGATTATCATATATGTCCCTATGTTTATATATTTAAATGTATATATATGTGTGTAATGATAACACAATTATAAATTTTATTTCATTGTTTTTAAGATAATGGAATTTGGTCTTGTTAAATTAAGTACACAAAACAAAATTATGCAATATTAAGAATTTAGTGCGAGTAAGTTTCCCCGGCCATATATATATAAAGTTTATCGTCAACTCATGCTGAAATGAATGATCTACCAAATCCCAAAATAATCTTAGATTCAAACATTTTATTTGCTCATCTTCGAAAAAATCTGGGGAGAACTGGAAAAACTTTTATAATGTTTAGATTTTGTAGTATTTCCTTGTTTTTACTTCTGTCAATCGCATCAATAGCTCGGAAATGCTCGTGCAGTTCGATAATCAACCCCTCTAAAGTCAGAACTATCTCATGGAAACCTAGGTAGTGATCTCTATCTTAGCTAAAATGTTCGTTTTTGGCTATTAATTCACTATTTGTCTTATTGAGCTTCACTTTTCGCTTTGCGATTCAGAGCTTTTGTTTACGAAGGTTTTCTCACGGATGAAGAATGCAATCATCTAATTTCTCTAGTGAGTTTGTATGTTGTCTAGTGAGATTTCTCTTCTCTCCTATCTCTCGCAGTATTTCTAAAAAGGCGATTACTTGAATTTTGTGACTGAATTAGGCGAAATCGGAGCTGAAGAGGTCACAGGTGGCGGATAATGAGTCTGGGAAAAGTAAGCTGAGTGAGGTTCGGACTAGCTCTGGAATGTTTATTGCGAAAGCGAAGGTTTGGATTTTATGTTATTCCAAATAAATGTTTTTGGAATTGATTCTAATTTGATGTGAGATAATGTTTTTGAGAGTTTGTCATTGGTTTTGTGAATTCTGATTCATCATGCTTACTGATTCGGTGTTTCAATTGATGCAATTGGTTGATCTAATTAAAAGGATATTTATTTTGATTAAGCTGGAAACTCTGCTAAAGTTAACTATGGATTAATGATTCTTATGATAATTAGATCGTGAATACATGTATGATTTGTAATGTGTTAGTTACTGATTGCACTTGGCAGCTAACTTTAACCAATATACTGGTTCAGAAGGTCTGTTCTCAGCTTCGGAGGTTTATTGTCTCATTTGGTGGTTGTTTAATGCTTATGCATTAGGAAGATTCCCAGAGTTGTTCGCTTGTCTTCCTGAATTTCTGAATCCAATGTTTGGAAATGTACAAGCATAGTTATCATGTTAAAATTTAAGGTGTTTTGAAAAGCAGGTCTTGTATATTTTGTGGAATCAATCAAACTTCCTTCTTTCATGTATTCCCAACACACTTGGGACATCCTTTTTGAGAATTTTGTGTGTTCAGTGCGTGATCCCGACTCTTTTTCCTGCAATGTGTTGCTGATAGGATCCTATTGTCGCTGGCATAGAAGACAAGATTTCAACATGGACATTTTTACCCAAAGGTAACATATTTTAGTAATAATATTGAACAGAATCATCACTTATGTCACCCATTGCTCAATCTCCTAGTTCATACATATTGTTTAGTAATGTTTGGATTGAATGTATTTGATTTTGATTCTTATTAATGACCTGTCAGTTCTTTGATATCTTTGATTCCATGTTATATTTGGCACAAAATAATAGCATTATCACCATATGACCAAACAATTTTGGAAGGTCTTTTTGTTAGAGATCTTGTAATTGAAATCTTTTCAAGATTAAATAAATGCTACCTTAATTGGAAATTCAGAATCTGCACGGACATAAATCTAATTAGAGATAGCATATACATATACTTCATAACTGGTAATATAATGTCACTTCAATCTCAACTTGCTTACCTTCCAGCCATTGGTTTTTATTTGTCCCTTTCTGCTTTCACTTCATTTCCACCTCAACTTGGTTATTGTCTTCTTGAGTTTCTCAGCCATCTCTGTAATTATTTACACATATGTTGAAGCTTCCAGTTTTTATTTGAGGTCTTGCCCATTGATGATTTTCGTATGTTATAATTTTAAATTATGAATTATGTGTGAACATCAAGGACCATAAGTTGTATCTTTCGTTCTCATTGTAGAAAATGGAGAAGACATACAAGTATTGCGCTATGAACCTGGACAGAAATACGATCCTCACTATGACTATTTTGCGGATAAGGAAAATATAGCTCGTGGTGGACACCGGATAGCAACTGTGCTAATGTATCTCTCTGATGTTGAAAAAGGAGGTGAAACTGTCTTCCCTTCTGCTGAGGTTAGTCAGAACTCTTTTTTATTGTTCAAGATAATTGTTTTCACAAATTTCTGGTTGCTCGATCATCTGTACTATACATGATGCTTTGACTATGTCCCGATGCCCTGTTAATTTTTCTGTAAATTATCAACTAGAACTTTCTGTTATTTTCTGGAATTGCTTAACTGTCACAAGGCAGGGATCATTCATCTATTCAGATATGGGTTAGTCTATGGTTTAGAAAACAATTTAAAAAACTTATAAGTTCTTACATCTTATAACATATTTCTTGAGATCACAAGATAGTAAAACTTATTATAGGTCTAGGTAGTTGATATAGAGGGTTCTAATGCTTATCAAGAGCCAAATGAGTAATGTATGGATGATTGAGCTTTTTAGATGTTTAGTAGTAAATATAATGGATGACCAAAAGAAGAGTTGGGATCTTTGCTGTTGTAAGCCCCAAATGTTGTTATTGTAAATAATATTTATTTTTTAGAATTATTATCAAACTCTTTTTAAATTTTAGGAGCTTAAAAATCTCTACATTCTCGGGAAGCTGTTCCAAAGAGTAATAGAGTATAGTAATTAGTTTAGCACATAAATGTCCTGCACCTTTCCGTTTAGCAGTCTTTCCATGTGCAATCAATGTGCGTCATCCTATATTAAAGGTCCTTTATCTGATGAAAATCATGCAGGAAACACCTCGTCGCAGGTCTGTCTCAACAGAGAAAGATTTCTCCGAGTGCGGAAGACAAGGTCCTGCAGGTGAGACTACTTTAACTCAATTCTTGATTGATTTAATTGAAAATTTGTAACTACACAACCAGCAACTTGACTCCCTTTCCGTACATTTTTCAGTGAAGCCACGCAAGGGAGACGCTCTCTTGTTCTATAGTCTTTATCCCGATGCAACTCCAGATACCGCGAGTCTGCATGCCGGCTGCGCCGTGGATGAAGGCGAGAAGTGGTCCGCGACGAAGTGGATTCACGTTGATTCGTTTGATAAAATCGTGGGCGGAAACTGCACGGATGCGAACGAGAATTGCGAGAGATGGGCTTCCCTCGGAGAATGCAACAAGAATCCAGAGTACATGATCGGCTCCTCGGATCTTCCAGGATACTGTCGAAAGAGTTGTAAGGCATGTTAAATTTTCACCTTCTCTCATAAAAATATACATGATCCGCTGCATTCTCATGCATTTTTGCCTTTTCTGTATGTTCACAATGCTATTCTCTTGTTGTATAATTCTCGTGTTACTAAGTGGGTGATTCTATATCACGATATATACAGAGAAATTATTTGGCCAAAATGGAAGATTTTTCATTCATAATATTCATCTTTAATTTCATATGCTTGTGTTTCTTATGGAGACAAAATTGCCTACCATTTTATGTGCTTTAAAGTTGAGGCCTCTATACTTGTTATTTATGTTAACATTAGGTTTGTTTAATTTTGCTAATGCTTAAAGTAAAAAACCTATGCAACATAAACGACAGTTGAGGGACACAGTATTACCATTGAATATTAAAGGATCTTTCAAAAACCATTTAAGATTATATGGACCTAAAAAATATGCATTTATCTTATCCATTGACATATTTGTAATTTTCAAATTGAAACTTATTCAACTTTACGTAACACTAGAAAAACTATTACTCCTTCCATTTTTTAATAAGTGTCCAATTTTACTAAATCACACGTACCAATAAAATGAAAATTTTACTTATATACCCTTTATTGAATAGCATAATAAATATATTCATACAAATAATATCAAATTCCAATAAGTATTAAATAAGGGCAAAATTGAAATATTGTCATAAATATACTCTAGAATTTTGAAATAGGACACTTATTTAGAAACATGAAAAAAAGTGAAATATGACACTTATTAAAAAACGGAGGGAGTACTACATTGGCATTTAATTTCTATATATTCTTATATATTCTAATCTCTTCGTCCACTAAAATGATTAACTTTATGAACCCACACTTTAATAAGAATATGTAGTAAATAAAATTTGAGTCTAACTTGATATATTATTTTAAATTAAATTTTGTGTGATGAGTGGTCTCGTTATTATAAATAAAAGTTTCAAGCATAAATTATTTTCCTAAACATCTTAGTAGATATGATAAAAATGTTAATAAATCACTAAAACATGATAAAATGTTAATAAATCACTAAAACATTTTTAGTGGAGGAAGGGAATAATATTTTATTATGTTCCATTATCACAACTAATACTAATATATTACGTACGTTTTTTTTTTTTACTTTCTATACTAGAATGTCTTGAGTCGATTGACCATATTTTTTGGACAAGTTTTGATACTCTCTCCGTCCCACTACACTTGGCACATTTTCTATTTTGGGACGTCTCAATAAACATGGCACATTCCTAAAATGGAAATAACTTAATCTTTAATTCTATTAGATTAGCACCTAATACACTTAAGTTAAGACTAAATAATTTAATCTTTAATTTATCAAAAAAACCCCCCAAACAAATGAAACCCTACTCATTCACCTTATCTCTCCAGCGCCGCACACCACACTTCTCATCTGCTCCTCTCTCTCTCTGTTCTTGACTCCACACTTCTTCATTTTCCCTCACCCCCACCGATCAACTACTCACCTCACCTCCACCTTAGATTGGTTGATAGCATGAATGGTTCTTCATTCCCTCACCTCCACCGATCAATTACTCTACTTCTAAGCCCCTACGAACCAGATGAGAAAACCCTTGTTTCTTCTTCATTTTCCCAGATCGATGAAGAAACAATTGTTTCTGAGATCGAAGAAGAAGATGTTTGTGAGAGTGAGAAGGAGCATTCCCTAAACCCCTATGGAACCGATGATGAAACCCTAGTTTCAGAGGTTATAGCGAGAGATGATGAAACCCTAGTTCCTGAGACTGATATGAGGATGATATGCGATAGTTTGTCCCCGTCGCCTGAAGCGTTGGCAGGTGCGCCACCGCCCCTCGCAGATCCAGGGGTTGTGGTCCTTGTGGATCTGGAAATGCCTCTCCCCGGTGGTGCGCCGCCTGTTGCAGATCCAGGCGAGGAAGAACACCGTGGTTCTAAGATGTTGCTCATTCTGCTCCCTTTATACTCCAGCATCTTGTTCTCTTCTGCTGGGGCCTTGGGTGAGCCAGAGAGGAGATGGGTCTCTGTTGCGCCGCCGCCCGTCTTCAATCGGCGCAGGCTGGTGACCAAACGAAAGCTGATTTTTGAGGATTGGTAATATCTTTCCCACTTTTACTATGATGTGATTATGATTATGGGACTGAGATGCATATTTGATTCTTAGGTCAAAGTGGTTTCTGTGGGAAGGTCATGGTTCTGAAATGATGATTTACAGCAAACACAAGTCTTAGGTCAAAGAGGTTTCTGTGATTCTTCAATCATAAGATGAGATTCCTCTTTAAGAGATTTCTATGTGAGATAGATTTATGTGATTTAGAGGTTTCTGTGTGTTGCTGATTTCTGAAGATATTGTTTATGTGTTGCTGATTTCTGAAGAGCTTTCTGAAGAAGCTTATGTGTTTGTGTTTGTGTTTGTGGTTTGTGTTTCCTTTGTAAACTGTACAATGTTGCTGTCATTTAGAGGTTTCTGTGATTTAGAGGTTTATGTGAATGCATACATTATGTGTTGCTGATTTCTGAAGAGGTTTCTGAAGAGGCTTATGTGTTTGTGTTTGTGTTTGTGGTTTGTGTGATGCATATTTGTAAACTGTGATTTAGAGATTTATGTGAATGTATACATTAAGGATAAAAAAAATCCATTAACAAAAAGTTGTTCCATTTACAAAAAGTTTTCCCTTCACAAAAAGTTGCTGCACACTACTGCTGCAGATTTCTGTGAATGCACACTACTGCTGCATTTACAAAAAAATTCCAGTTTGCAATCTGCACACTACTACTGCATTACCAAGTTCTGAAAACCTAAGACATCCAATAATCCCAACATCCACTCTCCACTTCCTTTTTCAATCAAATGTGTCATGCAGTCTCGCACTAAGTCCACTGAGACTTCCAAGTTGTTTGGAAGTCTTTCTTCCCTAATCAATGCTCCTTTTTTCATATGTGGGATTTTATAACAATTTTGGCCCTTTACCTTCATTATTTCAACCATGTAAGTTTGTAGAGATAAAAACACTTTGTTTAATGTTGAAGGTGATAGCTCTTCAAATGATTGCTCTACTGCACTTACTAGTTCATCAACTGTCTTGCATAGCTTTTCTAGTTGAATTGATTGTATTGCCCTGAACCAACCAAGGTCGTTAACATTATTATCCGGAGAATTAGGCGGCTGCTGCACTAGATGGAAGTTGAATCCATCACTGCAAGCTGCTTCTCTAAATACTGAATCTGAGTCCTTTATGTGAGGCTTGGCGTTATCCTGTTGTATGTAAACATGTTTACTTGCAAAAGGTGGCCATTTTGCCTTAATACTTGGAATAATCTGAAAATGCACATCAATATCTCTTAAAATTTCAGATTGCATAAACTGAAAACTGAAAACTAAAAGACTTAACATTTCAGATTACATTTGGCACAAATATGAACTGTTTTCTGTACCTTATTAACTAAACAATCTCTGATGACTTCTTTTGTTATTGAGTCGATTGCTTTAGTCTCTAATGTTCCTGCTGGTCGATTTCTGCTTGACCTCTTTGCTGCCACTTTTTCTGTGAAGGGATAAATCCCTATCTTGCCATCAAATAAAACCGAACCATCATCTGAAAATATAGGCCTACAGACTGCACACATGAACATCACCTTAGTGATGAATTTTTTATTTTTACAACTCATATGTGGTTCTGCTTCTGCTGGAGTTAGATAATATCGTTGTGTGCCTCTAGTCATGTAAAACCACTTTTCATCTATGTGTACAATGTTTTGCATGTTCTTAAACCTTAACACATTAAGGGTCCATTTGATAAGAGAGATGAGATATAGTGAGATGAGATTAAAATAATATTGGGGGATGAGATTTGAGGAGATAAAAATAATCTCATCTCTCATTTGGTAGGAAATTTCAACTATGAGATAAAAATAATATCTCATTTGGTTGGGAAGATTAAAATAATCTTTAGGAGCCTTTTTGTAGTACAAATACCATAATGTCCTTAAAGCTAAAATGACTTCCCAAAATGCCCTCCACTCTTACTTCTACTTCCATTTCAACCTAGCTAAAACATAACAAAAATAACCCAATGGAAAACTTCATATTTTTCTGAGAATGGCCGCATGAAGTGCTTCATCAAACGCTCTCTTTTGTTCGGCGAAATCTTGGGAGATTGAAGTCGCCACCAACAATTATTTGAAGGTAGTTCATTCCTTTATCCTTTCAAGTCATTCCATCTATTTAAGAAGTTAAATTTCTTA
>JAPKLX010000023.1:545044-595285 GCA_026898415.1 Leonotis leonurus
GCCCACGTGTACGTGGCGTACACGTGGGCGGTCCATGGTACTTCTTCTAGCGGTTCGTGTATAAACATGTTTTAAATGGTATCTAGAAGGCAAATACCTGATTTATATCTTCAATTTGAGTCTTTTGAAGTCAGATACGAAGCACTTGTGTAGAATAGAAGGTTTGAAAGTGAATTGTGTAGAATAAGTTTATAAGCTGTATTGTGTAGCATATAAAGTGTAGAATATAAAGTTTATTAAAGTCTCACTATCATATATGTCACCCAACATAAATGGAATTTGCGTATAAACCAACATATACACACACTTACACATACACATGCATACACGTGTGTATATATATACACATGTATAATAAATTGGAATATAAATTGGAATGATAATTGGCATTATAATTGGAATTATGATAGTGAATTATATAGAATTATGATAGTCAATTATATGGAATTATGATAGTCAATTATGATAATTGGAATTATATGGAATTATATGGAATATATGGAATTATGATAGTCAATTATTTTTCTAAATAAAGTGTGTAAGAGTGTGTAAGAGAGATGCTAACTTCAATGTACTTTTATATATTTAAAAATTGAAATGGGTATTTTCATCATGTACATAGATGTTTTGGGTATTTTCAATATACAAATATTGAAAGTGGGCATATTTGTGTATTCTCAACAAAGAAGAGACAGCAGTTAGTGTACTATCTGAATAGTTGGTCCATGTTTTTTTGGTTAGGTGTCAAGATATTGTAAATCATGCATGATCACTTTGATTTATAATTAAGAAGATATGAATCCCAACAAACAATTATATTATCGTACGTTTATCTTATTCAATAGTTAGATCAGCTGCGCATTCATTTATTGTCTCAGGTCCTGTACTTTGAATATTACCTAGGCTACAGTAATAAATTGTTTCCTACTCACATCAGAAGTCATCCTTTCAATGTATATTTTGATAATTACCATATTATGGATATGCATAATAGATATATACTTTTCGTCTTATTATCAGTGCTTTGTATTCCTTTTCCAGTGTTCTACCATTAGTGATTTGTTTTTTAAAATAACAAAATAAGACTCTCTACTTATTATTTTAGTATTCATCCTTCTTATTTTAAATTGTAAAAGACGAAAATAATGAAACGAAGAGAGTGGAATCATAGAGGACAAATAAATCATAGAATCTGCCATTCTTGAACTAGATCTCATCCCAAATGTAGTTATTCATGTTGAATTCAGTTGATTGCAATTTCGATCGGCATTAATTATTTTGAATTGGGTCTATTTCTCTAGCACCAAACATCTCATATTCTTAATGAAAGGATTCTGGTGATTGTTACCAACTTACCATTAATACAATAATACATATATTTAAGTTTAAGCTCCATTCACCTCACAATTCATTGAACGCATAAAACAAGATAATTTAAACATTTTTCAAAATAATCTCCCTTACTTATGGCCTCAATTTTCAATTCTACTCTTTACTGCACATTTTTAATATGAATAGAGTTGCTTTTAGTAGGATTTGATTGGCGGTAATAGCATGACGCTTTGGTGTCATGAAATAATTTTATGTGTGAAATCAATTTATTTATATTATATTTTTCAATAATTTTAAAATTTTAAACTACCTTTGTGAAATTTGTGGACATATAAGAAAGAGATAGAAGATGTTGCAAACTTGCAACACAAAGATAGGGCATCTAGAATATGCACGTCATCCATCATCATTTTGCAAATCAAAATTTGTAATAATTTATGATCGATCAACTTTTGTGGTGAGTGTAATGAGTATCAAAGATAATTGAGGGATAATTAGAAGTAGATGATGATGCCAAAAGTAGAATAAGAAGGAAAAAAAGTTGTAAGGTAAAATTGTACTAGTACATATCTAAATCTCAATTACCCATTTAATATTGTGCAATTTATTAGCAAGAATGAAGAACAATATTAAATTAATGGGAAGAAATGCAGTCTTTTCATTTAGATTCAATCAATCAATGAATCTACACTTCGCAAATGGTTAATGCAATCGTGAAAGTCAAATCCTCATTACTAGGCTAACATACACTTATACTAATATTTTTGATAAATCGATAATGATTTTTTAATTACTGAATCATATTGAGGAGTAGCTGTACTGTACATGTCTTGATACACAGCCTATCAGTACACGTTTTGCCCCCTTCAGTATTCAATATTTGAATAAGGAGACACAGAAAAATAATTGGAAGTGACAACATGCAAGAATCTTCGGTAACATATAATAATGGATTAGAACATATAAAATAAAATAAAATAAAGAAGTGGAGGGGGTGGCTAAAAGATGCAGAGAGATAGGGGGGCCGCATTTGGTGACTTTGAGAGTCTCAAATTTATGCCAGCGTATCAATTCTTTTTGGAGCTCTGTCAAATTTGTGTGGTGTGTGTGAAATAACACAAACACAAACAATTTTATATACTGAGAGTTGAGAGTGAGAGGTAGTAGAGTCCAAACATTGAAAGGCTTTAGCAGGGGAAAATTTGGATCTTTCCTCTTTGTGTACTGCAGCATTAAATTCACCAAATCCTCTTTCAAGCTTTTATATCTCTTCGATTGCTCAACTTATTATTCTTCAAGATCTGCAAATCCCAACTAAAACAGTTATCTTGCCTTTAATTTCTGCTGCCCTTTTAGATTTTGATTTCGAGGAGCAAAAAGAAGAAGAAAAAAATGGTGGTTCAGTTGCAAAGGGGTTATCTTGAGTATACTAATGCTTTGTTTCGTGAGGTAACAACATGGGGAAACTGCTGCAGATGTTATGTTTTGTCCTAATCTGTTTTGGTTGGTTTTGATGTTTCTTATTTATTTATTTGTTTAAGGGATTCTTGGACGGGCAGTTTGTTCAGCTTCAGATGCTTCGAGATGAGAGTAATCCTGATTTTGTTGCAGAAGTTGTGACCCTTTTCTTTGAGGATTCTGAAAGAATTGTCAATGAACTCTCCATGGCCTTGTACTCTCTCTCTCTCTCTGTGTCTGTCTGTCTGTCTCTGCCTCACTCACTCTCACACACAAACACTAAACTTGATGCATTATGTGTGTAGGGATGGGCAGAATGTGGACTTCAAGAAAATTGATGCTAATGTTCACCAACTGAAAGGTAGCAGCTCCAGGTAAGAAATAACATGGTTTGTGGTCGTGTGTTTGTGAGTTTAGAATTATTTTTTATTTACCAACGAAAAAGAAGTGAGTAATTGAGTGGGGATCTATGTTTTTTGTGTGTATGTGGAGCATATCAGACAAAAGACTACTTTTAAGGCCACTTGGCTCATTGCAGATATTAATGTGAATGGGGATATTGTAGATTGGTAATCTTGTCCAAGTTTGATTGTGTGGAAAAAAAAATAGTGCTAAATTGGATGTCTTGATTTATACTCAACCACACTTGTGCTTCCATGATGTTGTAATAAAAGTAAAACTACCTGTTTTGATAGAACCAGAATTCTTTGGATAATGGTATTAACATTTGATGCATTCTTTATTTTCTTTTTTTGAAACAGCATTGGGGCTTTGAGAGTCAGAAATGCTTGCATTGCTTTTCGCAGCTTCTGCGACGAACAAAATGTAGAGGCGTAAGATCTCTAATTTCTTCGTCTTGTTTCCGATTTAAACATGTCGAAATGTTGATTTGAGACCTCTAATTAGTTTATCTTTAATGTTCAAATTTTGTAGTTGCCTTAGATGCTTGCAGCAAGTTAAGCAAGAGTACTTGCTAGTCAAGTCCAAGCTCGAAACTCTACTAAGGGTCCGTAAATACTCTATTTTTCCACTCATTTGATGTCACACTCTTACATAGAGCTACTAGAATTTGGTTCAGTTGTAGTTGTGGCATAAATTTGTGATGTTGGTTTCAGTTGGAGCAGCAGATTGTGGCGGCAGGCGGAGTGATCCCCACGTTGAACGAGTTCTCCTGAGGCGAACGTGATCTTTGTTAGTAGTGTTGATGATAACTTGTGTGAGTGTATTTTGGTGGTAAGAGTTTTGCTAAGATTAAGGTTTGTGCAAGCTTTTGAGATATCCTACTTGTATGAAACTTGTGTGTTTTTCAATGTGGAAACTCCTCTCTTAATAATGCGGTTCTTGCCCATCAAATGTTGTTCAATCATCTCTTAGACTGTCATTATAATCTGAGTTATCATCAATGAATGTAATAAAGAATCATCTAAACAGTCAATGAACATGTTCATGTTCATTTTCATTTCTGAGGAGAACTCCATAGTCTTCTCTGCTTTTCAAAGCTCCCGATCACTGCAGATTGCTCCTTGCTGCCTAGTCGAGCTGCGAACGAATCATAACAAGCCACCTCATCCACACTCTCCACTACTCTCACTGAACTCCCTCTCTTCTCATCTACACTCATCACTCCATCTTCAGACACAACACCACTTGCCACCACCTTAACTTTCCTCATTTCATAGCTTGTCCTCATATTTGAACTGTTTCCTGCTAACACTACTGCACCAAGAACTTCTCCCAAGAACATCTCCTGCACAATACAAAAAAATTGCAACTATAATTTTTTTGAAAATAAAGACTACTGGAAATCCCATGAAGGTTAAGTTTTTAATTTTCTTCTGTACCACATGCTGATATCTGTGGTGAGCCCTTCTCAGTTGATCCATTCTTGAAATTAGACGAGTTGTGAATACTGCTTCGGGTGTCTTCTCTGCTTCGCGGAGCCTCTGTAGAACTTCATGCAGTTGGCTCACTCTATGTTGCACGTGGAGTGGGACGAGGGTGATGTTGTGCCTCGACTCCAGAACTGCCTTTGCAGCCAGAGGGTCAAGAAACATGTTGAGCTCTGCATCTTCATTTCCCTTCTCTGCTTTCTGCCCTCTGATATTTCCTCCGACTACCAAAATATCCTGAAAAACAACGTAGGAAGCATCAAAGTCCACATATGAGCAAGTATCAGTCTTCTTGTTTAATTCTTGATTTTTCTTTCCTTCCACACACCTCAATGTGAGAGCTCCAATTCTGATCCAAAAGAATGATCTTAGCAACGTTTGTCAATGGCCCATTTGATAGAACAGTAACCTTTGATCCTGGATGAAGTGATTCCACCACAGATTTCCATATCTCAAGAGCTAGAGGCTGTCTTAATTCAGGATGTTGAGTGTCTCTAGGTGCTCCAAATTTGACAGAATTATGTGATGTATACCTACAAAGATCAGAACTTAATCAAGAACATGAAACTGTATTTTGGCCTAAATTGCATCATGTAACAAGAAAAAGATGAAAACCTCCGAGGGCTACGTGGCAGATCACGAGCAAGCCCGTATAACGTGTCTGAGTCAAGAAAGCCACCACTGCCATGAGGTATAACTTTGCTGTACTTGCAATCACCAGCATTTGAGAAGATGGGGTCGGACTGGTTTAGTGCAAAGAAGTCTCCTAAGCCTACCTGGACGTCGTCGCGTCCCATCATATGCAGCAAGTCATACACTACATCAATGGTTGCTGCATTTGCCCATCCAGTAGGAGTTACTAGCACCGCCTGCATGAGAATGACTTGAAACATTTAGGATCTAGACGTAGTACTATGAGGCTTACTACGTAGTAAAACTGCACTTTACCTTGAGGTTAACAACTTCGATAGGTGTTTTGAGAAGGTAAAAAAGTGCTAGAAAGTCTCCGGCACTCATGTCCATATCAAAAACGACGTTCTTCCCAAGACGTCGTCCGTTCAAATCTGGCTTCTGTAGGACTTCTCTGTGGTGAGGAAACTGCTCAGTGAAGTTGAACTTGGCAGTCTGTTCTTTGCGGTTCAAAACCTAAGATCACGAATAAACAACATGGTATTTATTACACTTGTGTTTCTATCATTATGTCTTAGTATATATTGTGACCACAAACTCACTTCTAGGAAGCTTCTGAAGTATTCTTTCTCCAATTTGCTGTTCTTGTCACTGCTAGGCTTTGCTCTTACAGCAACAAGAACTTTAACTCCTTCACTACCACTCACTTCTGCAGTGTATCCATCCTAAACATTTTTTTAAATATACAGCATAACTTGCAAAAATAAGAAGGAAATGAAACTAGAATGTTCAAAAAATGGATCAAGAAAAGATAATGATGATGATGACCTTGCACCTGCCCTTGCTATTCTTGACAATGCAGAAAGGATCGCGTAGTCCAGTCTGAACGTGGCCGCTATGAACACCGTCTCTCTCTAACCTGAACTTGGGCTTCTTTAGGCCACGGAAGAACGGATTTGAGTCATTCGAAATCCCATAAGGCGCGTTGGAAGTGATCACGGTTATGTTCATGAATTCCATCTCAGCAAAGGCATTTTCCCCATTAGTGTTGTTTTCTTTGAGCATGATTGAAGTAGCTACACCAGCTAGAAATGAATCCCACATTGAGAAATCCTGCACTTATTTCATTAGCCTTATTTTGTTACCAAAGGGGGAACTTGAGAAAGAATTGTTGCTCGATGTTTGTACCTTGAAGAAATAAGTGTCGGATCTCGTGTAACGGCTCATTTTCAAGGATTCGAAGCAGTACTGAGCTTCATAGGTGTGCTGATTCTTCTCAAATTCATCATAGAAGTTGGTAGATATGGGGATGGTGTTTGTGGCATCAAGTGGAACAAGAGTAACTGGAATCCCAGAATGTATCACCTGATATGCAGCAAAAGGATCTGCAAACATGTTGAACTCTGCATAAGGATTGGAGCCGTAGCTAGTGAACAGATTACCATCACCAGACTGTGCAGCTTCGCACCGTATGCCCGACCTCTTGGAACAACGGGCCGGGCTGCTCGGCCTCACGCTGCCGCCCATGATGTAAATGTGCTCAATATTTTTCTTCAAATGTGAATTAGTCATGAGAAAAACAGCCAAATTTGTACATGCTCCAATAACAAACACAGTTATTGGAGCAGCAGAAATCTTGCTGATCATCACTTGCTGAACTGTGGGCTGCTGCAGAGGTGTATATCTCCTGCTGCCCTAATTTCTCAAAGAAGCACACTCATCACGTCACGCCACGTAGAGAAACGGAACGAGACGAGACTGAAATCGAGACGTATGCAACGTACCTGTGGGAGGAAGGCCTTACTAAGGCCAAAATTTGTATCAACGTCTAATCTTCCTCCCCTGCCTAGTGGAATAACTTGCCTATACCTGCAGTATCCTGCTGTGCTATTCTCCTGCTCAATGATGGGGTGATATCCACCGATATCCGCAAGCATTGTACTGTCTTCGAGTATCCCACCTTCACCTCCCACGCCTACGGCCACGTCGTCCCTTCCCATCATGTAAAGCACGTCGTACACTTGATTCACAGCATGCCCGCTGTTACTCCACCCGTTCGTGTTTATCGTAACAGCCTGCATGCACGGGCCGGGCCGGGCCGGATAATGTGAAAAGTGCACATGTGCTAAATTATACTAGTAAATACTACCAAACTAACAAACAACTAAAAAAATAGACCTGCAAATCAAAGAGTGATTTGTTGAGCTTCAAAATGTAAAAGAGTGCAAATAAATCATCCGTATCCATATCTGTATCCAAAAGAATGCGGCGAGGCACGCCATTTGCACGTGCTCCAATCCATGCACTAATCACATATACACTTGTACATATGCATATGCATATGTATATGTACATGCATGCGTATCTCTCTCTCATCACCATCATCTTCTTCTTCA
This sequence comes from Leonotis leonurus, assembly GCA_026898415.1. Taxonomy (NCBI): domain Eukaryota; kingdom Viridiplantae; phylum Streptophyta; class Magnoliopsida; order Lamiales; family Lamiaceae; genus Leonotis; species Leonotis leonurus. Next base: position 552,750 of record JAPKLX010000023.1, read on the forward strand.
TCGTCATCTCTTCTCCTCTCTCTACACACTATATATAGTACTCTTCTTCTACACTAATTAAATCCAAACACCAAATTAATTTCTTCTACTGTCACCTGTCTGTGGCTTAATTGTTTCTTACTATACTTTCTTCACAATTCATATATATATTATCTACATATTATGACTATATATGTATTAGTAATTTTCAATACCGATTTCTTTAATTAATTTAATTTGGAGCATATTATGCATGTATGCGTGTTTATTTTATTATATATGGTTGTCTATATCGATATTTTCATAATTAGTAGCTAATTTTCTATGCAATAGTAGGTTGAAATAATATTAATGTTAATCTTCCTAGTAAATTAGTGCATGTGAGTTCATATTAGAGGCATATTCATGTTATCTAACAACACCTAATGTAGTAGATCATGTTAAATTAAATTAATTTGTATATATCTTATATATCATTCCAACAAAGGTCAATATCTTGAATTCAACTATTAATATTGTTGTATAAAATATCTAATAACGTCATTGGTTGGATGTAATGAAATAAGGAGGGAATGGAATGAAGGGATGAATGGAATGAACAGAGGAATGAAATAAAAAATTATAATCCATTCATTTGTTTGGTATGTATAGGAAATACAAAGGAAATGGAATGACTATTCATTTCTTAGTTCCATTATAAGATAATTTAGCTTTGAGGTGCGAAAGTTTGTGGAAAAGATTAACTCGTATATTCAAAAATCTTAATGATTAATTTCAGTTTTCTCTTGATCAATATTCAGTGGATGAAATATGCAGGGTTAGCACAGTGAATAAAGATATAGAGATAAGACTGAAAGTAAATAATAGAGCAAGATAAGTATATTCTCGATGTGACTCAAGCGTTTCCAACTAAATTGGATGTCTTATAGTGTTTAACCTTAAAAGTTTGATTTACAATAGCTTCTGATCATTTGTAGCTTTAACACTTCAGCTAAGACTATATCTATTTTTTGGTTACAAATTCTATCGCTAAGAACACACTCGGAGATTTACAAGATAACTTTGAGTGTTCTAAAGAGATGAGATAATTGAGAGCGAATGCAAACTTTGAAAAATACAGAGCTCGAGAGTGTTTAAAAGCTTGGTAACTGGTCCTTTGAAAGTGAAGAAGTGTTGAAGTATTTATAAGCGTCTCTCAAATACTAGCCGCCGAAGAGAGAAGAACTTCATCGATTTGAAAAAAATTTCCCATTATTGTCATTGTCATTTTTGCCTTTCTCCTTGCACTGATATATTTTTCAAAAATGAAAACTCCTATTTATAGTGGTTGACCAACTTCAGGTCTATTAGTATTTTGTACGATGCAACTTTAAGTAAGAGAAACTTCAGATCATGGGAAACTATATACTTCAGACTTCAATATTTCTTCATCCTTTTAGAGATATATCAGTGGATGTGCTTCAGTGATGACTTAAACTGAGCTTCCATTCTGACTTGAGCTTCTTACTTTAGTTTTGGTCTTATTCTTTAGTTTGAAATTCTTCAGTTTTGATATACCTATAAGCTGAACTCCTAAATACGTGAGTTCTGAAAATTGATACTTAAACCACTATCTAGTTTTGGACTTAGAATATCTTTCAGTGGAAGTTTTGAAATTTGAATCAAAACACTTATAAATATTTTTCTAACAAAAATAATATTTATTAAGCACATAATGTTAAAACAAAGCATTGAAATATATAAGTATAAATTAAACTTATTTTGGTATAAATTAAATAAAATAATGTCTTTCTCCAAACAACTTTTAGTGTTTCAGAGTAAAAAATTAAAAATTAGGTAATTAAAAGAAAAGAAAAATTAAAATGAAAATTTATTTATAAAAAAAGAAGAGATACAAGGTACTTAACGAGTTTTTTTAGAGTATATGATATTTATATTATACGGATAGCATATTCAAATAATTAGGAGTGGCATGACAAGTTTAATGAACGATTATGCGGTGAAAAGAATTGTTAGTAAAATCACTTTTAATTAGCATATATGTTGAAAAAATTGACAAATTTGTGATATAATGAACATATAATATAATTATTTATAATTTAAAGGTTGAAGTCACTATTGTATTATTTTATTTATTTATTTATTCATCATTATAATATTAGGAATATGACTTATACCAAACACTTACTAATTTATGTAAATTTCCAATAAACTGTTTTGTTTTACTTTTCAATATTATCTTAATTTTAATATTTTAAATATGTTAAATTTCAAAATGAAATAATATTAAATAGTTTTATAAATTATACTTCATCTATTTCACTATTCTTGGCTTCAATAGTCAATAAAACACTCATAATTTTTCATATTATAAAATAATCTAAAGAAAGTACTCTCTCCGCTCACTAAAAGTTTTGATATTTTAACTCAGCGCGTTTTAATAATTTGTTTTAATTTTGTATAGAAGTGTATATTGAGTGAAGTTTGAAACCTACATAATATATTATTTTTACATAATTATGTATATTGAGTGAAGATTGAGTCTCATATAATTTATTATTTTTAATTGAGTTTTGTGTATTGAATGAAGTGGATCCAATTATTATAAATAAACATCTAAAATGTAAAAAATCTTTTGCGTACAAACCAAAATGATAAAATGCATAAAACTTTCGTGAACTGAGGGAAAACATCCATCAGGCTTAAGCATACACTTTTATGTTTCCATTTTACATTCTTTGTGATTTTCTATCTGTATAAATCCTCCAAGGCTCCAAGAATGGTAAAATATTCACCTCTGATTTGCTGATAATAGTAGAAAATTACTGAAAAAGAATGAAGAAAACTGATAGCCTAAAATACATGAACTCATACATTAAAATAAATATAGAAGTGGCCTAATTGGATGATATTGCCATATCATTTATTATGTGGGGAGCTCCATATTCTTCTCTGCATATCAAAGCTTCCAATCACAGCAGATTGCTTTTCATCATCAAGTTGAGCAGCAAAGCTTTGATAATAAGCATAAGAGTTGATATTTTCCAATACTTTCACTGAGCTTCCCTTGCTATGATGATCTATAACTATCTCTCCATCTTCGGACAGTGAGCTTGTCGCTTGCACGCGAAGATTCCTCTCTGCATACTTCGTGTTAAGGAACGTGTCATTTCCTCCTAAGATCACTGCACCAAGAATTTCTCCCAGGAAAGTATCCTGCAAAAGGTTAAGAAGGAACAAAATATCACAAGTAGTTGAAAGTTTTTAAGATGTAGAGCATGTTTGTGGATGTTTCTTTCTATACCACATGTTGATATCTTGGGTGTTCCCTCTTCAACAAATGCAATCTTGAGAGCAAATGCCTTGTGAATACTGATTCGGGCGTCTTCTTCGTGAGGCGGAGGCTGCCTAAAGCTTCACTTAATCGACTAACTCTACGTTGCACGTTGAGTGGGACGAGTGTGATGTTGTGTCCTGATTCAAGAACTGCCTTTGCAGCCAAAGGGTCAAGAAACATGTTGAGCTCTGCGTAATGATTTGAAGGAGTGTTGATCACATTCCCTCTTTCAGTTTTGTGTTTGCTCATATGCCCTCCCACTATGACTATCTCCTGCAGATTTAAGACAAAAAAAACAACAAAGTTATTAGATAAACATATGACTCAATCTATGAATAAACACTAATGTAATAACCATTTTTCTTGCTTTAACCATCACACCTTAATGGGGGAGCTCAAGTTCTTGTCTGAAAGAATAATGTTTGCAACATTTGTCAACGGCCCGTTTGTTAAAACCGTAATTTTTGATCCTGGATCGAGTGATTCCACCACAGATTGCCATATCTCAAGAGCTAGAGGTTGTCTCAGTTCAGGATTATCAGTGTCTCTAGGTGCTCCAAATTTCACAGAATTCTCTGCTGTGTATCTACATAGATGAAATCATAATCAAGATCATGAAGCTGTGTAATGTACCTAATTTTCCCTAATTTGCATCATGCAACAGGGAAAGAGAACAACTACGAACCTCCGTGGGCTACGTGGAAGATCACGAGCAAGTCCATATAATGTGTCTGAATCAAGAAAGCCACCACTGCCATGAGGGATGGCTTGGTTGTACTTGCAGTCACCAACAGCTGAGAAAGTGGGATCAGATTGGTTGAGTGCAAAGACATCTCCTAAGCCAACGGGAATGTCGTCTCGTCCCATCATATGCAGCAAGTCATACACAACATCAATTGTTGCTGCATTAGCCCATCCTGTTGGAGTCACTAATATTGCCTACATAGGAAGAGCAAGACCTTGTGTGCTTTATGCTAAAGAATGCTAGAAACTACTTATTTGAGCAAGTAGATATTTCAAGAATTCAATTTTACCTTGAGATTTAAGACTTCAATAGGTAGTTTAAGGAGATAAAAGAGTGCTAGAAAATCTCCAGGACTCAAGTCCATGTCAAAGACTACATTCTTCCCAAGGTGTCTTCCTTTGAAATCTGGCTTGTAAAGGACTTCTTTGTAATAAGGAAACTGCTTTGTGAAGTTGAACTTTCCAGATTGTTCTTTTTTGTTCAAAACCTGCAATCATAAATCATAATCACATCATCATATCATACTTTTCACTCACTTCATATTGTTTTATAGCATGAATGAATGACAAGCTCACATCTAGAAAGTTCCCAAAGAATTCTCTGTTTAATTTGCTGCTGCTGTCGCGATTAGGCTTCGCTGTCACGGCAACAAGAACGCGCACGCCTCCTTCGCCACTCACTTCTGCAGTATATCCATCCTAAACAATGGAGTACATCACATAAATGCATCAGAACAATGGTGTTAAACAACGAGCAGTACGTGTAATCTAGCTTACGGAATCACACAAGAGCTGACAAGATTAATAACCTTACACCTTCCCTTGCCATTATTATTGGCAATGCAGAACGGATCGCGTAGTCCAGTCTGAACATGGCCACTATGAACACCTCCTCTCTCCAGCCCAAATTTTGGTTTCTTTAGGCCATCAAAGAAAGGATTTGAGCCATTCGTAATGCCATAAGGCTCGTTTGAAGTGATCACGGTGATGTTCATGTACTCCATCTCAGCAAAGTCATTCTCCCCATTGACATTGTTCTCTTTGAGCATGATTGAAGTAGCCACACCAGAGAGGAACGAGTCCCACATGAAGTAACTCTGCACTAAGTGATGATGTTCACACACAGTCATATTCTTCTTCTATCTCTCTCTATGTGCAGAAAAAGAAAATGAATCACGCACCGTGAAGAACTCTTCATCAAACCATGTGTCACGAGCCATTTTCAAGGTCTTGAAGCAGTACTGCGCCTCGTAGGTGTGCTGGTTCTTCTCAAACTCCTCAAAGAAGTTGACTGATATAGGGATGGTGTTTGTGGCATCAAGTGGCACTAGAGTGATTGGGATCCCAGAATGTATCACCTGCTCACACATCGCCCCGTTTATGATCTAGAAACTTCTACAACATCATGCAACACATTCTTGAAAGAAGCAAAACCTCACCTGGTATGCAGCAAAAGGATCTCCAAACATGTTGAACTCTGCATACGGATTGGAAGTATAGTCGGTGAAGATATTCCCCCTATCACCACACTGTCGAGGCTGGCACGACGAGCTCGAGTTCGCGGGGCAGCAACCAGTAGGATTTGAAGACCTCACACCACCACCCATGATATATATGTGCTTAATGTTTTTCTTCAAATGTGGATTAGACAATAGGAAAATGCCAAAGTTAGTCTGCGCTCCAATTATGAATACTGTGATTGGCCCTTCAGAAACCTTCTCAATCATGACTTCCTGTGATGTAGGCTGATTCAGAGGCACATATCTCCTTCTTCCCTAAAATATAATCAAATAATTACTTTTTAAAAATCAAACAACCGAAGCCTTAACAAATGGAGGCAATGTAGAATCAATATACCTGTGGAAGGAAGCTTTTTCTAAATCCAAAATTTGTGTCAATATCTAATCTTCCTCCAAGGCCTACTGGAATAGCTTGCCTATACCTGCAATAGGCAGCTGTGCTATTTCCCTAAACAAATTTCCATTTGATCATTAATATGGTCAAGAACGTATGTTTAAGGCTATGTAAAGAAGATGCAACATTGTATATATATTTCAAGAAAACCTGCTCAATAATGGGGTGGTAGCCACCAACATTAGGCAATACTGTACCATCTTCGAGTATTCCGCCTTCACCTCCAACTCCCACAGCAACATCGTCTCGTCCCATCATGTAAAGCATGTCGTAGACTTGATTGGCAGCGTGGCCGGCGTTGGTCCAAGAATTAGTGTTTATGGTTACTGCCTGCAGTTTAAGGTAGTTATAACCTTGAATTTCACCTAAGTTCGCCATTTTACTACAAACTATTGCAATGCAACAGTTATTACAATCATTTATTTGGGGAAGTTACTAATCTTTCAACACCTAAGCCTACAAAAGGCTAAACCATAGTAGTTTGTTTAATGCACTTAATTGTACATTAAACCAATAATGAAATATGACTCAGATACATTTAATGATGCCACTACTTTTAGCTTGAAAAAGCACTAAATCTTGACTTAACCAGTGCCCTGATAGATTTACAGCAAAAGTTGAAGAACAAATCAACCACAATCCTCAACTTCACTCATCAAGATAAATTACTAACAAACAAAGGAGAAAAATTAAAAAATTGCAGCATCCAGTCACATGTCATTCACAAAAGAAGGTCCATATTTTCTCAAGAAACTATTTGTCATCAATATAAAATTGAAAAAGCTATGCAAGTGATGACTATCTTTACCACCTATAGAAACTTTTCCTTTTATTAGCATTAAGCTTCATCATCAAAAAACAAAACATGAAAGCAAGAATATATCCATATATAGACACATATACAAATCAATATAACATAGATGTATATCTGTAGTATATATGTTAACATATATGGAAAGAGCTTACCTCCAAATGAAACTCTGATCTATTAAGCTTCAAAATGTATAAAAGAGCAAACAAATCATCGGTGTCGATGTCTGAATCCAAAAGAATCCTTCGAGGCAGCCCCTCAACACAGTTTGTGTTGCTAAGAATCAATCCACTTATCATAACAATGCACAAATATATGCATATGCATCTCCCTATCTTCATCTTTTCCACAATCTTCACTGCTTCTGATTTTCAAGAAAAAGAACAAAAATAATAACTCACATTTCTGAAAAAGGGCACTGAATTTATCGTATTCAGAACTGTTTCATTAAGCCCATTTTCTGAAAACGATTGAGGATTCATAAAAACATAAACTTGACAACGTAATTCACACAAAAACACACACACACAAGCAGAGACCACATGATCATAAGAATATGTAAATAATACACCTATATTATTTGCAGGTGAAGATAGTGAATTTCTAAACGATGGTTGTTGTGTTTATATGTGTGATAGATTGTATTTTTGTGTGTGAAAAAGTAGTCAAAAGGGAAGCTCTTACTATTTGCAGATGCATAGCAGAGTGATTCAACTCTAGAAATATTGGAGTATTTAAAAAGAAGGCAAAATAAATGGATCATTTTTATTATTATTTAATTTCTTGCCCAATAAAAGATGAATTTGATTAGTGATTACAACTTATAAATATTTTTTGTACAGATGGAACATTGTAGTCAGTGTGTAGATTGCTAGAGAATGGTTAAAGATTTTTTGCATCACACATCATAAGTCAAAGTTCAAGGCAGCACCTATTCTTTATTTGTATAGGATAATGATATTTTTCATTTCTATATTAATTTTGTATCTCCTACGCACAAATGCTTTCAGTTAAAAAAGAGAGTAAATGGTAAGAAATAACAATTCATTCGGAACGTCTATTTGAATGTATCTAATAGTTATAATTAATTCTTTAATTATCTCTTTAATTTTCGAATTTCATATTGTATAGTAAAAATACAATACAACAAGGATAAATCGGTACTTTTCCTACTGGGAGGTTTTAGTTGATATTTAAATTGATATGGATCTCATAAATTATACAACTGCAATGAGAAAAGAGAAAATCACCGTTTGTTTATTGTTGCACCGTACAATCACATAATTTGCATTAGTATATATGTAGTGTTGCACCATACAATCACATAATTTGCATTAGTGTATATATATAGTAGTGTTGCACTGTATAGTTACGCAATTTGCATTATACGTATATATATATATATATATATATATTGTATTACCATTTAATTTTTTGTAGTTGGAGAAATTTATGGTTGACATTATCTTCCAAAAATATTTGAAAATTCCACCAAATTTGGAATTATGAGAAATTTACATTATATTTATTTATGTATTAAAGTACGTAGAAATTATAAATTGATTGAGACTGAAACATTGCATCTTTATATAAATGACAATGCAACTCATGTATATGTGGTGCAATGTAAAGAGTGCATCAATCAATTTTGCAATAATATTTTCCAACATATAAACAATGCAAAAATTTAAGTATTTAAGTACAAAACTATAATACTTGTGATGCAAACAATGCAACATATAAACTATGTGAGCCGCTAGAGTTTCTCTCGTAGGGGCCCCACCTCCCCCTCCGTCGTCGGTCACCTCGGCCACTAGGCTTTTCTCCAAAGAAACTTCCAAGAATAAACAAACTCTCGTCAAAAAATTATTCTTTATCTTCCTATTCCAAGCTTAGCGCTAAATCCCTCCAACTATGCACATAGAATCTGGGCAGCGAAACGTCTCCGATACTGCCTCCGACTGTAGCAACATTTTTCTTTTTCTCCGCCTCTTCGCCGCCTAGCCCTGCCTCCAACTCTGTTGCCAATCTCATCTTTGTTATGAACGATATTTTTCTTTAAATTTGTTATGAACGATATGTTTCTTTAAATTTGTTATGAACGATATTTTTCTCTCTCATCAATTACTTTAATTAACTGCACTCCTATAATTAAGGAATGAATTTATCTTTCATCGCACAAATTACGTATTTAACCTTCTAATCATAATCATGTAATATTCTATTTATTTAAAATTCAAAATTACGCAGTTAATTGTGTGCCACGTGATCTCAATTATGAACGTAGATCATATAGAAAGTGGTCTTTGAATAGAAAATAGGAAGTAATCTGAGCCGTTCATAATTGAGATCACGTGGCACACATTTAACTACATAATTTTGAATTTTAAATGAATAGAATATACATAATTATGATTAGAATGATATTTATGTAAATGATAGAGAAAATCATATATTCCTATTTTATCTCAATCTTTATCTCTCCTCACCTCACACATCCTCTCTCTCCTATTCTCTCAGTCTCAATCTTCATCTCTGCTAAAAAAATTTAAATGATTTGTGCTAGTTAATGTTGTAACCAATTGCATATTGCAAATTCACCGTCGATAAACAATGATTAGTGGCAATAGAGAGATTCCATTGATGAAGAAGAACGGTGGCCAATCGATCCTAAAATTGAGAATCGCCGCCGCGATCTTCGTCAGAATTTTTCTCGATTGCGTCTTTGCGTTCTTCTATCCAGGCGGATTCCCTCAAAATCCGTCGCCGCGATGTGTTGGTGAAAGCCTTTGGGGTAGGGTGGAAGAGGATGGCTCAGTGAGAATGACGATGACCATGACAACAATGACGAGGAAGATCGAAAGGGCGATGAAGCAGCAGAGCCAGGAGGGGGTGGGAGTAACAGCGACAACGGTGGCTTTGCACCGTTCGCAAAAGAATATTGTAAAATTGATTGTTGTTGCATTCTTTACGTTGCACCACATATACTTGTGGATTGCATTGTCATATATGTGTAAATTGCAATACTATTTCATCTTTGTATCGTTTAATAATATTATGTTGCACCACATATCCATGTAAATTGCATCGACATATACATATAAATTGCATTGTCAATCAGTCACATCCAATTTATAAGTTGTATAGACTGCAATGCATAAATAAATATAACATAATGCATCATACATTTGATTGGAATGAAAATGACGTAAATCGGTATTGCATGCGGTGGAATAGTTTCCGGTTGCGTTTCCCAATTAAAATTCTTGTAATTCGAAATTAGATAGATTTTCAAATATGTTATTCCATAAATTTCTCCAACTACCAAAATTAAATGGTAGTATAATATATATGTATAATGCAAATTGTGACTATACAATGCAACGATTAACAAAGGACGATTTTCTCTTTCCTAGCAGTTGCATAATTTATGGGATCCATATCAATTTAAATATCCACCAAAACCGCCCAATAGAATAAGTATCGATTTACCCTTGTTGCATTGTATTTTCACAATGCAACCAGAAATTCAAAAATTAAGGAGATAATTAAGAAATCAATTTTAGCCATTAGATTGATTCGAATAGACGTTGCATATCAATTCCTATTTCCTAGAATTTATCTTCTTTTTACATGAAACCAACCATATATATATAGAGAGGTTTTGAATTATATTTTTATGGTGTGAGAAATTGAAACTTGATCATGATCTTTAGTATAATTAATTTATAGTTATTATTTATAAAAACTATCATTATAAAATAATAAGCACAAATGAATAAATTGTGATACATAGAAAGCTAAAATGTAGAATAAAAAAGTAAAATTAAATATAAAAGAGATTAATTTTAATAAATACAAATATAATTCCACATGTGTAAAAAAAATCTTCCTATTTTTCCACACTAAGATTTATATCTATTTTGAACATATAAATGTATTGTTAAACAATGTATATGTTCTATTAATGGCAAGATTGAAACACTTGAAATTTCTTCATAATGAGAGGTTGCTTTGGGTTCAACTAATTCCCACCGACCTTTGTAGGGAAAAATAGTCTTCTTATTTCACATGGATAGATAGATTGATGATATTTATAGTATTATATTTCATATTATAATGTGTGTTGTGTAATTCAAGGAAAAATAAAAATATTATTATGTATTTCTTTTTTCAGGTTAATCACAATGTAGTGCATGTGGTTTGTGATTATTTGTAATTTACACATTTTGAATCATAGCAAATTAATGTCCAACCTTTACATTTTTGTTAATTTAGATCTACCCAATAGTTCGGACGAGATTGGAATCAAGATTTCTAATTCATTAGATCAATATTAAGTGATAAATTATCCCTTCAGAATCTGAGATAAAAAGTATAATTATTTTTAAATTTTTTATTCTTTTATTCATCATTTTTATTTAAATTATAAATGCATCATTTTTTTTCTCAATCATCCCACTCTAAAGAGGATAATATCACTCCAAATTTGAATTGATAATATTTTCCCTCCTTAAAGTAGGATAAATGAGAAAAAAAAATGATAAAAATTTATAATTTAAATAAAAGAAAGGATAAAAAGAAGAAATTTATGAAATAATTATACTCTTATCCCTTATATATTTACGAAAAGTTTCACCCTAGGCCGCGGACGGATTAATACGCATGTAGATAAATATTAATGTTTTAATAAAAAGTTTATCAATTCTCACTTTACGATTAGAGTTTATTGATTAGGATATTATTTAATATTATTTAATTAAAATAATAAAAAAACAAAAATTATAGGAACTCGTTTGCTGATGCGGCAATGCCCCATCAGTCATGGGCACATTAAATTGTGTTCTTATAGCGTAACGGACTTCCACCCCGTGGGCTCAAGACAAACTTGGTATTCATCATCATTTTACTAAAAATGATTAACCATGTTACTAAAGAATTCATTGAAACACATGCTTATAATGTATTGACATTAGCTACTTATTCAATGTAGGATGTAGGTTTTGATACTATTTTGTAACGCCTCAGGTCATGGGATGAGAGCCCATTACGCTACGGCGGTACAATGAATTCACTAGAAAACTTGGTCTTCGTCCCTACTTTACTAAAAATGGTTAAGTATCATGACGACGATGTCGCACATTTAACAGGGGAGATTGTGAGATCTCACATTAAATAATAAGAGATGTCAATGCAATATAAGTATGAGTTTCAATGATTCTCTAGCAACATGATAAATCAGTTTTGGTAAAGTGAGGACAACACCAAATTTACTAGTAAATTCATTGTGCCTCCGTAAAGTAACAGACTCTTATCCTATATAAGTCTAGGATTTTATACGTGATATCAGAACTGACCCCGATGAGTCTCGTGGATCTTAAGGGCAGTCTTGCATGATGATTGTCACGAGTACGTCACATATTTAATGAGGAGAGATTGTGATATTAGACATCGATTAAGCAAGGACAATACAATATACATATGGACTTCAATGTATTATTTATCAACATAGTTAACAATTTTGGTAAACCCATTACTGATATCGAATTTGCGAATATATTATGTCGGCATAATTGGACCCGAGGCGTTACATAACTACCAAGGAAATGAAGCACTGTCATCGTTGAAACTTATAGATATGTCCAAAATTTTGTCCAAAATAAGATAATACAAAAATTATTTGACCCACGTGTTTTGCTTGCAAAATTATAATCTTATCGATGCATACAAGTTATAATTTATCAATTGAAAACGACCGGCGAACAAAAAAAACGAGTGGCCAAAACATGCAAACAGTGAAATTACATTTATTAATTGCAATGTTATCAATAGTATTATTTCAACTACTTTTATGTCGTTTAAATTCCTAGCTGTTTGATGTTATACGTACATAATTCTTATGGTAAAGATCTATATTTTCGTTTATTTATCCATTAATTAATGTGATTTTATTTTTGTTAAACTCTCTTAGCTCAATCATATAGCGTATTTCAATTTTCACGTACATAGATTGATGAAAAAGAAATGTAACATTATTTATGTCAAAATTGAAAATTAATCGATGGAGAGACCATCATATTAATATATATTGTGGAGTTGTGACATTAGGGTCATACCTACATTTAATTTTTCTGACCAAAAGAAATTTTGGATGCTATATTTAACTCGGGAATTATCACACATGGGCATGGACAACTTTCATTTGATTTTATGGAAATAGTATAATATAATTAGCATGTAGTATTGAAATGGATTAAAACAATCGATACAATCTAATTGATGGGACATTCCAACGATTCTTGTCTGTTATTATTTGTAAACAAAATGAGATCAATAGAGCATCCGAGCGGGGTGATTCGGGAGTCCGCCGGGCAGGGGAGGGGCAGCCGGCCTCGGGAGGCTGCACCGTGACGCTGCTGCTGCGGCGTGAAGACTGGGGAGGTCGGCCTTTCATACGCGAGGGAGGCACTGGCCTAGGGAGGCTGCACCATGTTCGACATTGCGAGAGAGGGACTCCCGAGTCCCCTCCATTTCTTTTTTTTTATTATTTTTCTTTTTTTTAATACATAAATTTATCTATAAATATCCTATTTCAATCTCACATTTTCACACATCTTCATTCATTATTCAATCTTTCAACCATCTCTCTTCAAACATTTCTCCTTCAAATTAGAAAAAAAAATATAGATAACGAATTTAATAGGTTTCCATACTGAAGTCGGAGCCAATGTGCAAGCTCCGATAATCAAAGCTCGGACAACAATTCGTCGTCCGATTTTGGAAATTTTGCAAGCCAAAATTCCCCTTGCCTTTCTCAATTCTCACCCTTGCTCCAGCTTTTCCTATTTGCACATTTTACTTCCAACTTAATTATACTTCATCTGTCACACTTATATTGGCAATCATTTTATTTAAATGAGTGTATTATAATACAAGCGGTATGGAGATAGTATTTATTTATTATATAAACGGAGAAAAATAAAATTGATGAAAGAAAAAGGATAATTGCATTGGCTTCTACTATTGATCCCTATTGTTTAGAAAAAGAATACTCCATTCCTTCCGTTAATTATGGTATACTTAATTAAAATTATAAATTTTTTAAATTAAAATAAATCATAAATAGGGAGTCAAAAGGATTAATAATTTCTTCATTCAACTTGATTACTATCTTATAGGCTCAAGTTTTTCGAGAACAACTTTGGCGTAAAACGTGTGTACATTTAGTATGTTATATTCTTGTAGGTTACATTTAAGGGTTAAGTGTATTATTATCATTTAAAAAAAAAATTTATCTCATTTTTTATTCAAATTAAAAGTTCACATTTTCTTCTTCCTCCATCCTATTTAATAGAAATAATATTGTTACTCCAAATTTATTGCATCGATAATATTTTTCCTCCTTATTAGGGGTGTGAATCGGGACGGGATCGGAAGTCTCGGTCCCGATCGGAATTCTCGAGTTCTGAAATTGGGAAATTTTAAGTTCCGGTCCCGAAAAAAATGTCCCAATTGGTCCCAAAGTCACAAACGGGACCAAAATTTTCCGAACGGGACTAAATTTTTCAAATTTAAAAATTAATTTCGGGACATCGGGAATCCCGAGTCCCGAAAAGTTTTAATTTTCCAATCCCGATCCCGATCCCGATCTCGGTCCCGAAAAATTCGGAACTCGAATCGGGACTGAAAAATCCTAAATTTCGGTCTCAAATTCTCATCCCTACTCCTTATAGTGAGATGTAGTAAAAAAAAACGTGGAATTATAATTTAGAAATAATGGAGGATAAATAAATGAAATTTTTTAATGATGATAATACTTTTGACCCTTATTTTAAAAGGATAATTTTATCCCTAACACTATTCTCAATGGTGACTTTCTCTTGACTCAAGTTTTAATTAAATTATTATTTTCTCATTACATGACACAATAAAATAAGCAAAAAGTCATGACTTGAGGGTAGTTAGCCAACCTAGATCATGACATTTCATGACTTTACTATTATTTTATTTATTTCGTTTATTTGTCCTATTTTCATGACTTTCAACCAAAAGTCACCAATGTGGGTAGTCTAAAACAACACAACCTTAGAAGTGTGGTCATTCCATAGTACACAAAATAATTAGATAAGAAATATTTCATCCTTCTATCAAAATGATTTGCAATTCGACTTTGTACGATTTTTAATAATATATTTTGACTTTAATGAAAACTAGATTTACCGCGCGCGTTGCGCTGCGTAGTATGATAGTGATATCTCATTTGTATGTACAATAGTGATATCTCGTTGCTAACATGTTGAAAAGCAATTGAACTATTTACATTTAATATTGGTTATTAATTTATTAATATATTAAAATGAAGTTCATACCATGGAATGAAATTTCATGTCTGTCCAAAATGATACATATTAATATCCAAAATATATTTATTAATCTATTAATATATTTTTTATTGTTTTAATTATTATATGGCATTATTGATAATATTATCAAATAAAAAGATATGAAATTTAAAATGTTAAAATAAAGTATATGCAGATAAGAGAAATATAAGTATGTAAAATTTGAAAATATTTTAAATTTTGAATATGTATAATGATTAATCCTACAAAATTTTAAATTCAAAATTTATATTTATATTTTAGTTCACACATAGATAATATCATAGTTATCTCCCATATATAGTATACAATATTAATGTTGAATATTAATATTTAAGATTTTAAATTTAAAAATTAACATTAATATACATATCAATTTTAAAATTTAATTTACTTATGTAACCTTATTCTAAAATTGGGAAAGACTATTATAGTAGCAGGTAGCTATATAAAAATCTAATACTCAAGGTAAATGATTAATCAACTCTCCTTCACCATATTCAACACCTCTCATTAACATTTATACTTCTAAAATTTATAGTATATATTTTTAGTATGAAAGGTTGGAGATTACGTACAAAGACTAACTATAAAATCAAATTGAAAGAAATCCGATAATGTAAATTAAATTAAAACATAAATGTTGAAAAGTGATGAAAATAATTTGATTAACAAAATATGATTAGTGATGCCAAACATTTTTTTTTGACAAAAAATATTTTATGCATGCCAAAATGTTCAGTTTATTGTATGTAAGAACAATGAAGCAAAATTTAATCTGAACGAAATTACTTTTTTACTAACTTCTATTTTTATTTTTTATCTTTTCAGTTGTCTTGTATTATAGGAGTTTCTAATCTGTGATATTTTAATAACAAAAGTAACACTAAATGAAAAAAATTATAAATTAATTATTCATTGTATAACACCCTAACATGCATACACATATATATTTAATATCTAGAAGAATGTATTTATATGCATATATATCATGCAATATATATATATATATGTATGTATGTATGTACGTACGTACTTTTTCCAATTCATTCCATTTATATAAAATAAATAGTAAATTGATTATGCATCCTTTTTCTGTTATGGGATATTTGAACAAAAATAATGGGAGATGCTAGTAATTAATTATTTAATTATAGTATTTTATATTAAAAAATTAAATGTATATAAAGTTTATCATAATATACGGTCTAATCATATCTTATTTACACCTATCATCATTCGGTCTGGAATACTTCTATAAATAAACAAAACATAAGGGGTATTTACGTAATAAGCAAAATTTACTTTGTTTATAATTATCAAACTTAAAAGAAAATTTCCAAAATTAACTCCTATGTCTTAAAAAGGGGAGTAATAATATGTTTCATTTTTCCATAAATAGTGTTTGATAAAATGGACAAACTGCAGAAATTTCATTAATTTATATTTAATTACTATAATATAGTAATTAATGGAAGATGAACAACTCCATCCTCCAATCTCACGTCGGCTTTATTATTAGATTTTAAATAAATTTAAGTGGGGCATTAAATAATTTAAATTTAAAATTTAAATAAAATAACAATAGCATAAATTGAAAATATAATTAAAACTCTATTATTACATTTGCATTGGAAATGAGAAGTTTATGTCAATACATGGATAAATGGATATTAAAAATACAGTATAAAATTGCAATGAAGACTATTGAAAAGTGTGAGCATTTGTGACATTGAATAGTAATCATTGCATTGTAAAAAGAAAAAATATACTATAATTTTGCATGACCTATGCAAATTTGGCGGTAATAGGCATCCTCTGGGCGGGAAATTGCATTGTATGTATTTTTCTTTAATATATATATAGATAGATATGTAGTTAGTGTAGTTTGGTCTCACTTAATATACAATTTTAAATTTGATCATATGTAGTGAATGAATTGTGTGTTCCATTTGGATTCTTATATTTAATTGAGTTGTGAGTATTAATTGTGGTGAATTTATTTACTATAAATAAAAAATTTGAAATATAAATTATTTTTGTGAGCATTCAAAAATGATAAAATATAAACTATTTTAGTTGACAAATATTGTAGAAGTCAAATGGAGTGGTATAGGAGAATAGTAAATGAGGTCATTTGGGGTGCTAAGCATGCCGGTGTGTTTATTAAAATACTTCAATCTATAAAAAAAAAATCAAAATTTGACTCAATATAGTTTTGATAATTTGCTTTAAATTTTAATTATAATGTGAACTTATAGTTAGCAGAGTTTGTAAGTCATACTTTATTACTTTATTTAGGCTATATTTGTTATTCATGATACGATACTCATCTCAAGATATAATTGCTCTATAATTAGGTTATGTTTGTTATTCATCTCAAGATATGATTATTTTATAATTATCATAATTATAGAGCAATTATATCTTGAGATGATGTCATAAATACCAAATATAACCTTAAGGTGTTTAAGAAAAAAATAGTTGTCTTAAATGAGAAATTCCAAGGTGGAATGTTTTTTTGTAAGGGAAGATGTATGAAAATATGAGAAGGTTTTTCTTAGAGGCAAATAATTTAGTACTGTATATTTTTGTATTGGGGGATGATTAAGTTTTTAATTTTCCACACCAAACTATTTCCAGCTCATATATATAATGAATCATCAATTGCTTTTATAAATTAAAGTAATAAAACATAGAATTAAGTATTTAATATAAAATTGTTAAATTAATTTTAAATTAAACTATTTATAATTTATACATTAAATTAATTTAAATTATTTTATGAATAGATTCTATCATACAAAGTAAATGTCATTAAATAAATTACATTGACGAGTTAAATATTATATTTGCTGTTATATAATATAATTATAAATAATTAATATTTACCAATTCGAATTCTAAAGATTTAAATTTATTAATTAAATATAAATTACAAAAAAACCAAGTCATACCAATTTGCATTTTAGTTAAACTAATAATCTCTTTGTTCCATTAAACTTGACACGTTTTTCTTTTTGGGACGTCCCACTAAGTTTGACACACTCTAAAAATAGCAAAAATTATCTCTTCAAAAAGTTGTGAACCCTACCATCTTTATACTTTTACACTATTTTATACACTTTTTTTAATAACCGTACAAAAAAAAAGTGTCAAATTTAAGAGGGCGGAGGGAGTACACCATAACATCTGATGCACGTAGATGTAGACGTCAAATTAATAAATATGTAATTTTTGTTGTTGCTTAGGAAAAATTCTAAAACTCACAATCTATCATACCAATCTTGGAAAACATGTGTAGGGTGGATAGGATCATTAATAAAACCTACAATTGATTTTTCTTATAAATGTTATATTAAATAAGTCATTTAAGAAAACATTATTGATATTTATAGATACTTAAAGAAATCAAAAATATTGTAATCCAATTTTATTTGATGGTTTTAAAACCGTAATCGATAGTACTCTTCTCAATTGTCACTATGCCGAGGACAATTCGATTACAGTTTCAAAATTTGAGAACAGAATCAACGATTTGATACAATAACTTCGATTTATTTTACCTCATTCAATTTCTTATTTTATAAAAAGTCGTTTTTTATTAATTTATAACAACACATTAAAATTAAAAAATAAGATAATATTACATAACTATTTAAACATATGTGTATATTGATAAAAATTCATAATAAATATATTTGAACTCATAATTATTTTTCGTTATATTTTGTTGTGAAATTCTAATTTTTTTTATATAATAATAAATATTTGACATAATTTTATGTAACAGCGAATTAATAGAGCTGGTAAATTAATAGAGCTCCTAAATGGAATGACCATTTGTTTTCCATTCTATGTTTCACTATTAAATTTAGTATTTAATTAATATTTATAATAATACATTAAAATTAATATTTTTTTAAAAACTATACTCCTTTCGTCCCACTTATTTAAATTCATTTACTTTTCACATTGATATTAATATTTAGTTGTAATATTATTTGAAAAATATGGTTTGTGCTTTATAATTTGCTAAATAAAAAAATGTGTCTAAATAAGTGAGACAACTCAAAAAAGAAAATGTGTTTAAATAAGTGAGACAAAATCAATATATGTTAGTGTTGAATTTATCAACAATACAAATTGATTATAATTATTAGTATTAAATATTAAAAACAATTATATACATTGATCAAATATGACAAGTTTTTAGTACTAAATAAAAGATTAAATTTAGATGTAAGAAAATAAAATTAGGAAAACATATTAGATAACACTGAAATTTTATAGTAAAAATAGATTGAGACACTATGTCTAATTTATCTTCATGCATAATATTAAAACATATTATAAAGAGTATTCAACTTTATAATTAGGAACATTATAATTTAGTAAAATATATTATATGTATAAGAATATGTATACATATAATTATTTTCAATTTACTAATGTGTTATAATTTTTTATATTAAATCTATATTTTATATAACATACACTACAAAAAACATCCTTTCTGGCGACGGAAAAATCCGTCGTGAGGACTCGAAATCCGTCGTCCCGGGGGCTTAGCGACGGACTAGCGACGGATTTTTTCCGTCTGTATTTCGATCGTCGTTAGCCCCCCGGACGACGGAAAACACAGTCCGTCGTTAGCTAACGACGGACTGACGACGGAATTTATCCGTCTTTAGCCACGACGGACTAAAATCCGTCGTCAGAAACTGCCGGAGACCGTTGACGGCGCCGGAAAGCTAACGACGGATTTAATCCGTCGTTAGTAGCGACGGACTGCAGTCCGTCGCCAGGTAAGAATTTTTTTTTTATTTTAATAATTAATTTTCTTTTTTTTATTATTCATTACCTAAAACGTGTCATAACACACAATACAAACATAATCCAACATTGAACAATAATTTAAAATTGAACCAATCAAATGAAATTCAAAATGCACGCGGATTTCATATAATGAAGAAAATAAATATTTGTATCAGTAACATCCCACGACAAACCAAAAAATAAAATAATAGTAAATGTATCAGTAGCATCTACGAATCGTAGTCATCATCAGGAGGAAACTGGGGAGGGGGATCAGACGGGGGAGGCTGATAAGAGGGAAAGAAGGGTGCACCTCCCTGCTGAGACTGCATCCAGCGCATCATCTCGGCATGCTGAGCCTGCATGACCGCCATCTGCTCAGCCAATCTCTGCTGCTGAGCAAGGTACTCACGGCGCTCGCGAACCTGCTCCTCGACTCGGCGCCGCAGCTCCTCGACCTCGTCTCTGGATGGGCGTGATGCGGACGAGGATCCCCCAAATCTGGAAGCTCTCAAGGCCTTCGCCGCGCCTCCCGTGCCGAACAGCCTCTTCTTCTTGTCCGGGCCGCCAAGAACCTCCAGATACAGCTCGTTGATGTCGACTGCATCGTGGTCCCCCTCGGGTAGCTGGGCCCGCTCCTCGTCAGCACGGCGAAACACCTCAGTCTGCATGCATGTAAACGAGAAATGAACATTTGTTAGTATATATACATATTATAAATATTGAAAATCTAATACATATATATATATTAGATTTAAATTAAAACTTACCGCTATCGCCTCAGATTTCGGATCGGTGTATGTCCCGTCCGCGTATCGATGCTCGTCCAGGAAGGAGTCGAACATGCACGAAATCGGAGCTACTCCCCGCTCACGACCCTATGCATCAGATCACAATGGAATCGTGTCATTGAAACATGTGTATATGAATTAAAATTGTACCACATACTTACCATTATTATTTAAAATATATTATTACGTACCTTCTCCTCAGCTCGTTGCATGACCGACTTGGCCCCTCCCCTATGCTTGATAGGACCAGTACCCGGTCCCTGAGGCTCAGACAACCGGTTGCGCCTCGCTGACTGGGATTTGGCCACAACATCATCCCGGGACCAGTACGCGAGCCAACCCATCCACACATCATCAGTCCACCATCCAGGCTTCCCACCTCTGGGTGGCGGATCATTCCTCCTCCTCTTGATCCCGCAGATATAATCCTTATATCTCTCCCGGATCTTATTATACCATAACTCCCGAATCTTGGCATCGAGTGCCGGTTCCCAAGTAAATTTTTTCTAGCATTGAAAATGTATGTTAGAAATTGTAGTTATAAGTTATAATTAAGAATGAGTTTGAAAGTTTTAGTAAATTTTCGAACCTTAAACTCCTCCCAATATCGCTGTCTCACGTCCTCAGGCGTGAGCTTCCAACTGTAGCCAGTCGGGTTGGGAACTATCTTAAATAGTTCCCAAATGTAATCTGCCGGGTCGGCATGCGGGTAAAATCCCCTGCATAAGTAATTTTAGATTGATTTATGTTAGATTTTTGAATAACTAATTAAATAATTGTCAAAATTGAAGATGTGGTTGCATTTACGTACCCCAACTCACTCACAGAAAGAACAACGTCTCCTGTGGGTCTACGCTCCAACTGACCATCACCGTCAGAGCCAGAAGACGGACCGCCTATGTGTATGCCACCAATATGGTGGCTGAGACCGCCGGTCCCGGACTCATATCCAGAGGATGAGCCCGGGGAACTACCCCGTCCATGGGATAGCTGTGATCGGCGTGTACCCCTACCACAAGGATTCCCCACATCCTCTCGCCGACTGTAAGACATCTATTATGTTGAAAATAAATAGATAAATAAGATTCATAATAGACTTATTAATTAATACGTAGAAGGTTTATATTGAACATATAATTAACAAGTTGCATTTATAATTAATAATTTGAAATTCGAATGTGTTAAGTTTTGTACACAAAGTGTTAAGGAGAATCCTCTTCATCGTTATAATTTTCATCTTCCTCATTTTCATCTTCATAGTCATCCTCCTCATCTTCATCTTCTTCTTCGTCATCTGAAGCTTCATCCTCTTGATATTCATCATCCTCGTCATCTTCTTCTTCTGTTTCGAGGACATTATCAGAGTCCACGTGGTCATCATCATCTTCAATTTCTACATGTTCACCGTCTCGGGCAACTGATGTAATATCATCTACATCAACAGTAGTTACCACATGCGCGTCATCATCCTCCTGAAACGGTGACTCCAACGTACACACATCCGCTCGAGACTCGTCGATAGTGGCCCGTGCCTTTATAGAACAAGCTTCCCACCATTCTCTACACTGTTGGTTCATACTCGGATATGAACAGTAATACACCTGTGTAGCTTGAATGGCTAATACAAATGGTTCATATTTTCTAAGTCTGCGCGTATGATTTACAGACACTAAATTGAACTGTGTATCAACCCTTGTACCGGCCGGAGAGGTGTCGAACCAGTCACACTTGAAGAGAACGACCTTCTTATTGTGTAATCCTGGGTATGTGAGCTCGCACACTTCGACTAATTGTCCATAAAAATCCGTCTGACTCGAGTCCCCATAGTTACCCGCTTTTATGCACACACCACTATTCATAGTTGCTTTGTGAGTTCCATGTGATATCGTGTGAAATTTGTAACCATTCACCAAATAACCATGATATGATGTAATCATTGGTGAAGGTCCACGTGCAATGTCCCACATAACAGGATCAGTTACACAATTTTGTACCTACATCACAAAAAAGTTTATACTTATCAAGTTATGGAGTTGTATGTCCTTTATATATTTCTTAATTAAATAATTGCAAGTATCTTAGTGAAAGTTTGACTCACATAGGAGCAAAACCATTCAGGGAATTCTGTAGACATTTTCTTGTCAATGTCCATGTCAGTTATCCATGGATTTGAGTGTCTGAGATGTGATTCGTATTCCCTTCATAGAAAAGAACATATTAGTTGATAAAAACCACACATTGCATTAAATAGTCGTATAATATGATTTGTAAAAGATTACTTGATATATGGATCGATCTCCACGCAATTATGGAGTACGTATAGATGCGCAGCTCTGTATTCCCTTGGATCCAACGATCTTTTCGTTGTTTTTCCAAAACCAGTTTCGGCAAGTTTGAATACAGAAGGCAAGTCTGATTGATCTTCTACCTCACTAGTAGAACATCCTCCAACGTAGTTGCGAGGCACCTCTCTATGTTTCGTACTTACATGATCCTCAAAATAATAGGAACAGAAAGCAGTGGCTTCCTCCACTAAGTATGCATTACATATCGATCCCTCAACGCTTGATTTGTTCTTGACATTATTTTTCAGCTTTCTTAAATATCTGTATTGAAATAATTCATTTAGAAAGCATGAAACCACAGTTAAAATTCATGAAACATTATTAAACACAATTGATTTAGTTTGATAAAGTACCTCTCAAATGGGTACATCCATCGATATTGGACTGGTCCTCCATCTCTTGCCTCGTCAGCTAGATGGATAGGCAAATGTTCCATTGAGTCGAAGAAGCTTGGTGGAAAGATTCGTTCAAGCTTACACAAAATCAGTGGGATGTTATTGTTAAGTGTCTCCATGTCGTCACTCTTTATGTTTCGTGATGTCAAATCACGAAAGAACAGACACAACTCAGTTATGGACTTCCAAACAGCTTGTGGGAGTAATTCTCGAAATGCAACGGGTAGTATGCGCTGCATGAAAACGTGACAGTCGTGGCTCTTCATCCCAAACATCTTAAGTTTACTCATGTCTACACATCTACCCATGTTTGAGACGTAACCGTCAGGAAACTTAAGGGTTTTCACCCACTCACACAAGACTTTTCTCTCCTTTTTATCAAGTGTATAGCATGCCTTAGGATATTTATTAGTGTACTGGTCACGCATCAACTGGGGTCTGTGACAATAGAGGTTGAGTTCCACCCTCGACTTTGCCGTGTCTTTTGTCTTGCCTTGGACATTCATAACAGTATTGAAAATGTTGTCAAACACGTTCTTCTCAATATGCATAACATCTAAATTGTGTCGAATGAGCAGAGAACTCCAATACGGAAGATCCCAAAAGATGCTCTTTTTCCGCCATCCAGTGGTAACTTGTCTTAAAATGCGCTTGTTATTATCATCATAATCTTCGGTGACCTTTACTAGTCCCAAATCTTCAATCTGATAAAGTATCTCTTCCCCTGATCTCCTCTCCGGAGGATCATCTGCAACAATCTTATTCTTTCTAAAGGCCCTCCTATTCCTCCTGAACTGGTGATCGTAAGGTAGGAACTTGCGATGTGTATCAAACCATGACTGCTTCCGGCTATGTGTTAAGGAGAATGCTTCTGTTTGTTCCATGCATCGAGGACAAGCTAATCTTCCAGCTGTACTCCAACCAGACAACATCGAGTACGCCGGAAAATCACTAATGGTCCACATCAATGCTGCGTGCATCTGGAAGTTTTGTCTTCTTGAAACGTCATAAGTATGGGCACCGACTGTCCACAATTGATTGAGTTCAGATATAAGTGGCTGTAGGTAAACATCTATCTTATCTTTTGGATTTCGGGGACCAGGAACAAGCACTGTGAGAAACATGTGCTGTTCTTTCATGCACAACCACGGAGGTAAGTTGTAAGGAGTAAGGATAACAGGCCAGGATGAGTACTGTTGTCCCGATTGACCGAATGGTTGAAAACCATCTGTTGAGAGTCCTAATCGTATATTCCGTGGCTCCGCTGCAAAACCCGGGTAAGTCACATTAAAGTGTTTCCACGCCGGCGAATCTGCAGGATGGCGCATAACACCATCATCAGCTGAGGTTGAATGCCAGATCATGTCGCCGGCCGTAGCTTTAGATGCATACAACATTTGTAAACGAGGCGTTAAAGGGAAGTAGTACATCTTCTTAAAGGACACTTGTTTACGTCCCCGACTCCTATCTTTGTATCGGCTTTCATTGCAAAATTTGCAATTCACAAGATGAGAATCCCCCTCCCAATAGATCATGCAATGATTCCTACACGAATCTATCTTTTCTACAGGTAAACCCATTGCCCGTAGCAATTTCTGTGTGCTGTAGTAATTCATGGGCACTTTATGGTGGTCTGGGAATGCCTCCTTCAATAACACACACAACTCGTTGAAATATTTTTGTGGCATCCCAGAACGGGCCTTCAAAGTCATCAGACGAGCCACAAAAGACAACTGAGTGTGGTTCTTACACCCAGGGTATAACTCTTGATCGGCAGCGTCCAACAACTCGTACAACAACTTTGCTGTAGCGTTTGGATCTTCCTCTGTGTCATCTGGGTTGTTGAAAGAGGGACCCCCGAGATCATGAACCATCGCGTGGTATGTCCCGTACTCTTCCTCGGGTTCTACATCTACGTCAACACGTGTTTCTTGAGCATATGAAGGTATTTCATTTTCACCATGAAACCTCCAGACCTCGTAACCCCGTGTGAAACCCTTTTTAGCCAGATGAAGCTGTACAACATCTGTACTTCTAAAGTATATATTCTTACACTTCACACACGGACACTTGATTTTTTCTCCATCCATTAACTGAGGCTGACTACTTGCAAATCTTAAGAACTCGTCAAGCCCAGCAAGGAAGTGCGGATTAAATCCCCCGTTCGGAAGTAAACGCAGATACATCCAATCTCGACTCATTTTTATAACCCTGATTAATATTAATAATTATTTACATAGTAAAATAAAAATTCATTAGTTACGGATGGGACAAGAATATATTAGTGGTCGATTAAATGAGACATTAATTAATTTGAATGAAGATTGCACATGTGTAAACACGGACTCACTTAGGAAAGTGTTATGATTCAGTTGAATTATTTGAAGTTAAATAGAGGAAGAGCATTATAAGTTGATTTGGAGTAGAATAGTGGACGACAATAAAGGACTCGAATTTTGAAAATTATGGTCCCAGGTTGAGCATTATGGTTTGTCGGCGAATATTATAAGTTCATTTGCACTTGATTGCATTTGGTTATTTTCGGTCATTTAATTTGGTCATTTTTGGAGATTTGCAGTTGATTGCGTCCAAATTAATATATATCTCATATCACTAAATCTAATCAAAACAGCCAGCTGACACAATCATGAAAATATCCCAACATACATTTCATAATCAAAACATTCGTACATAATAATTAAAAGATCACAACACATGCATCTCATCAAATCACCACAACATAATATTACACATATTGGGAAAAGATCCTTAAGACATAATCAAAATCTATCCCAAAGGGAGAAGATCCTTAAGAAATTAATTATGTCTATCCCAATGTCATAAATACTATCCATTTCGTTATACTATATTACGAAAATTAAGAAATTAGAAACAGTCATATATAAACTAATTAACATACATTATATGTTTTTGTCAAGTAAAACAATAATTTAAATTAAACAATAAATTCACTCATTATGAAATTCAACAGACTTAGAGAAAATATGAACAAAGCTTAGTCTAAATTACTCTAAATTATTTGGGTGTAAATAAGTATAATTAACCTACACAATTACCTAACATGATTAAGCAAATTAAATACAAAAATTAACTAATTCATTATAAATTCTAAATAATCTAAAAATTACCTAATAAATTTAAATAATTAACCTCAGTAATTAAATAAGTACTATTATTATAATTTAATTACCTTTCACCGAAGTGGGAAGCGCCGGAGCGGCAGAAGGCGGCTCGGAAAGGCTGAGAGAGGAGTCGGGCAGCAACAGGCGTAATTAAAAAAACCCTAATTAAACAATTTAAACTAATTAATCCACAATTTAAATTAAGATATCATAATTTACATCAAGTACACAAATCCGTCAATTATCTTTAACATTAACACTATCTAAACTAATTATTTTATTAAGGATTAATTACAATAATTCTATCAAAAAAATAAACTATAATTAACTAAACTAGTTAATTACACTAACTAAACTAATTAATTTATTAAGGATTAATTACATTAATTATCCTTAACCCTAATTAAGTATTTTAGAAAATAATTTATTCAATTAGTCAATTAACTAAACTATAAACTAATTTATTCATTTAAACAAATTAAAATTAATTAACGCTCAATTAACAAACTAATACTAAATCAAAATTTAAACTAATTAATTCACAATTAACTAAGATATACTAATTTATATCAAGCAGAAAAATTAGTCAATTATCAATAACACTAACACTAACTAAACTACTTTCTTTTGGATTAATTACAATAATTACAAAAATTATTCAAAGTAGTCAATTAACTAAAGTAATTAAAATACTTAAATAATTAAACTAAGTAAACAATTAATTAACTATCTAATTAAAGTTATACTAATTTACAATAATTTAATTTAACACTAAAACCACAATTATCTAATAATTAGCAACAATTAAAACAAATTAAACAATTGACTATTTTAAATAACAATTAACTAAATAATAAATCCAAAATTTCAAATAATTCAGAAAATTAAAAACAACAATTAACACAAAATTTACAATTAATCACATATATCAAACAATTAACAATTATCAAAAAATTAACAACAATTAACACAATTAACAATTATCAAACAACATAATTAACAATTAACAATTATCAAACAACAATTAACAATTAAAATTCAGAAAATCAAAAAACTTAAAATGTTAACAATTAACAATTACCAACAATTATCAAACAACAATTAAGAATTAACAACAATTAAAAATTTAAAGAATAATTCAGAAAATAAAAAAAAAAACCTTACCTGCGGAAGGACTGGAGCAGACCGGGCGGCGGCGGCGCGGAGCAGGTCTGGGCGGCGGCGCAGAGGCGGTGGCGGAGCACAGGCGGTGGCAATTTCTATTCCGGCGTCGAATTTAAACGGGTAAAAAATTAGAAAACGAGATACTTCAAGATAGGGGAAGGGAGAAGGTCCGAATATACTTACCTTGGTGGTAGGAGCTTCGATTTCGCCGGAGAGGGAGGAGAATCGCCGGAGGAAGGTGTGTTTTTGCTGTCTGAGTGTTCTATTTTCGCGAAATAGAGTCTGCCCGTTAAATAGGGCGGGACGATGGACTGGGCGACGGACCAGTCCGTCGTCCGCCATAAAATTAATTAAAAAAAAAATTAAATTGTTAACGACGGATCTGACGACGGAACAGTCTGACGACGGATCAGTCCGTCGCCAAATCCGTCGCTAACTCTCGCGCCAACTTACGCGCCAAAAAAACGGTCGCCAGTCCGTCGCCAGTCCGTCGTTAGACGAAATTGTTACATTCCGTCGCCAGTCCGTCGCCAGTGGACGACGGAATACTAGTCCGTCGTCATTTCCGTCGCCAGTTAAAGGTTTTTTTGTAGTGATATATCAAATTAAATGTATTGTCGAGATCTTTAATTTAATATGCATAATATTGCAAATATTTCTACGAAGAAAATAAATAATTTTAGGAGAAATGTGTTATAGGAGAGAGAAAATAATCTATAAAGTTTTAAAAATTAATAAACTAAACGCTAAACATAAACCAGATTCAGTTGTACATGTATATTATGATTTGTTCAATACTCAAATTATCTTGTTGCTTTATTGGTTCACTGTCCTGTTAATGCTTCTTAATGCTTCTTGTTTTATATATATATAGATATAGATTAGGCATGCCTTTTTCTAAAGAGAATATTTTAGCACGTAGTTGAATTCGGAGGTTGTCCATTTTAGTGTGAATTGAAAAATCTAGAGTTTCTTAAAACTATTGGTAGCCACTACTCGTATAAATCAATACCGATAGACTAGTTCTTCAAAAATTAGCTTAGATAGTTGCTTACATAAACCTCAATTTAGTTAACATGATATAAGTGGGACCATAACACTCCATTGTCATTGGTTTAGATCCATAACTTAAAAAAGGTTAAATAATTAAGATTTTTTTAACTACAACATAACTAATGCCCTTTTAGATCGGTCCACCGTCTATGGGAAATAAATCAAGTCAAAAAAATAAAAACGAAAATTGTAAATTCCACAAAAATGCAATAGTTGAAGCAAATAGGGAAGCTATGGAAATTAATAGGGGTAAGATTTTTAATAGAAAGCTAAGTAATTAATTATCATTCATATAATATAATGTGCTTAGTAGTAGATGCTAGAAAAAGGAGACCACCTTTCTCTACCACAAGTACAAATATTTTATCTTAGTCAAATGTGAACTTTTTTCTCCATTACTGCTTAGACACGTATAAAGCAATAAATACACACACAGACACGTTTGAATGAAAATATGATAAATGCATTAATTATTCAATCAAATTAATTTGATGGTGCACATGAGTTAATTAATACCAAAATATGAACTCGCATGTTTTCCAATATTCTGGAATTTTTATTTAGTTGTTATTGCTCCGGAAGAGACTGGTGTGGCTGTACTGCTGTGTTAGTGTACATACATGTCTGAGCTAATATTTATTTATTATTATTGGTATACTCCTTTTGTTATTAAATAATTATCAAATAAAAAGTTGTGGCTGATTTATATTTGAACTAGAATAAAAATCAAAAGGGAATCTGTACCGAAAGATCGTCCTACTAGGGCAGGATTCAACATTATTAGTTTATTACTCCTATTATTTGAGTTTCTTAGTGAAGATCTTTATTTTTATATTGAAAGTTGGGTTCGATTTCGCTTGGTTCAGTTATAAATAATTAAGAGCCAAGTACACTTTCATTACAAAACTACTACTAACCCAACAATCAAAATGAAATGAGCCTTTATATTATATATATCTATCCATAGCCACAACAACAAATATATGGACTGTCCAAATTGCAGGTACCAATAGTATGACAATTAATGGATTATTTAGAAGAATTAATTATACTAATATATAATGAATTTTCCCTCTCTTTTTAATATTCTTTTTGCTTTTGCAAATCTATGACGTAATACGGCTGAAGCACCAATGCATCATGCTTATGTTTTTCTTTTTATTGTCTAAAGAAATTTAAGTCAAGATTGAAAGAGTTGTGTATAAAAGGCAAATACAGGAAAGTCAAATATGAGAGTCGTAGTTATTTAATAATGCGTAGTGGGTGGGCCGTGGGTGTATGGTTGGAGTATTATTTCCTCCCTCCGTCCCATTTATATTGGCTCCCTTTTTATTCAAATGAGTGTATTAAAATAATAAAGGGAGCCAATACAAATGGGACGGATATTAAAATAATAAAGGGAGCCAATACAAATGGGACGGACGGAAGTAGTATAATATTTTGTAATGATAACTTGAACGAAACATATTATACTTTTTCTGAAAATAATTCATTGCGCTTTGGTTTGGCCTACATACTTCTAGAATCTAGAGTGAGTTTTAACCCACAGTTCCAACATTAGAATACGTACACTTAATTTCTTGTGTTATGTTATGGATCGTGACACGTTACGTGGTGAATTGATCATTAGTTTTCTAATTTTCAAGCAATAATTCATCCAAAATATTTAAAGCTATCAAGAGAGAAATTCTCATCCCATTCATATGGATTTATAATATAATATATCGCTATGTTGTGGCAGGGAATTGGTTCACACTTTATATATCACTATGTTGTGGGAACATTACATTATTCATGTTTTTATTTTAAAAAACAATATATAAAAAAAACCTATAATTCCAACTGAATGAAAAATGGGAATCGATCTTTTTGTAAATTGAAAAGAAAACTATAAGTCCACATGAACTTTCATACCCAATTTTTAGGGATGAAATATGGGCATATATTATCCGCCCGACCGGAATTATATTAGATTGGAATCTAATTTGGAATGAAAAATCACTATACGATCGAATTTGAATACAAATCCGGATATTTGAATTCGAATCCGGGATTGCATTCGGATTACATAATATTCATCCGTATTCGAAATTTCTCATATTTTGTTGGATATTGTCTGCATAACAAATTTTGATATTCGAATTTTTTAAATATATTTTATTTATATTATATATACCAATTTTAATTTACTTGCTAAATGTTATTTTAAAATTTATTTTATTAAATTATGAATGTGTGGAAAGTTTAATTTATCGTGTTTTAATATAGTCTAAGTCGCGCTCTTTGATATATTATTATTTTAATAATTAAATCTTAACTTACATATTTAGCATAAAAATAGTAATATAATAATAATAATTAATAGATACAATTCTTATAATTTGTATTATTTATTCTATGAAATATTGTGTCAATAATTTTTGTATGAAATATAGTATCATATTTAAATTATATTTATTTAAATTAGACCCAAATTCGTATCATATCCGTCCCGTGTCCGTATCCCGAATATCAAATTCGTATTTGAATCCGGTTTTCCCGTATTCCATTCTGAGTTAAAAAAAAAAAAATGAGTTAAGATATGTGATAAACACTACCCATCGGTATCCTATCTGTTTCACCCCTAATTAAGATATGAGATTCTCACGCACTGACACAACACACGCAGAGTTATTTATTCATGCACACCGTATAATTAAGCAGCACAAGAATGAGAAATAAGGGAAACAGTTCATGCAATTACTCACTCAACTGAAACTGCAAATAATTGTTACTACAAATTTAACCATTAAAATGAAGTTGAACATAGAGAATTTTTCCCAAACCTCTGCATCATTTTCCTTTGTCCAACAACATATAAATAAATTATAATATACAAAGGAAGGACTGCCCGTTTATAAACTGAATTTTTATTTTTCACCCACATAAATTTGCTGGAATAATGGGTAAAATTACTCAATTTCATAAAGTAAATATAAAAAATACTCACTTAAAAATAAGAGATAAAAACTACCAATTTTTCATGATAACATGATGAATTTCCTCATGTGCTCATGTTATTCAAACTATTTTGTGAAATGAAATACATAAGCACATGATGAATTTCCTCATGTGCTCATATAAAGTGTAATTTTTATCGTTTATTTTTATATTGGTATTTTTTATCTTTTACTTATTAAAATGAGTATTTTAATTTTTGCTCGTATATTATTTAATTGGGCCGAATAACATGAACCCAACAAAAAAACTTTACAATACTGGGCTTTCAAATTATGGAATTAGCCCACACTTCCAAAATAAACGTGAGCTTCACCTAAAGATATTAATTAATGTGACTTAAATAAAACAAAGAAAAGTATAGCTACTACACAAAAAGAAATTTCTTTTAAACCTCCTCTTCCTCTTCCTCCTCTTCTTCTTCTTCGCATTACATTTTCTTACTCACCACTGTCCTAGCCGCCATCTTTGTTGCTACACAGTTTCTAGATCATACGGTAATAACTCGCTCTAATTTATTTTTTATTTTTCTTCTCGATTTCCCCAATTTTCTTTTACCAGCTTTAAAATGCTAAACCCTTGTGTATTCTCATGCGTAACAGAAAATTCTGCATTTTCTGCTATCAACTCGATTCCTTATTTGAGAAATAATGTATAACGAAAGTATGCAGATGCTATGTTGATTCTTATAATTGAAGTTAATTTCCCTAATTCGTGGGTGCCCTAAAATTTGAACAGCGTAGTATTGAATCGTGAAAATGGGGGAGAAGAAGAAGGCAGGTGCTATGTTGGTTCGGCTTGTTTCGGCAGCTGGGACCGGATTTTTCTATGTCGTGAAAAAGACGAAGAGACTCCACACCGAAAACAGAAAGCTCGAGTTCCGAAAGTATGATCCCCGTGTCAATCGTCACGTGCTCTTCACGGAGGCGAAGATGAAGTGAGTATAGCTACAATTTGCAGGCACCATTTGTTTTCTGTTCGCTTACATAATGCTGTTAGTTTGAATTAGATTTCTGGTAGATTGATAATAATTCTGTTTACCTGGATAGAAATTATTGGAATCACGTATTTTATATTGCATTTGAAGTTTAAATTCGAAGGTATTATATTAATTAGACTTGTATGTCATTACTATCTTGAGCACCAGCCCATTGCCTTTTTTCCTTTTTGGTCTTTTGAAAGCTTTTGTTGGCGTTTAGTGCTTGTAGTTGATTTCTTTATTTCAGGAGTTTAATGTAGGATGAGATTGGTGTTGGAAAGTCTTGGATTGTATCGTAAGTGGTTTGTAAATTAGGGCTATGAATGATGTCAATCTGATTAATACCATCAGCTGACAATCATTTTATTCAGACTAAGTACTAGTTGCTTTCATATCAGTGAGAACCTGCTTGATCAACCAAGAATCTTGCTTCATATTTCATGAACACTCAGTTCTATACTCTGGGCATTTTCATGCTTTGTTTATATCTACTTTAAATAAACTCATTGATAATGTAACAGAGGCTAATGATCTTATCATGCATTCTCTTCTTCTAGCTCTGACTGTGATAATGAGCTTTTAAGGAGTTTGATTGCTGCCAAGTCCACCTTCAACACATAGATTCTTAAAACTTTCAATTTCGTTTGTAGTATGAGTTCCTTCATGAGAAATTTATGCCTAACATCAGCCAAAGTTTTTCGTGACATTGTTTTTTAAGTTTAATGACGGAAGAGGCGCAGCCAAAGACTGGCTCTCCCGACCCAAAGGATCCCATCCTATATGTGTAGACATTTGTGGCCGTAGCATGAATTTGTAGAGCTGGTCTATTGCTACCTATGAGCCACAGTCACCAGACATCTTAAGTTCCTGGCACATCTTAAAAGCTCCCTTGTGCAAAGAGAATTGAATTAGTTTGCATAGAGGTTTCAACCCTTTGAACATTTGTTCTTTGATTATTAGGGTTGTATCTTAGATTCCACACCTTCCAAATTATTGGATATCTATGTGACTATTCTCAATTCAATACCAAACCTAAGCTATAATACCATAGATTAGAGGGGGTTAAGCCATTTTATAGATGTGTAGCCATAGATTTGCAAGTGATGCTTAATTGTTTATGGGAATAGATTAGAGGGGATCGGGCTATTTCTTGAATATGTAGATTCATTTGTTGCCCTTATTGCAAGTTTATTGTTATTACTTATGTAACCTCTTTGGTGGAGAAAGCTTAGATAACCATGTCAAAAATTTAATAGAAAATTGAAGCGATGAGGTTATGGTAATAGCAGAATTCGATATAAGTTGAGAATTAGGGCGTTAATGCAAAAACTTATAGGCCATTAAGAATTGGTGGGCACGACTATCTTTGAAAGCTACTATAACCTGAAACTGTACTGTCCATATTTAGGGCCTTGGGACTCCCAAGTCAAATTTTAATTTTTTTTAGAATTTGACGAACATGAAATTGGAACTTTGAGAAATTATATGACAGAATGGGACCTTGAGAAGCTCTAACTAGATAATACCAAAGAACTTATATATTGATTATTGAAAACTTATAAACCTCCAACTATTTTGGTTTAATTGAAGTTTTGTAAGGTTGACTTGTTAATCGCACAAAGTTATTTAAGGTAGAATAAAATTTAATTCAATGTGAATAGTTGTTTTTACTCTAATGAGATCTTCTATTGTCTAACTGTGTGACATTTCATATTGCATTAACACGAGACAGACACGTGACATATTTAGGGTTCAAAATTTAGGATATATATATAAGTATATATATGTGTGTGTGTGTTGAATCTTAAACCATTAATTATGATACACGTCACTCTCGTATTAATGGAACACGAGATATATATATGTGTGTGTGTAGTTGTAGTTTTGGATGCCAATTGCCAAATAACAAAAATAGCGATAGACAAACAAGTTCGTTAGCAAAACACAATAACTCAATAATTTGCATGGCAATAAATAATTTACCTTTGTCATGAATTTGACCAAAATGCAATTAAATTCCGACAAACTTTTAAGTTCATGATGTTTCGATTTAGTAATGAAATTGGTATACTCTAAAATAAAATATAAGGTCAACTATATCTTTTTGAGTATGACATGCTACACTAAGCAATATTGAATTATTGATTGGTTGTCCAATGAGGATTGGCTAATGTTGACTATGTGTTCGAGTATGACATGTTGCACTATCAATCTTAACTTATCTAATGAGAATTGGTTCATAATTTATTAGTAACAAACACTATGTGATACAACTAGTGGGGATATTAGTATGATTTTTCAATGGTGATTTATGGGGTGTTTGGCTAAGTTTATAAGCTCCTTAAAAGTGTTTGGCAAATTAAGCTTTTTGAGAGCTTATAAGTTGCAAAAATAAGCTTTTAAAGCTTATAAGCTCTTTCAAAATTAAGTAGGTTCATCTCAACTTATTTTCTCAACTTATAAGGTCCAAAAATTTATAAGCTCTTTAAAATAAATTTAGTCAAACACTCTGTTAGTCTCCACAGAATATTATGACATGTTACCTTCCAAAACTATGCATTTTCAAAAATTATAGCCTTTTCGATTATGCATTTTGCTGTTGGTGTCAACTCCAAGTTAGTTCATTTTGATATCTATCAATCAAGGGTGTTCACGCTTTGTCTAGTGGAATCGAATAGAATAAAAACATTTGATTAATATTATTGGATAACTAATACTTGGGCCGAATTGAATGGTGGTGGCTCGATCATAATCATTAATGCTCAAGGTTATAGATGTGAGGTTCGAGTTTTAATGTAATTACAATTTTTTTAAAAATCGTTAGCCTTTTAAATTTCTGTTTTGTTATTATGTAAACGGTGTTTTCTAATTAAATATAGGTGAAAAAAGGTTGAACTGTTTCACTAATTGCAATAATATTTCGGCAAATATTTGAAGCACTAGTGGGCAAAACTAAAAAAGCGATAATACTTTACTAATCTATAATGAGAATTGCGCGTAAATTTTTGTTTCTATGAATCTGATGTGATCCATCCCATAAATAGAGAATCCTACAAAGGAAGTATGCAATTTCCTCTTCTCGTAGAATTATCATAAAATACACACATATATAAACGCATATTTAATACATTCGTCCCATTAAAGTAGGTTGGTTTAGTTTTGCTAATAAGTCTATTTTATGAGGTGAGACTACTTTAATAGGATAGGATGGAAGGAGAGTATGCATTTTAAATTGAGAAATAAGTTAAGATAGTTATTTTAATATAAATTTTTTAATTAAATTCAAAAACTTTTTATAATTTTGGTTTTTTCTCATGATCTTTTATTTTGACAAATTAATCCATGAATTCAATATTTTATATTGATTTTTGATTGTTTTTTCATGATGTTATACTTTTTTGACAAAATTGATGTGGTATTTTAATTAATTATATAAAATAAAAAAAATACATGTGAGTTATAATTCAAAAAGCTATCATTTCATAAAATGTGTAACGATATTGTTTTATGAAAAATACATGGTCATTTCTTGCAATCCTTAATTTATTTACCTCGATTTCTCGCTCTCCTCCTTATTCTGTATATCTATCTCGTTTTCAATCTATCTATCTTTTACTATAATTGGAGATATTGTGTGTTTCATCTATTTTCTAATTTATTCAACTTGTTCTCTAATATGGTCACGTTGGAATTTAAATTGCGACATTAACTTTAATTTGGAACTAATTTAATTTCGTAACAAAAATAAAAAAGAACATCAAATTTATGGATTAATTCGCCAAAATAAAATATAATAAAAAAAATTCAAAATCACAAAAAGTTTCTGAATTTACAGTTAATTAACCCTATTTTTTAATCCATAGTGAATTAAAGACAAATATTTTAAACACAAATAATCAGATTTATAAAATTTTATATTTATAATTATTATTTGAAATTATTATAATAAAATAACTATTATAGAAATTAAATATTTTAAATTTGGACCCACTTTCCCTCAACTTAAACACAATTATAAATCTTATTAAAACTAATTCAACACCACTTAACTCATGAAACCATTAACCATTTTTACATGAAAAGAAAACAATAGAGCATATCATCTTTACACATGGACACATCGTGCATTTATGCAACGTATGGATTGCACGAAATATAGTGGATGCATTGCCATTATCTCATGTAAATCAACACAAAATTTAAATAATAAAACATGAAATGGTGCATATAATTATAATATACAGTATAATGGTTAAATTGGAAGCGCAGAAACACCCATGATGAGTAAAAGGACACCTCATCTCTTCCTTTCTTCCCCAATAAGAAGAGATACATACATTATCATATCTCTATCCATTCGTGATTTCTCCTGACGTGGCCCAATCAGAACACCCTCTTCACCCTATTTCTCTCTCATTGCCTCCCTATCTCTTTCTCTATATATACAGACACACACATACATGATACATACATACAAACTCAAACAGTGTGCTACTTGATTTGCACCCTCTGTAAATGCTCCACCCATAAAGCAATATACAGAAAGCAATCCCACCAACATTCCAAATCCAATTCATCCAAGTCTTGTTAATCTCCACCATTCCTCTCATTTTCACAAACACTGCTCATTGTTCTCGAGAGAATGCAAAAATAGAGCCCTGCCCACCTCAAGAGCTTTGCAAGAATCAAGTGAAACCACATATTTCTGCATGAACAGAGAGTAAAGTTGAGGGAAAGTTCCAATCTTTACCTTTTGGATTGGTGAAATTTTGAGCTCTCTATACACACGAAGACAAAATGGCTTTGTGCCCGTTTGCATTTTCTGGGAATTTGAGCAAAGGATTAGTGGCTGCTGAAGCTCAAAAGCACACGAATCTTTGCTCTCAATGGCTTCATTGCCCAGATCTACCTTTCCACCCCTTCTGCAAGAACAACCAGGTAACAATTTTTAATTATTGAATATTCTATAAATAAATTAATAGTTATTTCCACTTCCGAGGAGTAGATTCTACTCTTGGTGAACGTGCATTACTCGTACTATACATAATTAATTAAATGGCGGTGGCATCACTTTGAGCTCATAAGCTATAATAGTATATCATTCAAGGTTTCTTGATTTGGGATAGATATTTTGTGTTAATAATGGTTTTAATGTTAATTGAGTGTTTTGGGTGCATACTAGGAATACTTTGCAATTATCTTGTTTGGAAGGTAGAGAATTGCAACACGTGATTGAAATGTTTGTTTTCTACTGTTACTCTCTTTTCATGGTTTTAAGGTTAGGAAAAGCTCGGCTGGAATTTGTGCAACACTCTCAGAAAGAGGGGAATACTTTTCACAGAAGCCTCCAACTCCTCTTTTAGACACCATTAACTACCCTATTCATATGAAAAATCTCTCCACTAAGGTACTGCTTCTATACATTAAAAATAATGTTAAATTTGGGTGAAGTCCGTTTTACCTAAAATACTCAACTTTGAACTCAGGAACTGCAACAACTCGCCGACGAACTCCGATCTGATGTCATCTTCAATGTGTCCAAAACGGGGGGGCATCTGGGGTCGAGCCTTGGTGTGATTGAGCTAACTGTGGCTCTTCATTATGTGTTCTCTGCACCTCAAGATCGAATTCTTTGGGATGTTGGGCACCAGGTGAGGATTATTTTCATCACAACATAACCTGTAAATGTTGAACTCTACACTATGAAATAGTACCTTTCTTGAGTTTTGTTGAGGCCTTTTCTTTAATTGTCTGAATGTGCTTGCTGTAGGCTTATCCGCACAAGATTCTGACAGGAAGACGAGACAAGATGTCAAGTTTAAGACAGACCGGCGGTCTCTCTGGTTTTACTAAGCGGTCTGAGAGTGACTACGACTGCTTCGGGGCCGGCCATAGCTCAACCACCATCTCTGCAGGATTAGGTATGATCGTAGTTTGCTATAACTTCTTGAGTTCAGTCATGAGTGAAAAAAGATAATGTAGTTCTTATGTTGTAGTTTCCTGAAATACATATGTTGACACCCTGAAATGAGGTTGCATTAACACCGCTATTGCACATGTTTTTTTGGTTTTTAACATGTGTGGATTTCAGGTCAGGCTAAATTTATTTGGCATATATTGATATACACTATCATTGGATCATACCATATATTCTAAAGTTATTCCTTAATCAACGGACAAAATCCTATGCCACGTCAGTTTGGCTTGACAGAAAACATCGATACAGTGTCCTAAATTGCATAAAATCTAATAATCATGTGTTTAGGTGCAACAATTTAAAAGTCACGTTTTAAGCCAGAAAAGGCGTAAAAGTTGACGAGAGATGAAATTTCTTGACTTACCAGGAATGGCTGTGGGGAGGGATCTGAAAGGTAGAAATAACCACGTCGTGGCTGTGATAGGCGATGGGGCTATGACAGCAGGTCAGGCTTATGAAGCAATGAACAACGCTGGCTATCTCGACTCTGACATGATTGTTATTCTTAATGACAACAAGCAAGTTTCATTACCCACTGCTAATCTGGATGGGCCCACTGCTCCCGTGGGAGCTCTGAGCAGTGCTTTGAGTAGATTGCAGTCGAACCGGCCCCTAAGAGAGCTAAGAGAAGTCGCTAAGGTCAGTCAGTATCACAAAAAATATTACTTGAGGCAAACCTTCTGCTAAGTGTAGAATGTGTTGAGAACTCTTGAAATGGGATTGTTTTCAGGGAGTCACTAAACAGATTGGAGGGCCTATGCACGAGCTCGCTGCAAAAGTTGATGAATATGCTCGTGGGTTGATCAGTGGTTCTGGATCAACACTCTTCGAAGAGCTTGGGCTTTACTACATCGGGCCAGTCGACGGTCACAGTCTTGATGACCTGACGGCGATTCTTAGAGAAGTCAAGAGTACTAAAACAACGGGTCCCGTGTTGATCCATGTTGTGACCGAAAAAGGCAGGGGATATCCTTATGCAGAGAAAGCTGCAGATAAATATCATGGTAAATATATCGTTTTCAGAAACAAATGTGGTGTCCCATGTAGTATTTTTCATGAGGTTTACCTTATGCAGGAGTTACCAAGTTTGATCCAGCAACAGGGAAGCAGTTTAAATCAAGTGCTTCGACTCAGTCTTACACGACCTACTTTGCGGAGGCTCTGATAGCAGAAGCTGAGGTAGATAAGGATATCGTAGCAATCCATGCAGCAATGGGAGGTGGGACGGGTCTGAACCTCTTCCAACGTCGTTTCCCAACGAGGTGCTTCGACGTTGGGATAGCAGAACAGCATGCTGTAACTTTTGCTGCGGGGTTGGCCTGTGAAGGGATTAAACCCTTCTGTGCAATCTATTCATCCTTCTTGCAACGAGGTTACGACCAGGCAAGTGCATTCCATTTTTTCCTATGACTTCCGAGCCTATCTTCAATCTTATGGTGTCTAGTTTGTAGAGTTTTGACTTCATTTCCATGAGAATTTATCAATACAAGCGTCGTCGCTTCGCAAAACATAGTATATAGTTATACTTGCTAGTACACTCTAGAAAAGTGAAGCAAATCCATTTTCCTCAGCAAGGGAATGCCTCTTCTTCAAGCTCATTTTTCTCAAGGAGAAAGAAGTCTTAACTTTTCCTTTCTTGAATCCGTTATCCAGGTTGTGCACGATGTTGATTTGCAGAAGCTTCCTGTTAGATTTGCTATGGATAGGGCTGGTTTAGTCGGAGCAGATGGGCCCACACATTGTGGGGCTTTTGATGTTGCTTTCATGGCATGCCTACCAAACATGGTGGTGATGGCACCTTCAGATGAGGCCGAATTATTCCACATGGTTGCAACTGCTGCAGCCATAGATGACCGGCCTAGCTGTTTCCGTTATCCAAGAGGTAACGGTATAGGTGTGGAGTTGCCAAGTGGAAACAAAGGCAAACCCCTTGAGGTGAGTTTCCATATGTCTCTAACCACCCGTCTCCTCCTAGTTTTTTGTCCTACAGTATTAAGACTTGTATGAATATGCTTACTGAGTTGAGCTCGCATATTCTTTTCAGATTGGGAAGGGCCGTGTACTAATTGAAGGGGAGAGAGTAGCTCTCTTGGGATATGGATCAGCAGTTCAGAACTGTTTGGCTGCAGCTGCATTGGTAGAAACCCATGGTTTACGCCTAACAGTAGCTGATGCTCGTTTCTGCAAGCCATTGGATCACGCTCTTATACGAAGCTTGGCCAAATCACACGAGGTCTTGATCACTGTTGAAGAAGGGTCAATTGGTGGTTTTGGATCTCATGTAGCTCAGTTTATGGCTTTGGATGGCCTTCTTGATGGCAAGTTAAAGGTACAAAGTCTTGAACTATAGATTATTTCTTCGAATAGCACTATACCAAAGAATTTACACACAAGTATTTACTAACACTTGGCTTGCATGAAATTTTTACTGCAGTGGAGACCGTTGGTTCTTCCTGATCGATACATCGACCATGGGGCCCCGGTGGATCAAATAATGGAAGCGGGCCTCTCGCCTTCTCACATTGCGGCGACTGTCTTTAATATACTAGGGAACGCTAGGGAGGCTCTTGAGATAATGTCGTAGATGGAAGAGAATGTACAAAACAAAATACTCTAAAATATAGTGTTAGCTTGAGCTCTAGTTTCCTATATTCACACCTTTAAATTCTATAGCAACATAATATAGGACATATGACTCCAAGATTATTGAAAATCTAGAGCTAAATAAAAGTAACCATATACCAGAGCTAATCAAGCTAAAAGTTTTGGCAGTGACCAAACACTCGAAACTTCTAACCTTCTTTACTAGTTTGCTAGCTTGAATTTACTCTTACATCCTCTCTCTATAGTGAGATAAAGTTTATAATTATCTCCCAAGAAGCTCAATTGACAAAATACTTTAGATTAATTACCAATTTTTCGGTGTTGGTAAGGTCTCTGCAGCTTTGATTTCACGCTTCTGCAGGGTATAGAAAGAAAAACCTTGGCTTAAAAAGTTTATCATCTAAGAAAGAGAACCAACATTACATCTTAATACGAGATCAAAAGTGACGGTGAAGGTAGAATATAACTAGATAAGCTAATCGAATCTCAACTCAAGAAACAAATCTCGAAATTAAGTTTGGATTCAGTCCTAATGAGTCGGTCAAGGTTCTAAGATTTCTCTCGATCCAGATCAGTCTATTTTTTTTAAAAAAATCGAGTCTTCGATCCTCACGAGTATGATCGAGTCGATATGGATCCAACCCCATGCTCACACCTAAACTTTTACATTTATAATAGATTTTAATTGAAGCAAAATGCCAAAGATTTGCCTAGTAAAGTAACATAATTAATACATCAATATTGGCTTTGAGAGTGTTTCATGACGCGATAATATATATAATTTAAATTTAATGTAATCTAATTTTTAAAAAAATATACTGACATTGAGATATTAATGACAGCTAATTACTAGATATGTTAAACATTATGATTAACTTATAACGGAGTTTTGGAAACTAAGTAATATTTGTGTGACCTCACCGTTTTATTTTAGGTTCATTAGAATTCTTTTTGGTTGGAATTAGACTCAAGTTTATTGATTAGAGTATAAATTAATATTTATTTTATATAAAATAAATAAATAAATTATAATAATTCGTATACCTATGTAGTATTGTGTTTTATACATTTTTGGTCTCGTTTCTCTCGTGTTTTGGAGTAGTA
>JAPKLX010000023.1:605285-644762 GCA_026898415.1 Leonotis leonurus
GTGGGTCTGGTCTAAACAACGCCACGTACTTATTTGAGTGAAACATATTGCGTGATATTATTACATCAGTCGTAAATAGTAACGTAAAGTTGTACCCACCGAGGATGATAAGATTGGACGTTCAGATCGATCATTTCGGATAATAACTATTTGAACCGATAACCATAATTTTTTATTAGGAGATCGATTATCAGATAGTGTCTTTTTAGGATTTTCAGTTATCAAATATATCCGATAACAAATTTGATATAACTGAATAACCGAAATAACATAAATTTGATTTAAAAATATATTATATATTTTCAATAATTATTATATATTTATTGCAAAATTGAAAAGAAAAATATAACAATTATAGTCGATATTAAATTTTACTCTATTTTATTTTTTTTTATAAAAAATAGTTTAAATGAGACAACATATAATGAATATATATATACACACATGTGACATATACTCTTTTTCTACGTCACACAATAATGTACAATGAGAATCGGAAGTGTTATAAATAATACTCTCTCTGTCTTACTAAAGATGTCATGTTTTGACCAAAAAAGTCTCACAGTTTTGGTTAAAATATGACATATTTAATGGGACGAATGTATTATTATACGGAGATTACACATTGAATGTATTATGATTTATGTTTAATTATAATAAAATATTGATTGTATATATCTATATAACTCTATCTTGTACGTGTGAAGAGAGACCTGAATAAATTAATACTCTTCTTCATTCATTGATCTTTTTATTGCTCTACACGATAATTGGGAGAATTGAAAAAACTCGTATCATATTACAACATATATTATATTATATTTTATTTTATTTTAATTTTACTTATTTATAAAATTATCGTTTAATTTGAATATTCAAATAACTGATCTGACAAACCAAACAGTTACAAAATAACTGAATAATTACCGGATAATCGAAATTTATAAAACAAATTAATCGTGTACAGTATATTTCAATCAAAACGAAACTCACCCAACTTCCACCACTTATAAATAGGGATCTCGAATTAAAGCTTTAATAAATATAATATAATATAATTAAAGGTCTCCAATCTAGTAGACCTAGGTTTGAAATATGTTATTTTCCCTTTAAAGTGGCGGCGGTCGTCAGAAATATTAGATTAGGTTTCAGTTTTATGTTTTCCTTGTATTTATATATATATACTCTTTCCTAGTATTTATGTTCATCGAGAAATCCCTCGTTAATTCACTTCATTGAGAAATCCTTCATTCTTGCGATGGAGAATGAGAAAGAAATAAAGGGTGATGGAGAATTTGAAGTTCCAGATGAAATTATTGACCAAATACAGTGTTATATAAGTGGAAAAGAAGCAGGTCGATCGAGTTTTCTATCAAAATCATGGTATAAGGCGTGGTCGCCCCAATCTTACTTTCAATATAGACGATTTGAAAGTTGGGTACCCTAAAAAGAGGAAGAGGAAGGCTTGTATGAATATGCAGCCCTACAACAAATTAGAACAGACGATTGGATTGTGGAATGAATATGGTTGTCTTAGATTTTTCTATCCCTACTCTAAATTTGTACGGATGGATGAGTTTTGGAAATTCACAAACAAGCGGAATTGGTTAGGAAAGTGATCAAATTGGGGACTGTTGATCTCCAAATCAATACCCCAGAGGTGAAATCCTATTCGGAGTTCACAAAGTAGATACTTGACCACAAAACCCTAGCTAGGTTATCGGTGAGTGGGATGTTCCTAG
Organism: Leonotis leonurus; assembly: GCA_026898415.1. Classification (NCBI taxonomy): domain Eukaryota; kingdom Viridiplantae; phylum Streptophyta; class Magnoliopsida; order Lamiales; family Lamiaceae; genus Leonotis; species Leonotis leonurus. Next base: position 607,028 of record JAPKLX010000023.1, read on the forward strand.
TTGATCTTCTAAGGAGGAAGAAAGAGGTGAGTTGTTCCAATCTCAAATCGCTTTATTTATCCCAAGTGATCGTGAATGCGAATTTATATAGGGATTTGATTCCGAGTTGTCCATTGTTTGAGGAATTGACGTTGGATAGTATATTCGTTCTAAGGAGAATGAATATAAGTCAGTGTTGGTGCGTGATAACTTTGATAAGATGGAGCTTCCCAAGCTCAAGTTGTGTTTGGAACATTTGGATTACGAATATTGCTTGTCTATTACAAGGGGTGACTTGTTGCCTAGCCTGAAAGAGTTGGTGATTTCTGAGATATTGGAGGTAAAAAATGTAAGAATTTGCAGCCCATCACTGCAACGCATAATCATACATGCTTGTCCAGATTTTTGTGACATGACGATCATTAATATTGTGCTTGATGTTCCCAACCTTGAGAAGTTGGATTTCAAAGCTTCTCCATTGTCGCGATTGGATTTCAAAACAAGTGATGCAATTAGTGAGTAGTACTACTGAAGGAATTCACCGCCAATTAGTCTTTGAGAATTGAATGATCATGTCTTTATTTGCATGGTGAGTTTAGCTGAGGATCAACTTATAATATACCGCCACATCCTTCAATTCTGCATTCTTCACTTCCAACTCTACTATACCCTTTTCATCAAAATAAAATTGTACTTTTTCTTTTTCTTTTTTATTTTATTACCAATATTCTTTAATTTTATTTTGTTAACTATTGATTAGACTATTAAATTAATGCGTGAGCTTTAGTTGAATTCAAAATATTGACCATCATCAATGCATTTTCACTCCAATTTCAATGTAGAAAAGGTCTTTTTTTTGTGTGCAGAAAAGCTTGTAATAAGATCGGTTAGAATTCAATACAAGTTACAATATCAAAGATAAAAAAGATAGAAGGATTAGTTTTAATTCTACTAAACGTGATCATCTTTTTTGATAAGAGTCCTAAACGTGAGTATTAATTGGTCATATATATAATTCATATATGTGCTGGTGTAATATTTATCGTTTCATCAAAACCAAACACTTGTTGGTACTTGGCATGTTTTTGTTTTGGAAAGCAATGTCTTTTTAAATTAAGTGCCCCTCTCGGTTTTAATGTTTATATATTCAATTCTATTACGTTCTTCTTTTCTCACTCCCAAATTAATATTCTAGTTTTTGTAAGGAAAATGTTATTTCTACTTCTAATTTGGCATTGACGTCTAATTTCAAGAGTGCTTAGTTTTAATTTCTTCTTCTATTCTTTTTTTCTATAAAGATCCCATTCACACGTTGAGAACTGTTACTTTCTATTTGTTCTCCTTTTTTTTTTTCAAATAAAGATATCAATTAACAAAAGATATGAATTACAAATATTTCGGCCCTAGCATTCTGGGTTCGACCAACTTCCGTAGGAAATGTCGGAAAAAAAACATAGTAAATTCATATATTGTGTATGTATATATAATGAAGTAACTAATTAAGAAGAGAATGGTAGTCATTAATGTCCACATCATTTTCTTCTATTTAATATATTTTTGATTTGATTTAATTTTGCAATTACCAAGAAGCTAGAACTTCATTAATTCAATTAGAATTGTAGGTGTATCATACTTTAATAAAAATATAATATAATAAATATAAATTAATTAAAGATAGCCGCATAATTATAGTACTCTTAGCTTTGAAATATGTTATTTTGCGCCTGAAGCCGCAGAAATCGACAACAATTAGATAACGTTTCAATTTCATACTTTTTTTTATATAATCTTTCCCAATTTGATCACATGTTATATATATATTCTTAATTATGTTTATATATATATATATATATATATATGAGGGTTCAAAATTCAAATGTTAAATGAGTGGTCAAATTTTCAAATGTTAGTTCCTTATATATATATATAGCTTATTCATTCATTTATTTTGATTTATTATTACAATTTATAAATTTAACTATTATATATATGTGTGTGTGTTTGTTTTTATTTTATATAGACGATGCACAACAGAATTTCCAGAACATATACTAAATAAATTAAAATCTCAATTGGGAAGAGTCTGATAAAGGTGTTGTAGTTTAGAATTATTTTGCCTCTCAAGAGGCAGCCGTCATCAACAATATTAGATTAGGTTTTGATAAAGGTGTTGTAGTTTAGAATTATTTTGCCTCTCAAGAGGCAGCCGTCATCAACAATATTAGATTAGGTTTCAATTTCATGTTTTATCTTTATATTTATATATATACTCTTTTCTAGTTTTTTAGTTCATCGAGAAATCCTTCATTCTTGCGAAGGAGAATGAGAAAGAAATCAAGGGTAAGGGAGAATTTGAAGTTCTAAAGAAAATTATTGACCAAATCCAGTGCTATATGAGTGGAAAAGAAGCAGCACAATTGAGTTTGCTATCAAAATCATGGTACAGGGCGTGGTCGACGCTCCCCAATCTTACTTTCAATATACACGATTTTAAAGTTCGGTGCCCTAAAAAGAGGAAGAGGAAGGCTTATACAACTATGCAGCCCTATAACAAATTTGATTAGATGATTGGTGTGTGGAATAAATATGGCTATCGTAGGGTTTCCTATCCCTACTCTAAATTTGTACGGACGGATAAGTTTTGCGAATTCACAAACAAGACAATGCAGAGGTACGAAGATCTCAACCTAAACATTCACACCTTCTCTCTACGAATGACTGATTGTTGTGGTGATTGGGAACTTAAAGTAAAGAAGCACAACGATAACTCTTTTCTTACAAAGGAATTGGTTAGGAAGGCGATCAAATTGGGGGTTGTTGATCTCCAAATCAATACTCCAGAGGTGGAATCCTATTAGGAGTTCCCAGAGGAGATACTTGACCACAAAATCCTAGCTAGGTTATCGGTGAGGAGGACGTTCCTGGTTGATCTCCTAAGGAGGAAGAAAGAGGTGAGTTGTTTCAATCTCAAATCTCTTTGTTTATTCAAGGTGATCGTGAATGCAGATTTATATAGGGATTGGATTGGGAGATGTCCACTGCTTGAGGAATTGACATTGGATAGTATATTCTGGACGTGTTCTAAGGAGAATGAATATAAGCCAGTGTTGGTGCGTGATAACTTTGATAAGATGGAGCTTCCCAAGCTCAAATTGTTGTGTTTGAAATATTTGAAGTGTGAAGATAGCTTGTCTATTACAAGGGGTGACTTGTTGTCTAACCTGAAAGAGTTGGTGATGTTTGAGATATTGGAGGTGAAAAATAAAAGAATTTGCATCTCATCACTGCAGCGCATAAAGATACATGCTCTTCCTCTTTGTGACACAATTGTTAATGTTGAGCTTGATGTTCCCAATTTGAAAAGTTGGATTTCAAGGCTTCTCCTCGATCGCGATTGGATTTCAAAACAAGTGAAATGCAATTAGTAAGTAGTACTACTGAAGGAATTCACTGTCAATTAGTCTTTGGAAATTGAAGGATCGTGTCTTTATTTGCATGGTTAGTTTGGCTAAGAATTCAACTAATAATATACATCCACAGTCTTCAATTCTGCATTCTTCACTTCCAACTCTACTATACCCCTTTTCTTTTTTACTTTATTTACAATCTTTTATGTACATTATTTATTTTGTTAACTATGGATTAGACTATATTCAATTAATGTGTGAGCTTTAGTTAAATTCAATATACTGACAAATGAAAAATAAGCCACTTGTTGGTAGTTGCATGGCATGTTATTTATTGGTAACCAATTTGTCTTTCATATTAAGTGTCCTCGTTTATAATGTGTATATATCCAATTCTATTAGCTTCATCTTTGTTCACTTCCAAATATTCTAGTTTTTGTAAAGAAATTTTTTTTTTCTACATTTAACTTGGCATAGATGTGTAATCTCAAGAGTTGTTATTTTCTATTTCTTCTTCTATCTATTTATTTTCAATAAAGATCTCATTTAAACGTTCGGAGTTGTTAATTAGTTTCTATTAGTTCTCCTTTTTTTTTTCCAATAAAGATTTCGTTTAACAGAAAGATATGAATCACAAATTAGAATATATTATTTTTCGGGTTGAAATATCTTCAATTGAAGTGTAATCTCAAGGGAATAGTCGTTATCGGTTGAAATGGACATAACTTTTGACTCCCTATCTTAAATTCAATCGTTATCCAACACGTTCGACTCTTTTATTACTTTTGATTAGTTTATGTTATTTTATTTTTAATTTCATTTTAACTCCTAACCAATATATGTTTAGATATATTGTTTTCTATATATATATATATATATATATATATATATATATATATATATATATGTGGCATCCTATTTGATTTAGTGCTAGTTAGAGTTTATTTATATCCATAAATATTAGATTTATCGTGTTGGACGACTCACTTGATATTTTCTCAACAAACTTTCGTTTTTTTCTTTTCTATACGAAAAATGTTTATCTTCTGCGTTAATTACTATATGTCAATGTAATGAATCAGTTTTTGTTAGGTATATAAATATTCAGTTTATAAATTATAGGATTTGTATTCGTTTCGCATGTCTTTAAAGTTTATTTCTAAGCCTTCCTTTTTAGCATGGTGTTGGTTGAGATAATCTAACCTGAACTCACTTGTTAAAAAGCTACCATAATTGAATACAAAAGTTTTAAAGTTTAATTATTTTATTCAACATATGTTTTTAAGGTGTAGATGATTGTGCATAAACCAATATGATTGTCTCCCCAAAAGAAAGTATTGTCCTAACAAAGCAGTCATGGTAATGCATCCTAAGAATATTTTTCCTAGTTATGGGCTATAATACACCATTTCCATTAGGCCAATTTACTAAATAAATGGGCCTTTATGCCTAGTAATAAATACCAGTGCAAAACTACTTGCACCTTCAAACACACAATCCAAAATATATTTTGTTGTTCTTGTTTGTATTCTTTTAGTATTATAATATTCAAATTGTAACAATAGAATGAACATGAAAGGATAAAAGATGACATATCTTATAGAGGAACATCCTCCGAATTCCACTGCCAAGAATTAGGACTACATAAAATGGTGCAAGTCAAGCTTTGTCCAACAAAAACTGAAAGCAGTCAATATGAAGTTGTATGCAACATAAAACTGCAGCAGAGGCAGTGATCAAGTTCCGTTAGGGCAAGCAAGATATTCTGATCCTCAATACCTACTTGACACGATTTTGCCTCAGACACAGATTGCCCACTTCTGAATAAGGGAAAGAGAAACCAGTGGGTATAATGAAAGTTCGTAGGTGCATTATCATGCACAAGAAATTATCTTTCAGAATAATTATGCAAGTCTGGTTATAGTAGACATAATGATATTGCAACTGTGCAAGAATCGAAACCTCAACTGTGATAGAAATGTAATTATGCAACACTACCTAGGCAGAGATTGCGTATCAAACCAGACTCAGTCTTGTAAATTCTTTATTCTAGTATGTTGCTTCTGAATTCTAAAAATATATCTTTTCACTTACTACACGTATGAAAGTCGAAATGAAGAGTAATAGTAATGGTGCGCACTCATTTATACAGAAAGTTGAGATTTTGTAAGACAAACCATTCTAAGAGATTATTAGGAACTCTTTTCAGCTTTCTTGTCATGATTTCGCCAAGGATTGAGAGCTTCTCTCATTGCCTGAGCTTTGGGTGAACTATCCCATGCCCTCTTCTCTGACTCTAAAACTGTTACTTTATCGTCTGCTCAAATTCAAAAATGAAAAAAAAAATGCCAATAAGTAGCGAAACTGGTTCTATTGACTACAAACATCAACATAAAACTAAATGGATGGAGTCTAAGCTTATTTCGTCACTGCAAATTCGTATTCTAACATAAAGGCATCATAGATTCATATTTTGAAGTTAACTCAAGTAGAAGCACTACAGCTATAACTATGTAGAAATAGAATCAAAACAAGACTTCTTGAAACACTCAATTATTTGTATCCGTGAATCAAAAACCTCATAATCAAACAGGATTTTTCTAATCTGAGTAACTAGAACTCTTCATCGCTACGAATTAGTAGTCTAACTTCAAATCATGAAAATTCAAAGTTAGAAGGAAAACGTCGATAAATATGTAGAATTGAAACAAGACTTCTGAAAGCACTGATTTTTTATGCATGGGTCGATCGGAAGCCTCAAACTTACGCATGGATCTTCTAAATCTAATAAGAACTCTGCCTCTAATAGTGCACAAAAAAGTCTCACACTCAATGCCTATGCCAGAAGGGAAAGCCATCCAAAACGCACATAAGACCAATGCCCTAAATTCAAGTGCAATTGTAAAACCGACAAATTGCACCACAGACTTTTCAAGCTAAAACAGAAACTAAGCATTGTTAACAATCTCCGAAATCCCCAACAAGCACTAAATCCCAATGTTATTTAATCCAAGGTTTTAACCTAGGAACAAGACTTCAACAGTGTATGGTTTCTGCATTTTCAAGTTCAAGATTGAGTTTTGGCACATCATCCAAGTGTGGGCTTGATTTGTTGACACAATAACCCAGTCACAAATATAAACCAAATTGAACACTAACAAACTGTTTCCACCAAATTCGTATCAAATTGAAAGCTCGGGGCATCAAATCTACCAGTCCAAATACTGGGTTTTCATTATTAACGATTAATGAACATTATGAAGAAACAAATCAAACATAACAAAAAATACAGACGCGATACCCTTTTATGTGTGTATGGGTGTGGGTGTGAAAAATGAAAGATGGAAGGTGAGAAGGAGAGGTCTCACACAGAAGCCAGTTTTGATCATGAAAAGTTCCATTGAACCTCCAATCATGGCTCCCCCAACTGCTATCTTCAAGTACCAATCCCAGAACTTCATCTTCTCCTCTCTCTCTCTATCTCTTTGTCTCTTAGTTTTCAACAAAAATGCAACCTTGGCGATTCCACTGATTAGGGGATGGAACGAACAAAGAAATTGGTTTTAATTTCTTGCGAATTAAGAATTAGGTCGTCAAAAGGCTCAAAACCTCACGCAGAACTCCATTGATGAAAGTTTACTAATTTTTATTTTATTTGAAATTTTTATTAGGGGATGTATTGGATTAGAATTTTAAAGTACTTTTTAAGTCGAAAAAAGTAACAGAATTTTAATGGAATTTGTAGGACTTTGCATATTTTGATGGATTTATGACATACGATAAGAGTTCATGATTTTTTCATACATTTGAATTTAAAAAGAGTCAAAGAAAATAATAATAATAATAATTCTCTAATATCACAGTATAATCATGTATTTACATTTAAGATTTGCGATTTTTTAAAAGTAATTCGTTTGAAAACATAATTTAATAAAATCACGACTTTATTTGTCTTTTTCTTCAAATCATAATTTTCAAACGTAAACATAATTTAGATGAGAAACACTAATTGGATTGGGGAGTAAAAAAAAAGTTTGTGAAAAGAATATGTAAAGAGGTTATACATGAATTCCAACTGACAGGAAGTGACGCACGCGAGAGAGGCGATGGAGACAGCGACTGCAACTAAGCAAAACCCACGTCAATAACTTTTCATGGGGAGATTCATACGATAAATATAAATATAACAGTAAATATATATATCTTGGGCGGGAGGACACTAAACGAACTCCAACTGGAAGAGAAAATTGATCAAAGAAGAGGAAAAGAGAAATTATGCAGCGGTGAAGAGAAAATATGGGGCAGTGGTGAATAAGGATTGTTGACTCACTCCAAGAGTCCTATGAAATCTGATGGGTTTCTATCAGATTGTTAGCGTGTAGAAATAACACTAAAAAGTCCATCAAAATCCATCTAACTGAAAATCCTATAAAATTCTTATATTTTTTTAATACCAATGGATTCTTTTTTAATAGTAAAAAATTTTGAATGAATACCGATCAATTTCAATGGATTCTTTAAAAAATCTTAGAAATCCTGATTGAATACCGTGGATTATTTTTAAATAACATGATTGAATACCAGCGGATTATTTTATAAGAAAAAAGTCTTTTAAAATTCTATGAAATCCTAAACCAATACACCCCCTTAATCGATGTATGTAACTAAATTATAAAATTTTCATGAAAGTGTTGCCCGAAGTGTAGTCTTCATGTACTCACTCCGTCCATAGCACAAAACTTTTGGACACGATTATTAAAGAGAGTGTATAAAGTAGTGTAAGAGTCAATAAAAGTGGTAGGGTCCATACCTTTTTAAAATGGATAATTTTTACTAAAATATTTTAGAGAGAATTGTGTAGGTTAGTGGGACGGATGAAGTAATACATAAGATTAAAGGAATTGATTAATACTCTCTCCATTTACCAATGTTTTTAACATTTTTTTAGTTTGTCCACCAAAATTTTTTACACTAAAACTTTTTATTTATAATAATTATTCTATACACACATTCCAATTATAAATTATGTGTGACTCAAACTCCACTCAATACACACATGCTCCCGATCCAAACTCCACTAACTACACATCCCAATAATAGTCAAAATACACTATTAAAATCTATGTCGGGTCAAACCGTAAACTAATTTAATAGAAGGATAGAATAGTATTTATTTATATAAAACATAAAATACATATACAATTACAATAATTCATATACTTGTATATAGAGGTGTTTAAAGGAACCGAAACTGCCGGAACCGAACCGTAACCGGCGGTTTCAGAACCGTAACTATATGCGACGGTTCGATTTTGAACTGTAACTGTATAGACGACGGTTCGTTTATGGTTCCAAAATTTTAGAACCTTGAACCAGTTCGGAACCGTAACCGTCAATTTGGAACCATATCACAATTTCATTATTAAATTTAATTTATTTCTTGTATTATAAATAGTCATTTTTTATAATTCATAATAACACATTAAAACTTATAAATACATTAATAATTAAATAAAATAAAATTTAACTAGATGAGAACCTAATTAAACTCTAATATTATAAATTAAAATAATTAACTTTTTATTAGTGTACATCTTATATTGTTATATTTATGAAGATTAACATTTTATTTTATTTCATTTCATTAATGTATTTGTGTTTAATGTGTTATTCAATTTAAGTATTCATAACATAATAATACATCAAAATATTTTTTTTCATTTCATTATTAATATATTATCATATTGATATTATATATAATTAACACTAAATTAAAAAAAATATTTACCTAATATTACATTAAAAAGGCAATTATGTAATACAAAATTAAATGATAATATGCATTGGTATATAATTAAAATTTTAAAAATTTAAATATATTCACATTAATTTTTTAGACGGTTCGAAACCGTAACCTGCGGTTTGGAACCATAACACGGTTCGATTCCAAACCATGAACCGCTACAACTGCAGTTCAAAATCATGAACTGACAATTCGATTAGGATTCGATTCCGAACTGTAACCATGAACACCTCTACTTGTATAGCATTACGTGACGCCAAAGAGCACCATTAAATTGTATCCGTTGGCGGTTAGATATGAATTCATATAATTTAAGCAATCTTGGTACACGAAATTTGAAAATTTAAATACTTTTTTATTCTATTTAGTAGATTTTCACTAATGAAAAACTATTATTTTTGTCTCATATTTAAAAATAAAAAATAGCATAATGTTTTTTTTATCAACTTCATGGTTCAACTTTTGTTATTTATTTAGTGGTTTCATAACTCAAGAGCTATTTTTATTTCGGGGTGTAATCGAATCGAACTAAACTGAAAACTGTCAGGCCGGCTCGTTTAAAAAATTTGAAGGCTCGAGTTCGGTTCGAGCTCGGTTCAAGTTCTAAAAATCAAGTTCGAATTCGGTTCAATAAATGAAAATCGAGCTCGAGTTCGGTTCGTTAATTATTCGATTTAATAATAAATTCAAACCTGAGCTTGAACTTGGTTCATGTACGTTAAATATTCGAGTTCGAGTTCATTAAAAAGCTCGTTTATTAAAATATTTTGTTAATATATACTCCCTCCGTCCACGAAATTGCTTAACGCTTTGACCCGACACGGGTTTTAATAAATTGCTTTGACTTTGTGTAGAAAGTGTAGTGTGTAGAAAGTATAGTGTGTAGTTAGTGGAATAGGGGTCCCACTTGTAGATATAATTGAAATGTGTGTAGAAAGTGTAGTGTGTAGTTAATGGAATAGGGGGCCCCACTTGTAGATATAATTAAAATTGATGTAAACTTGTATGGATTAATTAATTAAAGATTGATTTTGACTATGGATTAATTAATTAATTAAGGGTTATTTAGTTAATTAATGATTTAATTTATGTTTGGATTTAATTTTTGTATTGAAAATTAAACATTATCTATGATTGAACTTAATTAACCAATTTAAGACTTGTTTCTTTAATTCTTGTTTACGTAAATTATGTCTTGTTTCAGTGGTTGTTTAAGTGTACAGATTAATTAAAGTGTACACATTAATTAAGTTCATAATCTGCACAGATTAATTAAACATTAATTAAGTCATAATTAATCATTAATTAAACATTAAACTTGATAAAAGAAGAAAAACGAAAATTAAGAATAGAAATTAAACCAAACATTTCGATTAAATGGGAAAAATTATCATTCAATTACACATGATGTGATCAAAAAAAAAAGAGGGAAATTGCTAAACCAAAAATTGCCACCAAAAAAAAAAGAGGGAAATTGCTTAATCTATAAAGTGAACTTAAGTTCAGACGCTGCCACAAATCAGATTACTATCACAGCAACAAAAACAACCAAAAATCACTCATAACCCTTAAGTTCAGAGGCTTCCATGGAAGCTTCAAGTAAAGCAAAAAAGATGACAGATGAGGAGAGAAATCGCCTTGGACAGTGATTGATGAGGCAGATGGAAGATGGGAAGCTGAAGCGTGGATCTTTTACAAAAGCAAGTGAAGTGTTCGGGTGAGTAGGTAGACGGTTTGGACTTGGTGGAAGCACACACAACAGCAACTTATTAGTGGCCAAGCTGTTAACCTGAAATCAAAGCATAAAGGTATTCAGCACAAAGACAAAATGAAGCTGGATGTAGATGCAGTGAAGTCACTTACAGTGCTTGAGAGGTCGTCCATAAGGAAAATGGCATGCAAGCTTAATGTAAGTAAGAGCCTAGTAGGAAACTGGATAAAAGACAAGCAAATTAGACCACACACAAATGCAATAAAGTCTGCCCTAACTCAACAAAACAGAATAGCAAGGTTAAGGTGGAGTTTAAGTCACCTCGATGCAGGTATGGGCAGAGGTGAAGTGAAGTATCAAAGCATGGAGAATATTGTCCACATAGATGAGAAATGGTTTTATATGACCAAAACAAGTGATAGGTACTACCTGCTTCCAGATGAAACAGAGCCATACAGGGCTTGCAAATCCAAACGATACATTACCAAGGTAATGTTCATGTGTGTCGTGAGTAGGCCACAGTTTGCAGATAGTGGCAACATAGAGTTTGATGGGAAATTTGGCATTTTCCCATTCACAACTCTAGAACCAGCAAAGAGGAACTCAAAGAATAGAAGGAAAGGCACATTGGAAAATAAACCAATCCATTCCATCACAAAAGATGTTATCAGAGACTGCATCATACAAAAGGTGTTTTAGTTTATGTTTTCACTATCAGACTTTATACAAGTCATCATTTAGTCCTTATTTATGTGATGCTTTTACAGATTATACCAAGCATTAAGGCAAAATGGCCTGTTAATGCAAGCAAAGACATCATCATTCAACAAGACAACGCAAAGCCTCATATAGCACACAATGATCCAGAATTCATCACAGCAGCAAGCTCAGATGGTTTCAATATAAAGTTAGTGTGTCAACCACCTAATTCACCAGACTGTAATGTGAATGATCTAGGGTTCTTCAGAGCAATTCAGAGCATTCAAGATGACAAGGTTTGTAGTGGTGTGGATGACTTATTGAAGAACGTGGAGACTGCATTTCAAGAACTGACACCAGCAACTCTAAACAATGTGTTCTTAACATTACAAGGATGCTACACAGATATCATGCAAGTGAAGGGGTGCAACAATTACAAAATCCCACACATGGGAAAGGCAAAACACATAAGGGCAGGGACACTTCCCAAGTGTTTAGAGGTGAAAGAAGAGTTGATAAAGGAATGTTTGGAGTACTTGGCAAGAAGTGAGAATGTTGGTGGTGCAGCCTATAGCATAGATGATTTGGGGGCAGCTTTTGGTATATAAGTAGGTAAACAGTTTTTTGGAAACATATTTTGTAAACAGTCTCAGCAACACATAGATGTTTAGTATGTAAACAGTTTTTTGGAAACATATTTTGTAAACAGTCTCAGCAATCAATATTAAAAGATGGTTTTTGCATCACAGACTCTCTAATGCATACACATAAACACACAACAGAGATTACACTCAACCTCCAAAACAACAGCTCTAAAATCATAATGTGCAGTTAAGGATGAAAATCAGATTTTAGACCCTCAGTTAACCATCATAGGGCGCCTGCAAAATCAGATTTTATACCCTCAATTATGGATTCAGAATTGCAGTGAAGGCATCATGTTAGCCCTAGGGGTTCATGTATATAATAGAGGCGACAGAAACACATAAGAGCTAACACTAAACCTCCAAACCAAGCCAATTCAAGACACATAGAGGTGGCATAAACACATGGAAAATATGAAATCAGAGGCTGGAATTCCTCAGCTAAGCATCATAGGATGCAAATCACAGCAACAAGTAATGAACATGTTTTCATATGAAAACCTACACAACAATGAATCTAGAATTGTAGGGAAGACATAAAGTTTTGCTGTAAGGTTTCATCACAGATCACATAAATCACCATCACAGAGGCATCACCATCACATAGGCATCACAGAAATCACCATCACCATCACAGAGGACACCAACAAAGAGGCATCACAAAGGACACCATCAAAGAGGTATCACAGAGGACACCATCAAAGAGGCATCACAGAGAACACCATCACAGAGGACACCATTCTCGAGAAAACCCTAGAACACCATCACATATCCATCACAGGGGACACCAACAAAGAGGCATCACAAAGGACACCATCAAAGAGGCATCACAAAGGACACCAACAAAGAGGCATCACAGAGAACACCATCACAGAGGACTCCATCAACGAGAAAACCCTAGAACACCATAACAGAGGCATCACAGAGGCATCAACATCACATATAGGCCAACTACGCCCACAATCAGAGAACAAAGGCCAACTACGCCCACAATCAGAGAATCAACTATATCGGGCCAACTACGCCCACATAATATCTATCATAGGCCAACTACGCCTCAAAGTAAAAGAGAAGGAAGATATACCTTCTGTTTCAGTAAGAAACAGATATTCCTCCACCAAAGGGAACCAAATCCCAACCAACTTACGAAACCAAGCCTTGTTCTCATCATTCCACTTCCACTTACCATAATCACCCAGATCTAAGTCGGGGAGGCTTGGAGATGGAGTTTCCTCCACCACAGTGTCTGAATCACCAAAGAAAAAGCTAGGCTCTTGCCACAGCTCATAGAGAACGGATTGAGTCGATGTTGCCGTTCTGAAACTCAAAGAATCAGCGTCGGCGAGTAAGTGGTGTGGAGGGGAAGAAACAGCTTCGGGGGGTGAAGAATCACCCATCACATTGAGTGAATGAGGTGTTCTAGATGGCGAATCACCCATCACAGTGAAGCTTTTGGTGCTAGGGTTTCTCGATGGAGAGTGAGAGTGGTGGGGATGGAAGAAAGTTGTAGGGTTTCTCGAGAGTGAGAGTCGCTGGAGAGGCAGAGAGAAGAGGGAAAAATGTTTTGGTGTTCTAGGGTTTCTCGAGAAAGGAGAGCAGATGAAGTGAATGAGAAGTGTTAAAGATGGATGGGTTCTCGAGAATGGAGAGGTGGGAATGGGTTGGGTTATTAGATTTAGGAATGGGTTGGGTTTAATTTGGTGTTAAAATGTTTAATTGGGTTGGGTTTAGTTTTAGAATAATTTTGAGAAGATTTGGGTTTTAATTGTGTGATTAAATTGTTAAATTGGGTTGGGTAGTAAAATTAGGTGAATTAATTTGTGGGCCCATTAGTGTTATTTGTGTAATTATTGTAAGTATGTAAGGGTAAAATTGTAAAATATAGGGATGCCAAAAATAGAAAGTAGAAACGTAAAGCATTTTCGTGGACGGCCAAAAATGGCAAAACGTAAAGCATTTTCGTGGACGGGGGGAGTATATTTTTATATTAATTTGATAAGTTCGTGAACTAGTTCATATATAAAGTTCGCGAACTATTTGAAGCTCAGCTCGTTTTTAAAGTTCGAGAACAAGCTCGTTAACATAGTTCGTGAACTATTTGAAGCTCGGTTCGTTAAATTATATTCAAACATGTTCGCGAACTTTTCGAACCAAATACCTTTAGGCTCGAATTCGACTCGAAAAATTATTTGAGCTCGGTTCGAGGCTCGAGTTCGGTTCGTTTAGTAAATGAATGAATTTGAAACGAACTTTTATCGAACCGAGCCCCGAATAGCTCACAAATAGCTTGGTTCGCTTACAGCCTTATTTTTATTGACGTTAAATTGTGAATTCCAAAATTAAAAATTAAATTAATTAATATTAACATTGGGCATCAAAATGGTATTATTTTGATGAAAATAACTCTTATATGGAAAGAAATAGTTATAAAAGCAAATGCTATGAGGCACCAATGACACACAAATACTTCTTTGACGCAATTAATAGGAGCATAAGGGATGTTATACGATTGTCAGATGGAAGTTATTCTGATAAACCGTTTGGTGGTTTAGTTGTTGTTTTAGGGGGGACTTCAGACAAATCCTGTCAGTGGTCCCTAAGGGTAGCCGACATGACATTGTGCATGCCACAATATGCTCATCAAAACTTTGGAGATATTGTGAAGTTCTCAGTTTAACTAAAAACATGAGATTACAGGTAATCATTCTAAGCATATCATTATATGTGCACGTTATTATAATTGATCATTTTCTTATAAATATGTTTTTTACTAATCTTATAATTTATCAATTATTTTTAGCCTGAATCTGATGCTCAAGAGGTAAGAGAGTTTGCTGAATGGATACTTAGCGTGGGAAATGGAAATGCAGGTGAACATCTTGGAGATGGAGAAACGGAGGTGAAGATATCAGATGAATTTCTTATTAGAGATGCACCTAATCCTATTGCAGCCATAGTGGAAAACACATATCGCTCTATAGGGCACATTGCGTTTGATCCAGATTTTTTTAAAGACAGAGTTATCTTAGCACCCACGAATGAGGTTGTTGATACAATTAATGATTATGTTATGTCATTAATTCCTGGAGAAAAGAGGGTATACTTTAGCTCAAACAATATTTGCAAAGCTGATGGAAAAGTTGATCTTGATGATGAAATATTTTCAGTCGAATTTTTGAACACAATCAAGTGTTCGGGTTTGGCGAGTCACGAAATTAAATTGAAGGAGGGATGCATCATCATTCTTTTGAGAAATATCGATCTATCCAATGAGCTCTGCAAAGACACTAAGATGATAGTTTTACTAAACTTGAAAAGCGGGTAATTGAAGCCCAATTGATATCAGGGAGAATGGTTGGACATAAGTTTCCAATTGCAAGGATGATAATGAGTCCATCAGATTTCACTAAATTTCCCGTTCGATTCCAAAGAAGGCAGTTTCCCGTCAAGATATGCTTTGTTATGACCATAAACAAGAGTCAGGGACAATCTCTTTCACACGTAGGACTATATTTACCGAGACATGTATTTAGTCATGGTCAATTGTATATTGCTATTTCAAGAGTTACTAACAAAAAATGGCTAAAAGTCTTATTTGTGATGATGGTGAACACAAGCAGGACTCAACGACTAATGTAGTGTATGATGAAATTTTTGAAAGATTGTAAAATGAATATAAATTTCATTCTCATAATTTTATGTTTAAAACATATTTTATTGTCTACAAAATATATATATATATATATCTTACATATAAATAAAGTAAAAAAAATTATGTAATGTTTATTTTATGAATATTTCTTTATAAGTTTAAAATTATTTTTTATATATTAATTTGAAATGAAATATTATTATTATTATATTAACCACATGTATGATAAAACGTAAGGTAATTTCCCGTCGATTTTCGACTGGTTATACAATAGTCACTATAAATAAGAAGACTAACATGTTACCTTAGTACCCCATAACTGGTCTGTAAATATATTATTTTGGACAAAACGTAGAACATGTATTGTTTAATTGTTTTCTAAACTAAACTCTTTTAACGAATTCGTTGTAGCACTTTCAAGTTTCAACTGCAAATTTGCATTTTTCTTTAGAAATTAAATTATATTAAATTTAAATTATAAAGTTGTATCATATAATATTTGAAATGGAAATTTATTACTTCATGCATTAAGCTTTTATTTTAATCACAATACTAACACATGCACGTATTTTGTTGATATTACATTCAATTTCGAGTCATTATTACTATTTGAAACAATGTTTACTCTTTGCAGATAAATAAGTTTTTGTGTGATAACGAATCACATAATCAGTTCTACGTATCTATTAACAAGTATTCTTTTGGTCATCTTTAATCTAATATTGGTGTGTTTTGTGTTCAACAAATATATATTATTTAACCTTACAATTAAATATACTAAGTTAACTAAAAACAAATATATATATATATATATAAAGAATTATTATAATAAAAATATATTTGATTGTGTTAACAAAAAATAAATCTCAATTATCTATATTTTTCATTCAATTGATATAATTAAATTATACTCTAATTAATAAACTCAGTCAACAAGAATAACAAATTCTCTATTTTTATAGTTAAATCTTTTTAAATAAAATATTATATACCAAAATTATTTTTTAATATGTACAATAACTTAGGAAATCTTTATTACACACAAATTTAAATAATATATATTTCTATTATCACTTTATACTTTAAATATACACTCAATATACAGTGCCCAAGCTAGTTGCGACGGAGGTAGTATAATAACTTAGAAAACCGTAATATTATAGAGATGTACGTTAAAGTTGTGGTATTTTTTACATATAAAATTTCAAAATAATACTCGCTCGGATTTATCGCATGTGAGTAGTGTGGGACCATGAATCCGTGATCATTAAGCATGTCTTGGGGTTTATTGATGAAAATAAATAAATAAATAAAAATATAAAAAATAAAACAAATTATTTCCAGGCATAAAAGTTACGTGTTCTAGGCGTGAGTGTGATGAATATTAAAAAAAATTATTAAAAAAATAGAAATAAAAAACCATCCCAAAATACTAATAATGTACCAATTTCACCCAACTATTTACATATTTCATTTTATATTTTGTAAAACGTTAATATATTATTATTTTTTAATTATATTTTAATATTATTGCATTTATATCTAAATATTTTCTAAAGATAATTATTTTTTTTATACATAAAGGATTCTAAAATTCTAGAGTTACTATCGCACTCGCATTTCTTCTTTCTCGCCCGGCCCGTTCTAAATACTGTGTTCCATTCTTGATTCGCCGCCATCGTTCTCGCCGGAAGTCTACGCCACCGCATTCTAACAAACAACTTGCTTGCTTGGAATTTTAACTGCTTCTTGCATTTACCTTCTATATAGTTCTATATATATATTAGTCGTATACGTAATCTTTAATACACTCGCACTCGCACTCGCATTACTTCTCCCGGCCCGTTCTAAGTATTGTGTTCCATTCTTGATTAAAATGTATTTATGATTAAAATGTTAGCTAACTTTATCGTGCATCTTCATTTTACACATAAAAAATTATTTTTTAATTTTGTCCTAAATATAACGTATCTTAAATATTCGAGAAAAAAAAAGAGTTGTCCTTTCAACCAAGAGAAGAGAGCCATCTTTTTCTTCTTCTTTTTATTTAAAAATAAAGGAAGAGAAAAGAAAAGGAAATTACAGCTCTTTTAGAAGAAGCGTCAAAGAAAATTGCACAAATTGCATAATTGACTATGTGAGGTACGAAAACAGAAACCTGTAGACCGTGACGTGGGCCTAACCCCAACTCGTCACCACACCTTGTATTCATTCACCAGTGCTAGAAATTCTTCATCCCACAACTCCATCAATTTCTGGGTAAACAGAGGAGAGAGCTTTATTCTTGGGGGAAAAATCGAGTCTTTTTATCCCAACTATGGAAAACTCAGGAGCAGCTGATGTAAACAGAGAAGCAACAGATTATAGAACAATGGAGACCCCTCCTAGATTAGAATCACAGGTTAGAGTGTTTTAATGTGATTGGTTGGATGAGCTTTTTTTTTTTTTAAGTTTTGTGTGCTTGTTTATTCTTTTTCTTCTTCTTCTTCTTGGAGATGGATATTGTAGTATTGGCTTGTTAAATATGTGTGGCTGAAATTTGTCTGTTGAAAATTATGGTTGTTACTTGTTAGTAAAACTGGAGGAAGAAAAAAACAAGTTTGGCTCTGCAAGAATGAAGAATCTTTATGTGTGTTTGTGTTTGTGTGTGTGTGATTCGTTCTCTAAGTTAGAGACTAATTGCTCCCTAAAGCTAGAATGAAAGAAAGGAAAGAGAAGAAAGTATATTGTGATCTTGTTGTCTGGTGCTGGTTAGGCTTCTTATCTTGATTTAGTAACCAATATCTACTTGTATTGTAATGCTTGTAGATTTCTGTGATGTTTGCTACTATGATCAGTGGAGAACATCTCCCCCTTCCCTCAGTATTTTATTGTGCTTTTTCTAAATTGGCATGCATATGTAGCTCAAATTACAAGTTACTGAGCTCTCCAATTACAACTTTTGAAGCAAACACAACCTTAATCTAGTCCTTTTCATAGAGTGAAAGGGTAACTACCCTTTTGATTTTACTTATTTAATGCTTTTAGTTTTACTGTCTTAGGTGCTTGTTAGCTACCTTTTCAATCAGATATTGTGAACACTATACAATGGAGTTGTCTGATACTAGCTCATGATATGAAGCTTCTTTTTTTACAATGCAATTTCATCTGTGAATAGACTGATTCTGATAGTAGAAACTCCACGAGTATGGCTGATAATCCAGAGCCAAGTACATGGCGTTCGGATCTAACTCTTCAAGTGCCTCCAAGACCACCCGGGGATTACACAAAAAGTCGCAGTGGCAAAGGTTTGCTTCAGTCGATTAGCAGCTTCAAAAAGAAGAAAATTGTCTCCGAGGGTGAAAGAAGCTCCCTACTCAATTCAGATCCTAAGGCAGCTCCCGAAAGCCCTGCCTTTTCAGATATCCCGCCTTGGCCAAAGTGCGCTTCTGTTCCAGTAACACCTGCATCAAACTTGTCGCCTAGAACAGTCAATGAGAGGAAAAAATTACATGTACTTTTCCATCTCAACTCCTTATACCTTCTAAATTTGCTCATTACATGTTCTCATAATTATCAAGTAATTTTTTTTATAAATATTTTGGCTAATATAAGTCGAATAAAGAAACAGTAGAATCATGGGATTTTTAGGTTCTGCAGTACTTATATCATTTACATTCTGAGTTCTGACATATTCAATCTTTTCCACATCATCTTTCTCCATTTCATGTTCTTTTATCCATCTTCTTTGAGCAGCTGTTAATAAGCTTATTCTATCATCATCCCCGAATGCCACCACTTGCCTCTGTATCAGGTGCTTCTTGAATTGCTGAGTTTGAACCATCCATTTGTGGTTCGATTTTACTACCATTTCATGTTTCGTGCCATGGCAATTGCAACTGCATAATCCATTCATTTTTTCAAGTGATCAACTTCCTTTGTAGCATTAACAAAAATGAATGCTTGTTATCTTGTTGCTTGGTCTACTTGAACTTGGATTTGGCTTTGTCTCCTCTCCCCATATAGATTTGAACTTAAGAAAACAAATTATTAGAAAACTATTAGTCATACCAATATACAATGAATTAAGATCCATGTATTTGCAATATTTTGTTTTTCAATGATCATACGCTTTAACTTATCACAGGAAGCTGCAGCTAGAGTTGCTGTTTCAAGATCACTCTCTGTGCCAGGGAGAAGGAGTTACTTAATTGTCAGATCATTATCATTATCCCGTGAAAATCAAGCTTCAAATACTAGTGGCGGTATGTTATGCCCTTGTTCTTCTTATCCAAATTAATGTTAGTATAATTTTCTGTTCTACAAATTGACTATAGTTTTTTCAGTAGATTGTAACTAGTTCGACATGGTCTATTTCATATAAACCATTGAAATATCAAATTTATTGTTGACAAGAGAATAAGTTCAGAGAATGTCTCACATAATCAAGTGTAGAGCAACGTCTACATCTCTCTTAATTCGGCATGTAACCTGCACTTAGACTATGTATAAGCAATACTCATGCTATAAGCCTTAGATAGATCGTGTTGTTCCTAGTAATTTCTAACCCTGCAGGAGTTTTTACCTTGTACATTTGGTTATTGCAAGATAGATCAAATAATTCCTGCTCCCGTCCACGTGGATCAAGAGATTCCCGAAGAGGAAGCCGTGTGCAGGATCTGTTTCGACACCTGTGAAGAAAGAGATACACTCAAGATGGAGTGCCTTTGCAAAGGCGCACTTAGACTCGTACATCGAGAATGTGCAATTAAATGGTTTCGAATAAAAGGCAACAGAAACTGTGAGGTCTGTGGCAAAGAAGTTGCGAATTTACCCGTCACTTTACTTCGAGTAGCACCTCCTGCACAAAGAGACAACGGAGAACTGAGCATACAGCATTCCATAAGGTAAAATTTCAGATGCTAGTTACATGAAACATGTATTTTCTTTCCTTACCAAAATCAAACCTTTTCAAGTCTGTATAAGCTAATTTGTAGCCACACAGAAAGATTGAAAGAAAGATACATAATAAAATTCCTTTCTCAAACACACACTTAATAATATATGATGATTTTGTTTTCTGGCCCTACATTGTTTCTTGAATTTTCTATTTTTTCTTCATGTATTATATATGGAATTCCTAAGTGAAGCTAAGAATAATATTTTGGTGTGTTTACACAGTGCTTGGCAAGATTTTGTGGTGCTCGTGTTGATTACCACAATATGCTATTTCTTCTTCCTTGAGCAGCTACTGGTGAGATATTAGATGATTAAATGAATTTCAAATGTTTTACAGTTTCAAATTACTTCAATATATTCATGAAGCAGCTTGATGGCTTGCTTTTATTAATAAAAGAATGTTTATTATAATCTACAGATCGAGAAAATGAAAACCGAAGCACTTATAATTTCTGCGCCATTCGCTTTCACCTTGGGTCTTACTTCGTCAATTTTTGCTGTCGTTCTTGGTAAGGAGTGTGCCCAAGGTTCAAAAATGTTCAATTACAGAAGGAAAATATTTGTTAAATTATCTAAATTTTGATGCAGCATTAAAGGAGTATGTATGGACTTACGCAGCTCTTGAGTTTGCGCTTGTGGCCTTGGTTTTCCATATTTTCTATTCTTTGGTAAGAAGCATTTCCACCCTACTTTCTCTACATCCCACTTTTTTATCCTTGCTATTATTCAAGCAATTGTTTCATAGAAAACTTGGGACCTTTGAATGAATGATGCTTTTAGACCACATTCTAGACTAATAAAGCATGGCCGTTTTCTTAGAAATAGACCACATGTTCTAGTATGCGTGTGTTGGCCTAGTGGTAGTGAAGTTAATGCCCAAGACAATAGGTCTCGGGTTCAAGTACTTTGTGACACGGCTATTTCATTTAATAGTAATGTAATCCAATTTCAAAAAAATAGACCACATGTTCTTTAGGCAGAGTTCCTTTTCAAATCTAGACCCTCATTTATTGTTCTGTTTCTCTTAACAATCTAACAACATTGTTCTTGATGATCCTGCAGCTTCACTTTTTAGCAATTTACGCCCTCCTGATTGCATCGTTCTTGGGGCTTGGAATGGCTATGCTCATCAACACTCTGTACATACGATTTTGCTGTTGGCGGTCTCAAGATCTGCAGCCCTCTGAGCCAGTGTGACACCATAGAGAGACGAAATTGAAGAAATGCACCGTCTTTTTCCTTGTAGTGCAAGCATGATACGGGAAACGTCTAACAGGACCAAAATCAACCTGTCTACGGATACTGCAGAGTTGAAAGTGCACCAAGATGGATGTTTATATACTAGAGATTTCAAGCTTCCTCAGCAGAGTTCATAGTAGTACGTTGATCCACGTCTCGGGTTTCACACTCTATCATGGGACCTGCAAGGTTGTGAAAAAAGTGAACTGAGATTAGTTTGGCAATTGGCATGTATGTAGTCATTTTTGGTCTTTGATCGTGGTGCTATATAAATAAATTCAAGACCATATTTTCTACTATGTTGAGATGTAATATAGAGTTTGTGGCACAACACTTCATCAATCACAAGTAGGAAATTAGCACAATCAAAGTGAACCAAGAAACTGAAAGTAAGGTTTGCGGAATTTTCTACATCAGAAATCATCACTGCTCAAGGATGAAGAAACTGAACCTTAATATAATTATGGCAAGAAATGCTAAGTAATCCCATCCCAATGAAAAGGAGAAGTCATGGGAAATCTCATATCAGATTCAAGAAAGCATAGCATCTTATGCATATCTTCCATGCATGATAAAGAGTCGCTCCCAGCAACGAAAGCTACAACCTCATTTCTTACTTCTACCCAGCTGCAACCGGGCATTTTCTTGATGCCGCGGTCAGCCATTGCCTTCCTCAAAGTCTCCGCTCTTCTCCACTGCCCGCTAGCTGAGTATATGTTCGACAACACCACATAGCTCATCTCATCACACGGCTTCAGCAACTGTAGTTGTTCGGCTATCTCCTCTCCCATCTTAACACAGCCTTGAGAAGAGTATGATCCGAAAAGAGCTTCCAGCGAGCCAATACTCACATTCTTTGACTCTGCATATTTAGTTGCTAATTCTTTTGCTCTTTCCAGTTGCCCACCTCTTCCTAACATATCTACCACACAAGCCACATGGTCGATTTCGGGTAAAAGGTTATAGCGCGAAGTCATTGATTCAAAAAAGGCAATGCCCTCTTCGACAAGCCCCAAGTGGTTACAAGTCATCAAGAGGCCTATGAAGGTTACTTTGTCTGGCTCTATCCCAGAAGCCATCATTTCTTCAAGAATATGTAGAGCTTGGCTAGAGCATCCGTGTAATCCAAATGCAAATAACATTGTGTTCCATGAAATCAAATCCTTATGAGAGATATCAGTAAAAGCTCTATATGAGCTGCAAATGTCCCCACATTTACCATACATGTTCACTAGGCCGTTGCCAACGTAGGAGTGAGCATGGAAACCATACTGAATCACACAGCTATGGATCATTCTACCGTGGCCTAGTGTTGCCAAGTTGGAACAAGCATGCAAAGTAGCACCCAGTGCAATATCATCCAGCCTAATACGACTTCTGATCAAATCAAGAAAGAAGCTTAAAGCATGTTCTCCATGCCCGTTTCTCATGTATCCAGAGATCATTGATGTCAATGAAATAAGATTCCTTTCAGGCATACTCTGGAACACGAGAAGGGCCTTCTCAATATCACCTATCTTCATATAAGCATCGATAATTGCATTCCAAGAAATATCATTAGACATCCGAACAGCCTGAATTGCTTTAAGAATCTCATGCTTCTCACCGAAATTGGTGTAGAAACTAAGAGCAGAATTGCTAACTTCCATAGCGGAACTCCAGCCACTTTTGATGATGAAACAATGCAGCGTACAACCATAACACGGTTCGCTCATTTCAGCACAAGCATTCAAAACTGCACTCAAAGTCCATTGATCAGGGCTGAAAGATTCATCTAACATCTTCTTGAAAAAACACACACACCATTCGACTTCACCCCACTTTGCATAACCAGAAATGATAGTATTCCAAGCTACAACCACTCGTCTCGGCATATCACAAAAAATATTATATGATTCATCTAGAAGACCAGCATTTGAATATGAATAGAGCATCGAGCACCACGAAACCTCATTCCTATACCCCATCTCTTCAAACACTTGATTCGCCTCTTGAACTCTTAAGCATTTCCCGTACATATCAATAAGCGCATTGTTCACAGGAAGGAACAGATTGCACCCTGAAACAATAGCAAGAGCATGAAGCATTTGCCCAAGTGTGCTATCCTTTAGCGCAGCACACGAGCTTAGTACCGCAGTGCACGTGAAATGATCAGTATTAACATTGTTCGATCTCATGAAACTGAAGAAAGATCGAGCTTCTTGATAGAGTCCCAGATGCATATATCCGCTCATCATTGCATTCCATGCAATGGTATCCCTTTGGGGCAATTCATCAAACAGCTTGCGAGCTTGCGCTATGGAGCCGGATTTTGCAAGGGCCGTTATCTTGGATGTAATTTGAACCAAGTGTGAGCGCATTTCAGCTTAATTTTGAGAGCTAAATATGATCAAATCCATTAATATATTCCGTAAATCGTTCGGTTTGTAGTTTTAGAATGGAACTATGTGAAAGTTCTTGGGACATAGGAGAGGAGTTTAGAACATGAAGAAAGGGAGTTTAACGAAAGCTTAAAGAATAAGTCGTAGATATTTAAAAACTTTTGAAAAGTATGGAAATAACGGTTTAAAGTGATTCTGATTATAGATATAAGAAATATAATAATTATTAATATATCTATTTATAGAAAAAATAAAAAGGTTGCCAATTTTATCATTTTAATTTAAGGGCAATACTTTTTTTTAACAAATATATAATTTATAATAATTTAAATTCGGGATACACATTTAAAAAATATATTACGACTATAAGAACTTGATACGAGACTAATTTTGATATATCAATTATTAATTAAATTTGGTAAATATTTATAATTTTTAACTTTAAAAATTTAGTTGATAAATCTTATAGTCATAAGGAGGCCTTAATTTTTAGTTTTGCATCTTAGTTCCAACATTTTTGTAGCATCTCTTTTGAAAGGTTTTCTTTTTATTCATTTCCACAAGATATGAAAAACTCAAAAGTAAGCATACAGCACAAACATGTTCATAGAAGAAAATATGACGACGTTAATAAATAAAGAACAATAAATAAACCTCATCTGTGGAGCTACAGAGTTTCCATATATACACCAAAATAATCATTACTTATCTCGTGTGTAAAAAAAAGCAATACAATTTGATCAGAAAAGGAGAGGAATCAAATACAAACAATTGCAAAAATGATAATCTCATGTCGAAGGAGGTGAATGATTTATGAGGTTAATAGAAATACCCAACAACATCAAAATTTAGTAGAAGAAATGAAGTACTTTGAGATGATACACAACACAAAACAAAACAAAGAAAACAATGAAGATCAAATTTGTAGCATAACGCTCAACACCACAGCATTTCTTGATTAAATTGAAGTACGAAACATTACAGATGAAATTCGGTCCAATCAAACAAGAAAGATTTATTAAAAACTTGGAAAATGATTTAGGGTGCTACTCACAACTGCAGGAAGCCATGATTAAGTAGGCTGCACCACCAAATTTGCTCAGCCCTGAAGGCCAATAATACCTGCAAATCAGACATAATAATGCAAGCTCGAGTTAGTAAACGTCTTGTGCTTTATCAGCATCAAATTTGTGTATCTTTTCGTTAGGCCCATGATATTAATGAACAATGATAATCAAATTATTTGGATGGTGACAATTCAAGAATTTAATGATCATATGTATTTTAATTTATTTTTAATTTTTTGTAGAGAAAGGAGTATGCACGGTCTATCATATTTTGAATATTGTCAACTGTGTCATGGTTCAATTTCAATATAAAGAGATGCAAATGAATTTCTTACCACAAGCAATTCTACCACCAGCGTTGCCAGTGCTCTTGCTCAGTTCGTGTCCACCTGAGACGATAGAAAGAAGTTTGCAAGATTATTGCATATAACTATTTTGACATTGCATTAATACAATTAAATGTAGTTAGGCACGCACCCTTTCCAAGATCATCGGGATCAGCATGAACAACAACAGCTCTTCCAATGATTGAATGTGGTCCACTAAGTGGGATCTGGAAAGAAACAAAATAAAAAAGGATACAATTGAACTAAAAAACAGCATTGCTGCATTAGGCATTTATAAAGTATATTGGTGATTCGATGAAGAAAAGGTACCTGCTTGTCAACAATGGTGAAACATGCAGTCCCTGAAACAAGAAATTGGGATGCAGAGAATTGTTCGAGTCAGAGCAGATTTGATTCGAGATAGAAAAATGTAACGTGTTTGATGCAAGCCACATTTATGTGTTCCAATAAATCACAAACATATAACATGCATAAATGTGCAAGTAGCTGAATACAGGCAGATATAATGTGGCCTTAGTTTTCTTCAGCAAGAAAATATGCTAAAAATCCACAATCACTTCAAATATAGGAACATAAATCTCTTCAACTACATTTGCAGCAGAACATCTACCAATTAATTTGAAGATTAAGAACCTGAACTCTTATCTATGTGAAACAGTCAATTGATCTAAAAGTTAAATTTAATATGGATGAATGCCTAAGAAGGTGGTTACCATCTTCTCCAACTGTGATGTTCCCAAGGTCACCAGCATGGCGATGTTCGTCCTCAGGAGCACCATGATCTTTGCCAGCAGGATTGAAGTGAGGTCCTAAGATCAGGATACCATGAACAATTGCAATCAAAAAAAACTTGTAGACAACTTTGATGCAGCCAATACACGTACAACAGAACCACCAACAAATATTGCAAAGAAATTACCAGTTGACATGCACCCATTGGTGGTGTCACCAAGAGCGTGCACATGAAAGCCATGCTGTCCGGGCTTAAGGCCAGAAAGGTTTCCGACTACAGTTGTTGGGCCTGAAAAATAATAACAGAAACAACTAAGCAATACTTCAAATCCAAACATGTATACAACTGATATACTGAAAATGGCAAATACCATCTCCCTCCTGGGTGAATTGGACGGTGCCACTAACACCCTCACTGCTGTTTAGAACTACGACAGCCTTCACCATTGTTGTGTTTTGTGATCTACGATACAAAAGAAATACCTCAATAATCCCATGCAGAAGAAAATTACCATCGCAGAAGCAAGCTTCTGAATGAAATGGTAAACACAAAACATCAAGCACACAGAACATTGCACATAATACAAAAGCTCCAGAACAAATTGGTTATTTAACATACAAAATGGCTCAAAATATACCAACTGATATTACGGAAGGCAAGAAATCCACCGCCCAGTGTCAAGATTAGGCAGAATCTTGCAACTCATAAGTATTTTGATTTCATACAGCATAAAAAAATTGTTTGCTATTCAAACTTCAATTAAAAAAATATATCAATCTCAGTTCAATTTAAGCCAAACACTTGAGAAAGCAGACTCATTACTAAATATTTGACCAAATTATGTTCAACTCCATTAAAGACAGATTGAAATACATAAAATAGACAAACGTGCTTGAAACTAAACGAATCCACAAAAACGATAAGCAGCATGAGAAATTTTGAAATAGCATAATCAGATTCAGACCAGATCAAAAATAGCTTGAACAACAAGCAGAAATGAATCAGCAGATCAGAAAGACACAAGTCAAATGCATAATTAATTCATAAAATCCGGAGAATAAATCGATA
The DNA here is from genome assembly GCA_026898415.1 of Leonotis leonurus. Lineage (NCBI taxonomy): Eukaryota > Viridiplantae > Streptophyta > Magnoliopsida > Lamiales > Lamiaceae > Leonotis > Leonotis leonurus. The sequence continues at coordinate 634,696 of JAPKLX010000023.1, forward strand.
AACATGATTAAAGCTGGCGAAATATGAAGAGATTACTCTTCTAGTTTTGGCATTGAATTTTTTTTTTACCTCAGTTCAGCCCTGATTGAAGTTGTGGAGAAAGAGCGAGAGTGAAATACTGAAAATGGAAGATTCTGGTGAAATTTGAGACAATATGAATAGAAGGGTAGGTGAAGTGAAGGCCATCAAATATTGACATAATATAATAAGTAATTTTATACAATCAGAAAATCATTTTATATTATATACAGTTTCTTACCACTAAACTTGGCACGTAATAAACTTGACACTTCAATCAGTCATAAAGTAAAAATTATCCTTTAAAAAACATGTGGATCTATTACCTTTATTACTCTTACATTATTTTGTACACTTATTTTAATAACCGTATCCGAAAAAAATATGTCAAATTTAGTGGGACGGAAATTGTACGGCGTAAATTAAATGACCAGTGCGTGGCCGTTTAAGTATAGTGCCGATCCTATAATACCCACCTTATTACACGCGCCACCTAATCTGAAATTTGTTCTATACGAACTATGTAGATTGTTAAATGAAGGTGAATGCATTATTATGATTTTTTTAATAACTAAATTTACCAGCGCGTTGCGATAATAATATCTTATTTTAAATATTTAAAAATTAATAAAATTATTTATATCATGTAAATTAATAAATATAATAAAAAAATTAATTATATTTAGTTTCATATATATTAATTAAAATTAAACTTAACACATATATTTTATTTATTTCATATATTTAACATGTAATTAATGATATATTCATATTTAAATTGAAATAATATATTTAACCATCTTTGTATTTATAATATAATAAATTTTATAAATTCATAATTTATATATAATGTAAATTAACATATAAAATTTATTATATTATAATCATCCTATATATATTCTCCAAAAAAGTAAAATACAATTTTTCTAAAAAAAAGTAAAATACAAATTTTCATTTTTCAATAAAACGTATGCTAAAAAATATAGATTACACAATAAAAAAAAGTTATCAATTTACATTTAGTTATTATTTTTATGAGGTCATAATTAGAAAGATATAAGATTAGTTATAATAGCTCCTAAATTACTTTGAATTAATACAAAATCAACTCATTTAAATTATGTTAGAAAAAATATTGAATACATAATATTACAAATAAATGAAAGAAAAAAGATAAAGCAATTCCAACCAACTAAATTTATAGGTAAAAAGAAATGAATAATCAATATATCAACTCAACATGGATACTGGTAATATCAATTTAAAATTTAATTTTTTTCCAAATTTATTGGCTCAAAAATTATCTTACATATGTTAATTATTTTTGATATTGTTAATCATTTGAAAAATATACAATCAATTATTAGTTTAAATTCAATATCAAAATTAGAATGATGGTACCGTAAAATTCAATAATTATTCTTTCACAAAATATTTCAAATGATTATTGAAAAAAAAGGTAAATATTCCATTACAACTACCATAAACATTTTATATAAATATGTGTGTGTATATTAAAAATCAATATTAGGTTAGTTTAAATTCAACATTTTGAATGTTAACTTCATTCCATTGGAATTAATAAAAACATTATTGCATCAAAGAAAAATGTAATAATAACACTCTTGCAAATAGTAAAATCATTGAGATATAGATAAAGAATGAAAATGGTAATGATAGTACTCTTGAAAATAGTACAAGTTTTAAAAAATAGTTGCACAGAAATAAATGATGAACCTCTTTTGCATGGGGCATGCAAAATTGGGAGGGAAAATGCATTGGAATGATTTTGCTTTTATATAGTAATAGATGTATTTTGATTTTATATAGAAAAGTATTACGAATAGAGTTCGAAATTCACTTATTATTTATAAATGTTTGTGTGTATTGAACAGAATTTATTTTACATAATTTATTATTTTTATTTAAATTATGTATTGAATAAAGTTGCTCAATTACCATAAATATTTATGGGATGTAAGCTAATAGAGTAGTGTATTAAGAGGAGTTGCTCACTTACTATAAATAAGGGCATAAGAACTAAACTATTCGTACACTTTAGGAGCTTAGCTCAATAAAAATTTGTTCATTTACTAAACGAATTGAACTTGAGGCTCGAATTGAGTTTAAATAATTTTTTAAATATAACTCAAACCTAATAATATTCAAAATGAAATATTAGCGAACATGTTTGAATATAATTTGAACGAAATGAGTTTCGAATAGTTCACGAACCTTCAAAAACGAGTCGAGCTTCAAATAGTTCGCGAAGCTTATATACAAACTAGTTTACGAACTTATTACATTAATAAAAAATATATATTGACAAAATAGTTTGTTAAAAGAGCTATTTAATGAGCTCGAACTAAAATATTTAACGAACTCAAGTCTGAGTTCGAGCTCAAGTTTGAATTTACTATTAAATCGAATAATAAATGAGCCGAACTCGAACCTTCAAATTTTCAAACGAACCGATCTCGAGTCTAATAATATTCAGTTCAGTTCGACTCGATTATACTCCCTAACTATAAATGAAAATCTTGAAGTGTAAGGAAAAACTACTCGGTTTAGACTCCGTTTATAAGTTTCAACAGAAAATTCTAGACTCATACGCATAGTCTTGTATTCAGAAACATACTGAAAAAAGTACTTAGACAAGAGAGAACTTCAAATAAAAATTAATAGAATCCAGAACCAAAAGGACAAGCTAAGATACTTCAATTGATAAACCAAAAAACTAGCATCGGTAACTCAAGGCGAAGGGTCTTCACGAGATAGCAACAAGCACGGACGAAATACATTATCTCTTGCTACACAACTTCCCTAGAAAGCACCATACTGGTTCATCACTTCTTCTCCAAGAGCGCCTCAATGAGATCAGCCGCTTCTTGGACGGTTGTGATGCTCTGGGCGCTCTCTTCCTCCACAGAGATTCCAAACTCCTCCTCAAGTCCCATCACAATCTCAACCTGCCCGGAGAAAAGCATATCATTTAGCCTTGTGGTGAAAGAATTATTAGAAGGTACTTCATGTTTAATAAGGGTAAAGAGTACAAAAAGATGTCCAAATCTTTCAATTGTTCTGGTGGTAGTAAGCTAAGAACTTTAATGTCTCCATCAAACCAAGTTAACTTGCTGCGATTCACATAATCCAAACAAATTAAGCAGAAATGTTTGGTAGTGTACAAGAAATCTGATGAAAAACACCTTAAAATATATTACATGCAGAGCATTAGTAAAGGCGATTGGACACACAGTAGTAATTAAGTATTAGTATATAACAAAGAAATTAGAGATGAATAAATGTAGAAGTTCGAGAATATCATATTTATGGGACAAGTATTGCTCAATAACTAGAAAGGAAGCATGTAATAATTGTAGAAGTTCAAGAATATCATATGATGCATTGCCATCATGAATTTAATCATAAATGTGGTTCACAACTTCACATATTATATATTCAAGAACGGTATTGAACAGAATCGGAAAGAGATGTCTCTATATATAATAGTCAACGTCGCCTCAGCAAATAATTTTCTATAGACATTTACTGGATTCTAAATTTATGAATTGCTCAACAAAAAGAAACCAGCAAACGCTGCACCACCTTTGCAACCAAAAGAATCAGGTGAAATGCTTAACACTAGCTAAAAGTGAGATTCTATTCAAAATAAGTTCTTTGTCCCACATATACCAGAGAGATATGCATTAAACACACAATTCATAACATGTGAAGTTATTAAAAAGAAAGAAATTTACCGTGTCGAGAGAATCAGCTCCAAGTGAAGAAAACTTCGACTCTCCAGTGACAGCTTTATCGTCAGTAAGAGCAAGCTGCTTCCTCACTATGTCAACTACTTTATTCACAGTCTCAGGTTTCGCCTGCTCCATAGAATCATATCAAATTGTTGGTAACATAACTTATGATACAATCTTCAAGAGGCCAAGTCTCAACAACTGGAAGCTTCGCTTATACAAAATGCAGAAATCTCTAGAAATTTATAAAAATAGACAGAGATGATAAAAATACATACTGCACAGGCAACACGGAAGCGAAGAGCTGGCAATCTTCTGGATTGGAAGCCATTCCCAGTGAATGAAAGTGAACTCTTCTTCAGATTTGAAACCTGCAGAAAGCGCAAAATAACATTAAGAAAATCAAGATCCAATTAAAAATTTAAAAAACTGATTGAAATAAAAATATTGAATTCAATATTCTTCTGTCAAAGATATATCTTTTATAATTCTTTGAGCTAATTCAGATTGCGCTCAAAACTATATCAGAAAGCAAGTTGCAGAACATTTCAAAAAGGGCAACTAAGCAGCAAATCCAAAACACACTCACAAAAAACTCAAGCATGATACAAGTATTCAACTAGCATATAGTCGATCTAAAGAGCGAGCTGAATAAGCTAAAAACCCTTCAAATAAAGTATTTAATTCCAATCCATAGAACAATACTCAATAAAGACAAAACAGAAAAGGCGATCGATGAAGTCAAAACTGAAAAATCCCAGTAGCAAAACCCCCCAATAAAAAAATAAAAATAAAAAAATCCTCATTTTTTCACAATAAATCTCATCGAACCCCTTAGATTCTTGCAAAAGCCCAAAATTTTGGTTAAAGATCAGATTTTTCGCAATGAAATCGAAGTGATTTATACTCCACTAAAGATCACAAATACAAACCATCACAGTTGTTATCGTTACAAAATGCAAATCCATCTAAAACCCACAAAAGCACACGAAAAAAAAAAAACTAAACCCCAGCAGAATTAACATAAAAAAAATCAAATATACCAATAGAATCATCGAAATCTACCTGATTTTGCTTGATTAAGCAAGAGACGGATGAGAACTTAGCACCAGAAGCAGTAATGGAGGCCATTTTTTACGGGATCAAAGAGAGACGGATCTGAAACTAAGAGAAGAAAAGAGGGCAGAGAGAGGGTGGCGGAGGGCACGAAGAGTGTGAAACTTGAGTTTATTTATTGCGTATATATAGAGATGAAATAAATAGACAAAGGTGGAGTAGGGGACGAGTGTTCAGTTGTTACTCTAATGCTACCAACTGTTTTTGTTGTCCATTCTTTGAAGGTATCGAAATGGGAGTGTTTGGTTGCGAGTATAGCGGCCCTTTCTTTAGGTTGTTGGGTTATTAGTTGGCTTTTAGCAACTGTGATCTAATAAATCTTTTCTATTTCATCTATCAATTATCATCAATAAATTTGCAGGCATATACCTTAGAATTTGGAAAATTAAAATGTATATTAATTTTATAATACATGTATATAAAATGATGGTTATATATGTTATTGGTGTTTTTCTTAAAACTAATTAGTACTCACTTCATCCCGCTAGTAATGATCTATTTACTTTTTACACTATTATCAAGGAATGCTCAATATTTATCTATAATTAATAAACATCCTAAAACGTATAAAGAAAGTGAAGTAAGGCATGAAGAATGGAAAAGAGATAATACTTCTTATTAGAATCGATGCCCAGGAAGAAGGTTGATTACAAATATATAGAGGTAGGAGTTGGTTCAAGATATAACTAACTCCTACCTAACTAACCAACAAAAAGAAAACTGTAGAACTTATAAAAACGTAATCGACTAAATTACGACTTTTAGCTATTCTACAACAAAAGCTTCTTCCTTCTCTCCTTTGTCTTCAACATCCCGTACCTTCGATCCATCCTTCTTCTTCGATCCTTTATACTCCCCCTCAAGATGGGCGAAGATGTTCATCATCCCCATCTTGGCAAGAACCTTGTGAAACACAGCATGTTGAAGTGGTTTAGTGAGTATATCCGCCAACTGCTGTGAGTTGTGAACATGCATTGGTTTGATAGTTCCGTTTAAGCACTTTTCGCGTATAGAGTGTCAGTCAATTTCGATGTGTTTGGTCCTCTCATGGAAGGTCTGGTTTGAGGTTAAGTATACTGCTGCTTTGTTGTCACAAAACAACGGTATAGGTTTCTTGACATGTACTCCAAGATCTTCAAGTAAGCACTTTATCCATACTACTTCACATGCTCCTTGCGCCATAGATCTGTACTCGGCTTCAGCTGATGATCTAGAGACTACATGTTGCTTTTTAGATCTCCAAGAAATGATAGAGGGTCCCAAGAATAGGCAGAATCCAGAGATGGACCTCCTTGTATCAGGACATGATGCCCAGTCTGCATCTGCAAACATGCTAGGTTCTAGGTTAGATGAAGCTGGAAAAAATAAACCTTTACCTATACTTCCCTTGATATATCTTAACACCCTCTGTGTAGCATTCATATGATGTGTGCACGGTTTGACCAGGAATTGACTTAGCCGATGAACTGCAAAGGCTAAGTCAGGCCTTGTGTTGCAAAGGTACAACAGCCTCCCTATAAGTCTTCTGTATTCTTTAGGCTCTTGTAGAGCTTCTGATCCACTTTGCTGGAGTTTGAGGCTATGATCCATAGGTGTAGCATGTGGTTTGCACCCTTTCATTCCCGTATCTTCAAGGAGATCAAGGGCATACTTTCTTTGGCATAAGAATATACCCTTGCTATTTCTGGCAATTTCGAGTCCTAGAAAATACTTGGGTTTACCTAAATCTTTATACCTAAAGTGTTGACTGAGGTACTTCTTAAATGAACTCATAATGTTGCTATCATTTGTAGCTATTAGTATATCATCAACATATATGATAAGACCAAAGTAAGAGTTGGGAGTTTTCATATAGTAAAATGAGTGATCTCCCGCTGATTGAGAGAGACCAAATTCACGTAATACTTTAGAGAAAGTGAGAAACCACTGCCTAGAATCTTGCTTTAGACCATACAAGGAGCGTTGTAGTTTACATACCAATTTTGGCTCATGATGATGCTCCCCCTCGCTGATCAGTCCTGGAGGAAGGTCCATATATATATCTTCTTTAAGAGTGCCATATAAAAAGGCATTGTTGATGTCTAGATGATGTAGTGCCCATCCTTTCGCTGCAGCAACTGCTAAGAGCAACTTCACAGACACAAGTTTAGCAACAGGTGAGAATGTGTCTAGGTAGTCAATACCTTCTTGTTGTGTGTAGCCCTTTGCAACAAGTCTAGCTTTGTAGCGTTCCACCTGTCCATCAGCAAGGTATTTTACTTTGTACAACCATTTGCATCCAATGGTTGTTTTCCCATACGGTAGTGGCATAATGGTCCAGGTGTTATTAGTTTTTAAAGCTTTTAATTCCTCATCCATGGCTTTCTGCCATTCTGGATACTTTATGGCTTAGTTGTACGTGTGAGGTTCATATACACTTGTTATAGCAGTGGTGAAGGCACAATGTGGAGCGAACAACTTAGCATAAGAGATGTAGTTGTGAAGAGGATATAGAGAAGAAGTTATGGCAGATCCACATACGTAGTCATTAAGCGTGGATGGAGGTTTAGATACTCTACCAGACCTTGTCATTTTATGTAAGTTAGGGTTTTCTTCAGATTCTTGATTAGTAATAGGTGGCAGAAAGGTTTCAGCATATTGGGGTTGAGGAGTGTTTTGCAAAGGAAAGGTCGATGATTCTTGTGATGAAAAAGGGAACATGTTTTCATGAAAGACAACATCTCTTGAGATAAACACATGGTTAGTATCTAATTCCATAACTTTATACCCTTCCATTCCTGATGGGTAACCAAGAAATACACACTTCAAGGCTCTAGGATCAAACTTTGATCTTCCTGCCTTAAGTGTTGAAGTATAACATAGGCAACCAAAGGTTCTTAGATGGTTGTAGATTGGTTTCCTTTTAAACAAAGCTTCATAAGGAGTTAAGTTGCTATTAGTCAGCACACTCGATGGGGTTCTATTGATCAGATACGATGCAGTTAAGATGCAATCCCCCCAACATTCTATTGGTATTTTAGATTGAAAGTATAGGCTTCTAGCTACATTTAAAAGGTGTTGGTGCTTGCGTTATACCCTAGCATTTTGCTGGGGAGTAGCAACACACGAATGCTGTACAACTGTACCATATTTGCAGTATAAAGATGGCAGTGAAAATTCAGTACCATTATCACATCTAATAGTCTTGATCTTTTTACCAAACTGTGTATGAACTTGAGAAAAGAAAGATGTAAGAGAAGATGCAACACATGATTTGGTTAAGAGCAAGTAAGTCCACACAAATATAGAGTAATCATCCACAATAGTAAGGAAATATTTGTGTCCTTGGACAGTACAAGGTGTAAAGGGACCCCAAACATCACAATGTACAAGATCAAAAATGGCATTGGCTCTAGAGTATGATACTTGGAATGGAAGTCTTTTCTGTTTAGCTATGGGGCAAATATCACAATAACTATTACATGAAGATCTAAACCGAATGTGTTTACTAAGTGTCCTAAGTTTTTCCGGAGAAGGGTGTCCAAGCCTTGAGTGCCAAGTGTTCTCATCTACAACTAAACTGTTAACAAGCATAGATGTATCAAGAACATATAAGTTTCCTATTCTTTCACCCTTCTCAATCTGAATCCCCATTGAAATTTCATGTATCATGCAACCAGTGGATGAGAATAAGACTTTACAAGAGTTATCAGTTATAAGGCTACTAACAGACAGCAAGTTGTAGGTGAAGCCAGGCACATATAGAACATTTTTTAGATTTATGGTGTTGGTTGCTGTAACCGTGCCAGATTTGTTTATAGGAATAGTTTGGCCATTAGGTAGAGTTACAGAGGTGTTAAAAAGAGTCTTGCATTCTTTAAACATGTCTGAGTTACAACACACATGGTGTGTAGCTCCACTGTCAAGAATCCATGTGTTAGGAGAAATAAAGCAAGAGTTAATACATATACTATGAAGGTAGAGGTTACCACTGAAAGATGGCATTGTGGTTTGTTTCTCATTCGTGGTAGATGGCCCACCATTGCTCATTAGTTTGTTCTGCAGAAGGGAAATGAGACCTTGACATTGCTCATCTGTTATGGAAGAGATAACATCACCATTTTGATCTTGACTGACGCTATTGATGGATCTCTGCATTCTCTTTGTTCCACCTTCCTGGTTCTTGAATTCTCCATTGAATTTACCCCTTCCTTTACTGAAACCAGGAGGGTATTCGTGTAGTTGAAAGCATTTGTCAACGGTGTGATTCTTGCGTCCACAGTGAGTGCAAAGATACTTGTCCCTGCCTTCCTTGAAGTTCTTGAAGTTGGTATGTGCACTATTAGCAAGTATGCTTGTGGTTTCACTTGAGTTACCACCTGTGCTGATAGGGCTAGGCACATCACCAATGGTTCTTTGCCTTTCTTCTTGAATGACCAAGGCAAACACTTTGGATATTGAGGGCAGAGGGTCGTTTTGGATAATTTGAGACCTAACATTGCAATAAGACTCATTCAGTCCTATCAAGAAGTGGAGAACAAAGTCTTGTTGTTGAAATTTGTTCCACTTATTTCCTCCTTCATTACAGCCACACCAAGAAGCCGGTTGAAGGTTCATGTACTCCTCCCATGTGGATTTCAGCTTGGTGTAGTATTCATTCACACCATGAGGGCCTTGATTGATCCGGAACAGTTGTTGTTTGAGTTGAAACAGTCTTGCCACATTACCTTCAGAGAATCTTTCGTTCAAATCTTTCCAGATTTTGTGAGCGGAGTCCATGTAGAGCAGGCTAGCGCGAATATCAGTGTTGGTTGAGCTTCGAAGCCAAGATACAACCATGCTATTGCATCGCATCCATGCACCATATGAGTCATCCTTGTCGTCAGGTTTGGGCAAGGAACCATCTACAAGCGAGAGTTTGTTCTTCGCCATTAAAGCAGTGGACATGCATCTGCTCCAACTGGTGTAGTTTTCGCCGGTGAGGAGTTCTGCAACTAGAGTGAGGCCGGGACTATCACTGGGATGAAGGTAGAGTGGGGAACTGTAATCTTCGTTTTCGCGATTGCCTTTCACCATGATTAAGGGTAGAAAGTTCAAAGAGAGATACGAAGAAGAGGATCAAGAGAGAGAATCAGAGAGAAGACGGTTTTAAGCTCTGATACCATAAAACGTATAAAGAAAGTGAAGTAAGGCATGAAG
>JAPKLX010000023.1:644772-677058 GCA_026898415.1 Leonotis leonurus
CTCCTACCTAACTAACCAACAAAAAGAAAACTGTAGAACTTATAAAAGCGTAATCGACTAAATTACGACTTTTAGCTATTCTACAACAAAAGCTTCTTCCTTCTCTCCTTTGTCTTCAACATCCCGTACCTTCGATCCATCCTTCTTCTTCGATCCTTTATACATCCATGTGCAAATTTTTATCCAATAAAGAAATTAATTATTATTAATAATAGAACGTCTCAAAATTAAAAATGAATCATAATTAATGGAACAGATAGAGTATAAACTCAATGTAACAAGGACGGAGCCAGACCTCTCAAAGTCCACAGTAAAATTGTTGTTTCTGCTTTTTTTTCGATGGGTCAAAATTTTGATAATATTCATAAATTTATATATAATATTAATAAATTTTAATATAATTAATATTTAATTCATCCCAGTAAACATGACAATATATTTGCACATAATTATTAAGAATAGCATATAAATTATTATAAAAATGATAAAAATAATATTATCTGTGTTTTGAAGAAAATAAGTTTTCCTATTTTTAAAATATATTAAATTTATTGGTACAATCAAAAAATAAAATTGTCTCAAGTAAATACAAAATTTTATATTGCCCCACCATTCAATAATCGAGCTAGCTAAATTGTTTACACGGTCTTTCCTTATTTGCATAACAAACAATTCCAAGCCTGTTTGATAATTGATGCATATTGATAGATTTGGAAATATTTATTATTAACACAAAAATTGATATTGATCTTTACCATATCGAACTATCTTTGTCATCAATATTTTTTTTCTTTTGAATTCCCCAATATTGCAAATTCAAATAACTATTATCAACATAACACTATTTAAATTCTAATTATTTCTATTTAAATTATAGTTATTTATATTATATTAGTGTTATAAAACAGTATATATAACAAATCACATAAAAAATGACTAAAATTTAAATAATATTATATTAATATCTATCATTTATCTTTTACAATTTTATTTAGTTATTCTTCACTATTAACTCATAAATATATAGGTAACATATTGATTTTTAATAATTGAGATCATGGGGTTTTTATCATAACGTGATCACTTATTTTAATACTTGTGTAGATAATTATTTTTCTTTTAATATTATTGCAACGTGAGATGCAAAACACCACATTGTCACGATTGAGTCTACTTCTATGTTAGACCTGATGTAATTTTACTTGTCCACGCAAATAAAAAATATTCACTCTATATTTATAAATTTATAAGTTTTTATAAATTTTTAAATAAATAATTTGATTTAATGTATATTTTGTACCATAGAGTTTGAATTTTATATAATTTATTGTGTTTAATTAAATTGTGTATATGTAGTGGATAGGTCTACTTATAAAAAGAAAAAGAAAAGTTAATCAAATAACATATTTATAGACTGTTTAAATCATTAAAATAACTAATACGTGGACTCTCGTATATAAAATCATCATTTTTGTTGTTATGAATATTAATAATACTAATCCAATTATAAAAATGAAAACAATTGCGTATATTATATATACCGTAAGTTGAAAATAACAAAGCTATTGCAAATCGGTGTACAAGGGTGATTTAAAACTTCAAATAACTTTAGTTTGAAAAGGAAAAAGTGAATCCAAAAAGTTTATTATGCAAAGACACTTAGAGTTTTCAACAAAAGTACTAACATATATTATTTCCAATTTAAATTTACTCTTACTAAATCATTAATTAATGTACTTTTTTACAAATAAATAATTAAATAAGATATGTACACGTGTAGGAGCATTTAATTAATGTACAAGATACGTGTGAATTTTATAATAAAATACTACGTACATCTATTATAATTTTTCTCATGATTGCGATGTAATTACTAATTAGATCTTTTGTTATACGTCAACATTATCTCATCACCTAAATTTTGTAATCCATCTAATCCGTCCCACTAAGTTTGACACACTTTCGTTATTGGAACGTTCCACTAAATTTAATATATTTAAAAAATAATAAATTTATCTCTTTAAAAAAGTGTGAATCTCTCCAGCTCACTCAAGAATGGGACGGCAGTGGTCCGCCGGCAAGCTCGTTCATTAGAAGAAAAATTAGGCCAAAAATTAGGATACATTCCTCTTTATTATTTTTACAATAATTTATATATTCTCTTTAATAATTGTGCCGAAAAAAACGTATCTTAATGAGTCGGAAGGAGTATAATTTATTGCTAGGGTCATAGGATGAATCGGTGATTGTACCAAACCTATTACACTTGCGTCTTATATCTCCCAACTCCTAGTAATTTGTCAAATAAATCAACTGGCACATTTCAATTTCTTTCAAAGGATTTTACAATATATATTTATCTTTTTACTCAATGTTTAAACAACAATTTAGTTGGCAACATATATATGTGAGATATTAAATAAAAATAATTTATTAAGAGTTAGCTAGAAATAATTTTTGAATGTTAAATTATTTAAATTAATGGTACAGATTAAAAGATAATTTATATACGTATTTTATTTAAAATATTTTATTTCTTAAAATGGATAATTTATCATTCTTTTTACTATGAGTTATTGATGAGGATAAAGTTAATTGTACTCATTGATTTAAAAATATAAATGATTCAGATTTATTTTTAATTAATACAAGCAAATCTATTTTAGTATAACAATTCTTTGTATACATAGGAGATAGGGGGTGTTCGGTTGGATGAATTATCTGTAATTCAGTCTCGTATTAATTTTTGTGAAATGTCTGGTTTGGTGTATAGGGCCCGTGACTTAATTTCAAGATTATACCATGTAGGATTTGTCATGGTTTTATTGTCTTGGCCTCCTCTATGACAACAATATTCTCAGCTAGTTACAGGTCAAATCAATCTCGAACAGTTACAGGCTAATAATTCGTATTACTTGAAAAATTATATGGTTGCAAAATATAAATAATACATCAAGATTCATCTCGTGTAAAATTTATTGATACATTATCATTTATATCGTAATTTAAATAAATTTAAAAAATTAACTATTTATTTGTTAAAAAAAAATACTAATTATGTGACTAAATTAAATAATGAATTTTTTTCATATAAAATATCTATTTAACAAATAATTAATATGTATGCAAAAATATTTTGTTGGTGGGTCAAAATTAGAGATGACAATCATGTACAACTAGAGGTGTTCAAAAGAACCGGAACCGTCGGAACCGGACCATAACCAAACGGTAACCGGCAGTTTCGAGAACTGTAACCGTACCTAACAGTTCGGCTTCAAACCGTAACCGTATAGGAGACGGTTCGGTTACAGTTCCAAAAATTAAGAACCGTGAACCGGCGGTTCGGAACCGTAACCGCCGGCTTGGAACTGTTCCAAAAATTTATAAAAATTTAATTTTTTTTACATAATAATATATTAAGTGTCTTAATCTGATAATTGGATTGAAAATATACTCTTACTCCATTCTATTAGCAATTAGCAATTGGACATTCTCCTCTTATTTGGGCGTAATAAATATCTGTTACTCTATATTCTATTTGTTATCAAAGGTTTAGGAAGGTCCGGTAGGCAGTAGCTATCTATTTAGTTTATAAAATATTCTTGTAGTCAAACGGTAAAACTAAACGGCAGCGTAAGCATTAAGCATAACCAAACCTCTCCACCTCCTTATTCTTCTCTTTGAATCTCAATATACATATATATCTCTGCATTCCCCTTCTCTCACTATAATATTGTTCTCAGTCTAAAAAATGTCAGCAAATTCTCACCGTGCTTGCCGTGATAAGGGAAAAGGGAAAGCAATTGTCAACCCCAATGCTAATAGTTTTCTTTGTTCCCGTGCTCGTCCAACCGGTGTCGTGATCCGAGAGGATGTGGCTGACAAGTTTTATGATGAATTTTCCTCCCCAATTGAAGAAAAAAGAGTCTCATCTCGTCGTCCTCATGAGGATTACGAATATGATCCTCAAGTGCAGCGAGACCAAGCATATGCAAAACAACTTCATATGGCAGAGCAAGAATCTCTTCGTCGTCGATAGGATGATGAGGCAATTGACTTACGAGATTCAATGAGCGAGGGAAGCGATGGTGGAATGAAAGTCGATGTTGATCCATCACCTGACTCACCTCCTCTTATACCAGTGAAAGGCCCAAAGAATTCTGACATCTTCAAAATTTGGTTCAAGAAGGTAAATTATCCAGCAATTGATGGCAAACCAGCGTATCAAAAAGCACATTGCAATTTTTGCAATGTGACGTACATGTACAAACCGGGGAACGGCTACAAGACATACACAAAGCACGTCGTGAGGAAGCACACTGCAAGTAACAAGGATGGAGGTAAACAAACTCAACTTCAATGGAAGGAATGTACCCCTGAACTCTCTCTATTCAAATACGATGATATAATTGCTAAAGAATTCATGGCAAAATTCGTTGCAACTGAATCTCGTCCTTTTCAATTTGCCAATAGTTTGCGCTTTGAAAATAGTATAAGAACGAGATACAATCCACAGGCTAAAAAGATATCATGTTCCACTATGACAAGAACTATTCTTAAGCTCTCTATTAGGTGTAAGAAATGGCTAAGAGATATGTTTGTGAAATTACCATACCGTGTGTCCATTTGTTCCGATATTTGGTCGTGTGCATGACAAAAAAACTCTTATCTTGGTATTACTGTTCACTGGGTCGATCTTAACTTGAACTTGAACAAGCGTGTTTTATGCTTTAGGAAGTTTAATTGTTTTCATAGTGCACACAATATTGCTCTTTGCATTATCAAAGTTCTTTCTCAATTTCGACTCACAAACAAGATCTTCTCAATTGGTTTTGATAATGCAACAGCTAATACATCTAGTGTTCCTGAATTAATTGCGGCATGTAATCCTAATCTTGGTGGTAAATATTTTCACACTAGGTGTATATGCCATATTTTGAATTTATGTGTGCAAGATGGTTTAAAATTGTTAGAAAACTCTATCAATCCGATTAAGAAGTGTGTGGCTATGTTACGTGATAGAGCTAAGTTGCATAAACAATGGCTAAAATATTGCAAGGAAAAGATTGGGAAGAAGAAGAGTTTTAATATTGATGTAGTCACTCGATGGAACTCGACATATGATATGCTAAATGATACGGCACAATATAAACATGATTTATGTGAATTTTTTGCAAATAATGTTAATAGCATGATCTTGTTACCATCACATTGGGATGAATGTACTGAACTGCTTAAACTTCTTAAAATTTTCCAAACAACAACAAAAGATTTATCGGGAGTTTATTATCCAACTTGTTCCCGTGTTCTTGTTCATTGTGTTTTCATTACTCTTTGATTCTATGAATGTAGTACTAATCCAACATTGGCAATTGCATTACTATGATGGTTTTGGAATGGTTGAAATATTTCACTTATATTCCTAATGTCTTTTTGATTGCGAAATGTTTAGATCGATCCTTCTATAAAACTTGATGGTGTTCACAAATTGTTGGAATTCTATTATGGTCACTTGGGAGATATGAATTTTGGGGGTAGGCGTGAAAATGATGGTTTGCAATTGCCTGATATTACCTTTGTTAAAACAAGACTCACTAATGATCTTAGGGATCTTTTTAGTGACTATGTTGCCACTTATGGGTCTAACACTCAAACTTCTCAATCTTCTTTCCATTTGGGAATAGACACTAGTAGCCAAGCTTCCCAGCGATTGCAAATATTTTTTCAAAGTGGGGCACGGGGATCTGTGGCTAGTGATGAACTAGGATCATACATAGAAGAACCAAAGTCTCGTGAGTTACTTACTGCAGGTCCAAACGGTGTTGATCTTCTTGATTGGTGGTCAAGACGACAATCACAATATCACACACTCTCTATGATGGCAAGGGAGATCCTAGCTGTTCCAGCCTCAACAGTTGAAGTCGAGCAAGTATTTAGTGTGGGAGGTTATGTACTTGATGAAAGAAGATCAATGATGACTCCACAAAATCTTGAAGCTCAAGTCTACTCAAAGATTATACTTTGGCCGAAGCTAGAGAACAAGAGAATAAATGGGACGAGCAATTTGTAGACTGTCCTATAACCACAATCGAGAATGAAATCGATGACACCGACACATCTCAAGCCACAAATAATTTTGATTTCGATGTTGACTTGTAGCATGAGAATTTCAAGTATTTAAGATTGTGCCCGTCTTTCTCTCTATTCTCCAACTAAGTAAGATGCTTTTGTGTTCTGTTTTCTGCCATCTTATTATAAAGGATTAATAGTATTTTATATATTAGTATATGCAGATGTTTTATAATCATTCTCCTAGATGATTTTTTCTTTTCATTTGTAAAATTTCAAGATTATTACTTAATATATTTAGTTGAATTATATCAAATTAGTTTGTTTATCTTTTATAATGGTTCAAACTTCATTAGGCACACGTATTAGTTGACTAATTTTATAACTCAAGTCTTTCATTATGTAATGTGATTATATATATTTTTTAAACTATTATAGTATTAAAATTAATAAATAGAAAGATATTGAAAATTTTAAAAATTAAATAATAAGTTTAATAGTAAATAATCAAGATAATTAGAATTTTCAAAATTTTAAAAATATTTAGTATTGATTTTTTGGGTGGTTCGGAACCGTATTATACGGTTCGGTTCCAAACCGTGAACCGTTGTGATAACGGTTCGGTTCCGATTTCAATTTCTCAAAATCGTAGACCGGCGGTTCGATTACGGTTCGATTCCGAACCGTAACCGTAACCGTGAGTACCTCTAGCTACAACAAACATGAATAGTGGATATCTTTATCCATATATGTTGCTCGTACGTCTACGAACGATGACAGAAGTAACGACGTACTAATGTAGAGTATTCACAACACGTTTGATCACCCAATTCGGCGAACACGCCTACGTCTGAAGGGTTTAATCAACCCCAATTCCTTTAAACCAATATATATAAAATGATCAAAGTTATAAGAAGATCCCAATCGATACTTCTACCCAATCATCTCTCTAATTTTCCTATATGGCTTAAACAAAAGCTCAAGTTACCCAAACTAATCCCACGAGAGCAATCGATCAAATATGGATCACAAACTCATAATTACTATGAATGAATAAGAATACGTTATATTCACTCTCTCACTTTGTATGATCGCAAGTTCTCTCGTATGCTTCGTTGGTTGCGTGATGCTTTCTTTAGACCTTTTATATAGATGTTCTTATTTATCTTGTTTTCGTGAAGTAGGGGATTAGAATCAAGTTTGTTCCAAAAAATCCGATCTTCTAATTGTATTGGACGTTTGATCTTCGTTCTTCCATATTTTTCTCAACTACCTCCTTAAATTTTGTATGTAGAACATAAGTTGAGATTGACTCATGTTTCGATACACAAATCACCATTTCGCGTATCTCACACATTCCATTTGTATTTCTTGCCCATACTAAATATAGGAATCAAACATATTTTTTTCATTTCATTCCATTCCACACATCTTTCAATTCACTCCTTATTTCATTCCACCATATCAATCACCTCCTTAGGATAAAGTTATTTAAAATAAACTTAATCAAATAAACTATAAATCTAATACAAATAAGCGCATATATATACACACTTTATTCCTCATGCATAATAATATAAAAATAATAATAAAAAATAAAACCAACAATTTAATAAAACGAAAAAAAATGTATATAAATAAAAAGGGAAAAGTTCAATAGGTGCAAATAAAAGCATAAACATTATATCTCCTGATAAAAAGAGGTAGCGATAACCAAATACGGCCTGTATTAAAAGCAGATGCATCAACTAACCGCAAAGCAACCAACCATTTGGTACAACCGCTCCAAAGCAGACTCCTCCTCTGACTTTTCTTTCTTCTCCACAAATTACAAGCAAATGCCAAAAAGGCTGCACTACCACTTGTACATTGTAGACATAATAGTCCCCCTTCACTATTTACTATAGCGCTATTATTTAAAATTTAAAGTATCATAGTCCAGATTCAAACTCCATAATCCAAGGGGACAATTTTTCAACATGGACTATTTATTCCAGCCGACAATTAATCTAATTAAAATTTGTATCATTCGTGGTGTCCAAATATTTGTTTCAATTTTATTGTTAGTTATTTTAACAAAGATTTATGTCCTAATTTGCATGTTGAAATTTAGTCAAGCATATTCATTAATTTATGATTTTAAGGTTATTCTAATAAGTCGTTTTTTATAATCTTAAACAAAAATATATTAGAAGTACTTTAAAAGGTTCAATCGTAATTTTAATATTTCCTATATGTTTTTAGTTTAGGTAAAAGGTTAGAACATATTGTATTTAGATAAAAAAAAAAGAGAGAGAGAGAGTATTATTTGGCAAAAAATAAATATTGGTTCAAACCCTATTATCACTAAGTCAAGGTTTAATATATGTTCCATGTTTTAAGAAAAAACCAATCTATTAAAAGACAAATTCAATCATTCAAATTACCGAATTTATTTATTAGCGTAACGTAATCAAATCAAAATCCAAAATTACTACTCCATTTAAGAGGGAGTTTGTTACAAGTATTGAAAAAAGTTAATGGCAAAGATACCTTTCATTGAAAATAATAAGTCATAATACGTACTAAATTAATTGTAAATTTTATACGACTGATAAATATTAGTATATTATTTATTATTGTAAAATTAGATAGTTTTAACCTTCATGAATTATTTACGATAAAATATACGAACTTTCATTCAACATTTATATAAAAACACAACCTTTCAAATTCATATTTTAATCATGAAATTTATAAAATTGAATCATCTGTTTTCAACTTCAACTTCAGGAGAAAATTCAAATTTGATACTTGATAAATTAATATATGATGATAAAGAACATGTAAATGCAATGATAAATTTGAGATTACATGAAGAAATTTATATGATGATGGTGTAATTAACACTAATTTCTCCAACATTTTAAATAATTTAGATCATGTACTAAGCTGTAATTTAAAATCGTACGCTGCTTCACCGCTTGTACCTTGATTTCATGGTCATCACCGTAGCGAATAATTTCTCAGATCCTCAACTTTATCGCTTAAAGTCTACTCGATTTCTCTCTCGCTGAAAAAACTAAATAAATAAATAAATACTTATATAAAGAAAAACAAATGTACTCATTTTCTCTTTCTTTCTCTTTCACTCTCTCCTCTCTTACTCTCTCATAAAATTGAGACTCCATTTTCTGTAGTGTTTTCCGATCACCTACTTAAGCAATCCTTTATTGAATGCTATAATTGTTTGTATTTCGGTTTTGATTTATTGCTGCTGAGGAGATTTCAATCTGAGGCTCACAAGCATCTCATTTTCGGTAAGCTTGATCCTTTCATATTGTGCTTAAGTGTGCGTGGCTTAGTGTTTACGGTCTGAGTAACGGTTACTTGAAATGAAATTTTTTGTTTAGATTGAGGTATGGTTTGCATAGTGAATATATTTATGTAATTTGTCATGGCGGTATGTTTTTGCCTCTGGATCATTGAATCTAGTGATATTTTGTAATTATGGGAACTTTTGTAGTTTTAGGGGCAAGTTAAAGCCATTGGGAGGATGTACTGTATTTTGAAAGTGTGGATCGTGTTGTAGGCAGGCTACGTCATGAAATTTGTTTGCTATGTCTTAGGGAACTAAGATCATTACGAATTCGTCGTTTTACTTCTAGCTTGTACTGTAATGTATTTTCAAATTTGAATTGTGGAAGAAAGGGAGGGATGGGCATCACTTGGCTGCATTATTTCTATGTTCAGTCAAAATCAATTATCTCGACAAGTGCCTTGAACTTTTCCGAAGCTGTGTAGAAATGAATAGTTTTTCTTACTATTTAACCGTTTTTGTAATTCATATTCACGGGGAGGTAGGATTTATAAGGCATGCTTACTTGATATGAAATTTTTTTATTTCAGGTCGAATATGAGTACTCAGCTTGTGGAGATTCAACCTCATGAACTTAAGTTCACATGTAAGTTCAGTGCAATATGCTACATTGATATTTACAATGGCTAATTCATCCTGATATTGGCATTAATTGAAATACTGCAAGCTTCTCATTGTACCTAAGTCGTGGCGTAGACAGCATCTTTTATAAGACATTATGGTATTCTTCATAGATATTTCCAATCAGTATGCTGTAGGACAAGTTGCAAGTATGTTGGTTGTCTGAAGTACTGACTAACTGAAGAACTTATACAGAATTACTATTCAAGCTTCAAATGAAATTGCTTATGAATGTTTTTAAACCGTCAATTTTGTGCATGTGATACGCTGTTAAATTGCAGTATTAGTTTCATCTTGATTAAGTGGTTTTTATGATTGATGAAAAGTAAAAAGAGTTTTATTGAAGACAAAGATGGGTAAGGTTTCATTTAGTTTTGATGTATAATAATAATATCTGATATAACTCACTAGAGCAACATAAAGTTGCTTGCGAGTTGTGAGGGATATCAAATTTAGTACTATCTATGTCACTTGTGTCAAGTGTATGTTTTCGTTTCTTAACATCTTGCCATCAATTTACCACTTGTCAGACAACCAGATTATCATGCTGTATTAACTAATAAAAAGTTGCTTTATTTGCTCCATCCTTCTAAAGCTTATAATCTAACGCCCATTCATTTCTCTAGGTGAGTTGAAGAAACAGAGCTCATGTATTGTTCACCTTCTGAATGCTACTGACCAGTATGTGGCTTTCAAGGTCAAGTGGTTTCCATTCCTGTACTTGATTACTCTCTCATGAAATGTCGGTATTTGGAAAAGGATCTTATTGTTATATTGTATAAGTAGCCTGCTGCTAAAATATGTCCTATTTCTACAAGCTAACGGAGATTTGCAATAATTCTTAGCTGTGATGTTTATAATTATTATGCAGGTTAAAACAACATCGCCGAAGAAGTACTGTGTTAGGCCTAATGTTGGTATAATCAAGCCAAAGTCAACATATGATTTCACAGGTATTTCGTTTTATTTCTCTGTGTATTTCTGGACCAGGGGAATGATGGGTGACATTCAAAATTATCTTTTTATGTCATATCAACAAATATTTTGCTACAATTGATATAGCTTCTAGTAAGGATAGCCTCTATCGATACAAGAGACTATAAATTGAAAATTGCAGCTCTATTTTGTGCTAAGATATGTGACAGTACGTCCATAGTCATGTTTCTCGGGTGCATATGACTTGCCAAAAGAAAAGAAATTGAATTGTGACCTTATACTGCAAGGATAAAATTGTCAGAGCTGACCCTAGGTCTAGCTAGAAGATTTGACATATAATTTCCTATATGGTAAGAAAGTTTTCCTATTTGAATATTATGAGGAAGCACAGCCTATTCCGTTTAGTATATAATCGTGCAGTTTCTGAGGATGATGACTTTAGTTGATGATTTAGAACTCTATTTGGCGTTATTGTTATCTGTTCACTGAAGGTTAATAGGCATTTGTTTGAGTATGAGAAGCCATACAGCATATGATGCATATCATTGATAAGTAATTTCATGAAAAAATTAGTTTCACATTTTGTAATTTTATTTAAAGCTGTTGGAGTCTCAATTATGAACTTGTTTTTGAATAGCAGCATATTTTATGCATGATCACATTTATTGCACACTTACACTACGCATCATCTTGTACAATTCCTTATATGCATATCTGCCATATGTGCCTTTTCCTTTCTCAAGTAGACATATGTGCCTTGAATACTTTTAATCTCCAAATAAATCTCTTTTCAGAAAAATAAAATAATATTCATCTAAAGGTTTTACATAATGTTGACTGATTGCTATGCAGTGGCTTTAATTATTTTAAAAGAGCTTTTCTGTAATTTCCTTCATACAGTTACAATGCAAGCCCAGAAATCGATCCCCTCGGACTTGCAATGCAAAGATAAATTCCTGCTTCAGAGTACTATGGTACCATATGGCACAAGTGAAGAAGAAATTACATCTAGCATGGTAGGACATTGTCTAAAGTGAATCTTATCAGTTATAACATTTATTTTTTCCTTGCATCTTTACTGGCTCACAAGTAAAAAAAAGGAAAGAAAATAAGGCTTTCACTGTGTTTCTTTTTCTTTTCTTTCCTTTTTCTCTCTCTCTCTCTCTCTCTTGCTTCTTTTCCTTCTGGCAGTTTTCTAAAGAAAGTCGAACATACATTGAGGAGACCAAGCTCAGGGTTGTTCTTACTAGCGCACCAAATTCACCTGTAAAACCACCAGCCAGTGTAGTTCCAAAGCTACAGCCGCCTAATGACATATTGATGCCAAGAGAACCTTATTCACCTGTTTTATTACCTGTTAATGGAGTTAACAAGCAAGAACCGCATTACGAGACTCAAATTACCAAAGATACTCTGCAGAATGAAGATGAGAACGCCCTTCCTCCTAACCTGGTGAGAAATCTTAATACCACTTGATTATGATCAGATGGTTAATCGCAGGATTGGGAAACTTGTTCTGTTCTTGTTGTTTTATTCTTTGATTGCTAGAATAATCTGATTACTGTGCGAATTGTCCGATCTTATTCTAATTTTCTCACCTTTGGTTTAAAGTTGGTTCAAGCCAGTTAATCAATGTTCACAATCTTCCTTTTTTTAATAATCGAATTACTTGTGGTTTTATCTTTTGTTAAAGCATAGCGTCGAATCGCTGATGGTATGCTATTCTTATGGACCCTTATTTACGGGATTATCTTTTACTGCTTGCAGCTGCTGAGTAAGCCAGTAGATGCAGCCAAATTTGTCAAAAACATGGAAGAGTCTAGAGCATTAAATCTTGTGGAAAGTGAGAAATCGGTTCCGGCCAATGATGTTGAGTTTTATGCTGATAGGGATGATACATCGAATCTAGTGAAAGATCTAGAGGATGTAAAATTGAAGCTAATGAATGAGATTGAAGAATTGAGATCCAAAATTAGGGCCATGGACGCAAAGTTGGTTGAGGTAATATTGTTCAGAAAAGGGATAAAATTTAAAACGGCAATATTGGATTTATATACACATACATAAATATAGCCTTGTAGCTCTAGTTGTAAATCATTTTTTCACATTTCGAAGTTCCATTAATCATGTTTGAGAACCTTTTCACATCCGAGTTCTGTTACTCTTTACAGGCAGAGTACACAATTGAGAAGCTTAAAGTAGAAAAGAGCAACAGTATCCGCGAGAAGGAAACTTTAAAGCAAGATCTGGTGGGTCGACTAACTCTTGCCTTTCCATGACAATCTTCTTTTTCAACTAATTCTTGCCTTTCCATGACAATCTTCTTTTTCAACTAATAGACTGAAAGTTTGGCTCTTTCGTAACATAATTAGATTATTTTGTGGGATGATTACTATGAACTATAGAGAGAGGCAGCTCCCAATTTGATTCCCTCAATTGTTCTCATTTATATGCTTTCACTTGAATGTAAAAGGCACAAATACACATAGGAGCTTGACTAAATTCTTTCTTTCCGAACAGGCAATGACAAGGCCAAATAGTGGCGCGAGAAAAGTCCAAGTCGGCTTTCCGCCACTATTTGTCTGCATGGTTGCTCTGATCAGTTTGTTTCTCGGGTCTACATTTCGAGCATAGTGCAGAGATCTCCGTGTACTATGATGCTTGCTTGGTAGTTTCTGTTGAAATCTCTGATCCTATGAGTGTAAGAAGATCTAGTTATATCAAATAAATAAAAAATATAATATTGGAGCCTTCCTTTTCGTTGTATGATATTGTATCTCATTGTTCTTTTTATTATTCTTTTTTTTTTCCCTTTTCTTTTGTACTAAAGGGTTTTTTCCCATCAGTTGTCTGTTGCCTTCACAGTTCATATAAATAATCTGGTTTTGGAAATTCTATAATATCAGCAAATACCAACTAATACTATTATCAGTAAAATATTACTACTATATTGTAATGTCACCCATTATTAAAAGAGCTGTCAAAGTGATCAGGTCAGTCTGTCCAGTTCATCGCAGTAGAGTCATATTTCGGGTCGGATCACAGTGCGATATTGGTTCATGTTGTTGAAATCTAAGCCCATGTTCATTCATCACGAGTCATCGAAACAACGGGTCAAATTGATTCATGAATTAAAAATTTATTTTTATAAATTTAAAATATAATTCAAATTAATTATATTTTTTAAATTTTAAAATAAAAAATTGTATTAAAATATGAATTATATTTAATGTACATATGCTATTTTATTTACAATTAATTAGAGTATAAAAATAAATTTGTAATAAAATTAAATAAAATATAATATAACTACAGGTATCAAAATATCATAATAAATCATTTTTAAATAAATTACAAGATAATATGTTACAAGCATCTTATACTAAATAAAATGAAGAAATATTAAAAAGTATAGAAGGGTTAAATTAGCCGAAAGCCCATAAACCCATTTCTAATGGACCAGCCAGTTGGTTACGAAATTTTTTTGGAGTCTATATTTTGAACCCAACCCAGCCCTAAATACGATTGAGCCGAATAAGTCCATCAGATTGGGATATTTCGGATCAATTTTAACAAATTTTGACGGCTCTAATTATTTGCTAGACAGATACTCGAGGGACAGAGAGGATCTCAACGGTAAAAATGAGAGAAACAATTGTCAAATCCGAAACTGGAGAAGGTTTCATTCAATCCACACAAAAGAAATAAGTGATTACAATGGTAATAACATATATCAATATACAGAAAGCTAGATAAAAAAAGACAGAAAGAAACTCGATGCTAACAAAATAATTTACACACCGTTATGGTGTTTGAGAAAACCTCTCCTAACCAAGCCTCATCCTCTTCCGACCAAAATACTCGCAGCTGAAACCAATATCACCACCATCAAAATGAGTTCTGTATTCTCTACTCACCTCTCACATTCCACTCCACCATGGTCATAAGCAGCAATGAAGAGAAAGAATAGCAATCGAGTTTTACCGAAACAACCAGAGCCCCAAAACTTAGTGAGCAGACATGCCCAACCTAGTCTAACAAAAACTGGTGTTAATATAATTACACTTTCACTTCCTCCCGAGAATGCACACTTTGCTCCGTTGGTGACCCTGGTACGAAAGGAACGAAACCACGACCACCAAAAACGGGACGCATGAACGCGTCGTCAAATTTTCTCCAGTAGTAATGGACTGTGCGAGTAGGCCTCATCAGTAACATACGTAGACTGCTTGGACGGGCTACGCTCTGGCCGCCTTCTGAGATCTGTCCGTTTCCGCTAAATAGCTCGGCGACCGAGTCCTGGTATTCACCGAGAAGCGGCACAGTGATGGAATTTGGCGTGAGCGGATCTGCAGAAATCGATCTGTCTAGTTGTTTTGATGAAGGCAGCAAGAATCTCACGAGAGGTTTTGTGATCAAGCCGAAAACCTGCAAGGACACATCATCGTCCCACTTAGGGCTATAATCAAAACCAAATTGAACCGAATACTGTCATACTCGAGTTCGGCTCAAGCTCGGTTCGTTTATTATTTGATATAATATTTTAATTTGACCCCGAGCTCGAACTGGTTAAAAAGGTCGTTTATGAAATTATTTGAGTTAATATATATATTATTATATTAATTTGACAAGTTCGTGAATTAGTTCGTATATAAAGTTCACGAAGTATTCGAAGCTCAACTCGTTTTTAAAGTTCGTAAACAAACTCATTAATAAAGTTCAGGAACTATTCAAAGCTCGACTCGTTAAAATAATATGTGAACATGCGTGCGAAGATTTCGAACCGAATATTATTAGGCTCGAGTTCAGCTCGAAAAATAATTCGAGCTCTGTTCGAGGCTTGAGTTCGGTTCATTTAGTGAATGAACAAATTTGAACAGCTTTTATCAAGCCGAGCCCCGAATAGTTAACGAATGGTTTGATTCGTTTACACCCCTAGTCCTACTTAGAATGTCCCTGATTAAGATGGATAGAAAAGTAATATAATGGTTTAGCAAAAGAACTGAAAGTCTTACCACAGTGCTCGTCAGCACGACTGTTATTGTACTGGTGATCATGATAGCATTTCCACGTTCCGTGGTAACACCAGCTCGAGTAAACTGCAGGAGCAGAAGTTATGAATTGAGATGTTCCTTCATAGATTGACTTTCGACGATAGATTAGATTAACAATATATTTTTGAATATATGAAAACTTTCATGATCGCCCTATCTCAACATTGTTTAATCGATAAACACTGTTTATTCATTACATGTGAAATAAACACCGCCCTAACTTAACAGCTTTAGAGACCACAGAAAAATTAATGCACCATGTCAATTCCGGCCCTTTCACCCACCCACCCACTCCCCAGCATCCCTAATGCAACAAGTTTATGGGTAAAGATAGAGAGAATATTGTACCTGGTTGTAAGCAAGCGCCATAGAAACAGCACCTCGCATAAGACCAGCCCACCATATCGTGATCTGCAAATAATATAAAATGTAAGTTAACTCAATTAAGGCCAAGGAGATTTTGGTAACAGGTATATGAGAATCGTACTTGTTCCTTAAAACTGATCTTCTCATGCTGGATTTTCCTGGTCAGGTTGGACAAAAATGACAAAGGAAAAACAAACGCAGCCCTGCCTACTAAAACCAGTCCCAGTAGAGTTGCACTCACAGAAATTGATGTTTTCGGGCTGAAAATTGGAAGTCATGCGATGTATGAAAATTCCAAAAATAAAAATTAATAATTAATAATGAGGAGCTATTACGGTTACTAGCATGTCTGTGTGTAAGCCACCATACCTGTCACTGACAAATCTCCATTTCTCAATGTCTAGAGCATCCATGCCAACATAAAGGAATATAAAAATCTCAGCAACAAAAGATAATGTCGCAAAGGTGTGCCTGCACAGTGTATAAATCATTACTTAAAACTGAAAGGAAGCATTGGCAACCTTTACTAGTTCGACGGTAAATTTCACGGGTATACCGAATAATAAAAAATAAAAAAAAAACCTTTACTAGTTCGACGGGTGTTAAATAAAAGAAATTTCATACTTGGTGGTAACTCTTGAGTTCTCAGTGACATTATGCCATGTATAGTGTGACATCACGATCCCACAGAAGAAGACTGTGAGGATACCACTTAGATCTGTTAACTGCAAAAAACACAGGTCAGAACAAAGAGTTCATTCTTATAACTAACAGTCTATAACATAATATTATTCAGTAAAAGCGAATCCAAAGTTCACAAGGCTGTAGACAGGTTGTACGAAACTTACTTCGGCCAACATGTATGAGAGGTAAGCCATGAGCATCATAATAGCAACCTCACGATCAGTGGAATGCCTGTAGTTCATTGAAAAGCACTCAAGTTACGCAGACTAATTCATAAGGTATAACAAATTTTTATTCTTGCATTACACAGCCAAAGATTGAGGAGAACAGCTAGTCTGGTTTCTCAATTGTGCAATTTATTGCATTATATTGGCAATGTAGTAGACGTCTTAAAACTCTTCACAAAAATTAACTATTAAATGGTATTTAACTTTAGGAGCATTATCCTTACAATAGATAAGATACGAGCCACTGTTACCAACCTTCCAAAATAAAGTTTCTTTATAATATACGCACTGAGCAGTCCAGCCTGAAGCAAAAGATGATAATGTCCATCAATGAAAAATGAACAGTAACAAAGAATGCTAATTGCCCTTCAGCTGTACAAAATAGAGAGAGGAGAAGAGAGACTAACCACGACTCCGAGTACAAGGCTTGCTATAAACAAATATAAAAAGGTTCCGATCAGATTAAAAGCTTCACTGGTACTGATATTAGAAAGGTCAAAGGTCTGGACTGCATTGAAAATGACTACAGATGTTGCATCATTCACAACACCTTCTCCAAATACTAGACTGTACAGCAATGGAGTCTCATCCTGATTTAGCACCTGCATAAATAGACATATTGCTTCATCAAGATCATGAAAGATCTTCAACACCTATATGAGTCCACAGCCGCATGAATTTAAATGTACCTGCAATGTGCACACTGAATCTGTTGCGGCAAAAATTGCTCCTATTGCTGGACAGAAGCAAATAGGAGTTTAAGCAGAAATAATACATGTCATGTTGCATCTGTGTGTATGTGTGAGAGAGAGAAGGGAAATAGGGGAAGGAGGGGGTAATACCTAAGTAATCTCCAAGTTCAAGACCAATATCCATCTTCTGGAAGATGGCAATAGCACCTGCACAATAGTAAAAGAGATAGCAATAGCATCACAGCCTGAACATAAACTATAGACCAAACAGTTGCAAATAGCAAATTTTCCACTTCCCCATGTCTTTGTCCATACTATCCCATTTAGGTTACATTTCAAGATTCAAAAAACTTGTGAACAAAAACTACTAAAGAGAAAACAGACGAATCAATTGTTTACATATACTCCCTCCATCCCACCACACTAGTCCATCTTTCCTTTTTGAGACGTTTGTTCTAGATCATAGTCCAATTTCTCGATGTGAACATTATTAAAATCTATTATCTACTAAAATAACCTTATTTAATGTTTGTGACAAAAAATTAGACTAATAAATAAGTGCAAGATTGAACTATTATATATAAATTATATTTTCTAAAAGGGAAAAGTAGCATATCCGCCCCTAAGGTAGAGGCCTCTATGGCAGATCACCCCTTATGGTCAGGTTTTGTTCAAATGGGCCCCTGAAGTCGATAAGTTGCTGCAACTTAACCCTCCCTTCTAACGGCCGTTTAACGTCGTTAAGTAAATTAATTTTTTATTTCAGCAACTTATCGAATTCAGGGGCCTATTGTCATAGGAGCCTATATGCTACTTTTCCCATGTTTTAAATATCACGTATATTATATATTCATTTTCATTAAAAAATTAATTTACTTAACGACGTTAAACGGCCATTAGAAGGGAGGGTTAAGTTGCAGCAACTTATCGACTTTAGGGGCGCATTTGAACAAAACCGAACCGTAAGGGGTGATCCGCCATAGGGGCCTCTACCCTAAGGGCGGATATGCTATTTTTCCCTTTCTAAAACACATTAAATACATTTTTTAATGCGAGTGAAAAGTCAAATTGGAGTAGTGAGGCGAGACAGATGGAGTATGATGGGTTATGTTTTTAATCGCATTGGGCTACAGATATTAGATGTTCACACATATTCATTCATATACGTATGGAAGCTACAACTAGCAGTAGAAAGAGAAATTTTAAGTGATATTCAAAGAACAAGCATGAAACAGCCCATGAGTTTCTTTCCAGAAGTTGATCTGATAAAAATTGAAAAACGAGATTCTGATACTAAAAACATTGATATTTCTGAAAGTTAAGATGTTTTCTTAGATCAAATTAACTCAAGGAAAATGGGCATACCTAGTGATATAATGATGAAGGAAATCATGGTACCAATTGCCCCAAACATCACTATGGTCATGAAATTGCGAAAGAATTGTTTCTTTTTAACCTGAAACCTGAATAACAAAAACACAAGAAAATAAAAATTAGAGCTCAAAATTTACGACATTGGAAAACATTGCAGCTATAAATCAAAGTAGACATATTTGATATTATTAAAGGCAAAACAAGGCTAGCAAGTATTGAACTTATGCCCCAAATCCAATTAACAAGCAGTCACCACTCCTTTGGAAATACTCAATTTCAGTTTACCAGCAAAAATAAAACTATAAAACAGATATAACCATTTATATTATAGAATACATTGCGTTTTTTTATCAGCATCATTCATAATCATAGGACAAATGATTGTGAGTTGCAGAATCCAATATCATCATAGTAGGTATAATATAGTCAGACAACTGATTTCTTTAGAAGCTACTCCCGCCATCCCAACTTATTAGTCTTGTATACCTTATTTAATCGTTCCTTAATTAGTCTTGTTTCCTAAAATGGAAAATTTGATACCCCACCACGCATAATAAATACACCGCATAAATTACATAAAGCGTCATTGGACCCACATAAACATACTTTTAACATTTCACTTTTAGTATCCTAAACTCCGTGCAAACATGTCCTCTTTTGCATATTAGTCAAATAGTTGTATTAAACATAGATAGATGGTTACTGGAAAGATTGCATGTACAGATGAGTTTCTTTGAGAACCAGTAAACTATAAAGTTTCAACATAACTAGTCATGCTCTTGGACGATAAGTTCTAACGGAATTATGGAAATATAGCATGAATATCAGGAGCATTACACATACAGTCAATATGTATAAGTAACCTACGCTATCAGAGATGGTGTATACCATATTTAACTTACCCGGCATTGAAGATAATTGGTGGAAGCAGATAAATAAAGAAAAGATCCTCATTAAACACCAAGAGATGTGAGCTCGTCCCTTTACTTACTAGCAGAATAACAACTCCAGTCGCCACACCCTTTCATTTAGAAACAAAAATAATCACTTCAATAAAAAAAAGCATGAAAATTTAAATAAGCCAAATTACGAAGGACCACCAATGCAAGTAGCACATGTACACACCAGAAAAAAGATACTTACAATTATGAGCGCAGTGATGGATTCATTCATCCAACGATTTTCCTCTAATAGATGGCCAATTATGATACATGCACAGAGGAGGGTTACGAACAAGGTTATTGAGACCACTGAGCTATGATCAGAGGTTTCCAATGTATCTAATGTCCCTAGCATAGCTTTCGGATCAAGGCTCATGTTTTCCATCATTCAGACGAAGCAGAAGATATTATAGTTCTGAGATAATGTATTGTATATTTTGGAGTTTGAAATTGTAATTTCAAGCTAGGAATCCAAATCAGCTCCTCAAGCAACCAATTACACGGTTTACACCTGCAACACAATTGCAGAATGCCCGTTATTAATTTATTTGGCGAAAGCAAAAACGTTTGAATTTTCTGCCAGTAGAGCACACAAATATTTAGTAATGCACCATATCAAAGTAACGTAAGTTGTAATTTTACCATACATGCCCTAAGATTAGCAATTCTGTACATTTACTTCAGAAATTGATAAATTACTTGATCACGTGAATAAAACAAAGAAGCTAATCTTCAAACTAGTGCAGATGCACAAAACATAAGTTAGAAATAATGGCAACAGAGACACACTTGAGAAGTCCTTCATTTCAATAAATCGCAACTTTCTTAAGAGAACATACTCCATAAGTTTAGTTTGAAGATACACAAAAAAATGTGAAGTTTTTCGAACAAACTAAATTACATCCATAATTTAATCTAATGATTATCAAATCTTTCTTTCTCGTATTTTTCAGAAGCTTTTGTTAATATAGAAACTCGGAATTATCATCTTCTAACAGGTTTCATATAGTCGCCCTAAGCAGTACTAAGATGATTCCTTAAATGATTTACTGGACTCTCGAATTCTGCAAGTAAAAGTATCTGTTATCTAAACAAAAACCAGTCTCCAGTCTCCCGAAAGGACATTCAGTTAGGAAATGAGGAATATTATAAACAAAAAACAGAACACAATCAAATTTCCCAGCGCAGTTACTTCGTTAATCATAATCATAATTTTAAGTTTGCTCGAAAAAATTAGGCAACTCAAAATTACTAGCGAAGTTCAACAAAAGCACATCAACTTCGCTGCCTGAGTTCCGAATTAGATCTCAGCTTTCGAACTCCAAATGTGAACTATTCAATAAGTAAAGAATGACCCCCATGCCATCCCCTCACCACTCGAAGTATTACACTTGGATATTCGGTTAAATTCCCCTTAAAATGACTTTTTTTAAGCACAGGATCAAACAATAACTCACTCGAAGTATTACACTTGGATATTCGGTTAAATAACTCACCATGGATCAAACAATATCCCTCATCAATCATCAATGTGGGATAAAAACACAAACCATAACGTGAAGGCTCGCGGAAATAGAAAAAAATCTAAGTCAACTTACTTCCAGCCTGACGATCAATCGCAAATTTGCAAGCCACGCTTCTCTTCAGCCTCGCTCGCTTGAGAAAAAAGAAATAATAAAAATTGTATCGCGGATAGAAGATTTGAACGAGTCTCCAACAGTATCAGGAACCTGTAAACTGCGTCGAAAATTTTCAACCAGAATTTACGGAATCAGCGGTTGAAAGCATGAATGTAGAGAGAGAGAAATCGACAGGAAAATGGATATAATTTGAAATTATATATAAAATTTTTGAATAAGATATTAAATTTAGATTTTTATATCTTTTTAAAAAATTTGTATAAATTTGTGGCTGATATATAATTTTATTTTATTAATTATATTATTTTTAATATTTTATATTAAATTATATTATAAACTTTAGTTATAAAGTAATAATTAATAATAAATTTGAATATAATCATGTTGCTTTAGTTTTGGATGAAAGAGCGTGGTTAATAGAGTTTAAGTCTCGTTGATGGACGAAGAGAGTAAATAAAGAAATAAATATAACACTAATATACGTTTATACTAATATTTATCATAATATAATTATATTTATATCTTTGAAATATAAAATAATATGCATATATATAAAATAGTTAAATAAAT
The DNA here is from genome assembly GCA_026898415.1 of Leonotis leonurus. Taxonomy (NCBI): domain Eukaryota; kingdom Viridiplantae; phylum Streptophyta; class Magnoliopsida; order Lamiales; family Lamiaceae; genus Leonotis; species Leonotis leonurus. Next base: position 667,305 of record JAPKLX010000023.1, read on the forward strand.
AGTAACGAGTTTAATAAACTACCAAATTTCGCACTTTAAATTTTTATTTACTTGTACTCGGGACTAAGAGAACAGTTATCACAATATATATTTAATAAAGTTTTAAATTGACGGAACAACGAAAACAGTATTCATGATTTATGGTCACTTTGAAAGATAGTTGATGTAATTAAGGATATTCATATACTGTATGGCCTAAATTCTATTAAATCATAAATGTGATCTACATATACAAAATAGACCATTTTTTAAATAACTTAACATCTAAAAATATACTACCATTATATTATATACCAAGTAAAATAAAATATACCATAATATTTCTTAAAAGTAAAAATATTTTTAACATATGATCCAAAGCACCTCTTATATGCTAAGGGCATGTTTGGTAACCAAGATAGGATATAACATGATAAGATTAAATTTATATGGTGTATAAGGATTATTTTAATCTCACTCCTTCCTTATGATTAAAATATAGGGGGAAATAGTGATTTTAGCACGGGCTTAGTGTTTAATAGCGGACCGATGTATTAATTACATTTGCTACCAAACACATGATTAGGTAAGATAATTTAATCTAATCCTATCATATCTTAGCTACCAAATAAGGTATAAATATAGACTTTGCATGTTGTGACAATATTTAGGCGATTTATCTGAAATTATTTGCCTAATTATAACTAATCTTAGCTTAGGACCTTAGGTAGATGCGCTTCCTTTAGGTTTTCATTCTTCTTTTTCTTTTTTTTAACCAAAGGTTTAGAGTTATTTAATGACCACCTTTTGATAAAACTACGCACACATAATTGTGTTTATTAAATTACTAATATATTTATGCATTCCGTTTTGGTGTAAGAATATATAAATATTAGACCCATCTCATTATCAGTTTGATTTTCGTCGGATTTAATACAAGTAGTAGCAAGTCAAAGTTCAAATTGATTTGAAATTGTTGAACAAAAATATTAATTAGTGGTTCCAAAAAGAAAGAAGAAGAGGCAGCTAAATTACCTCAAATTTCAAATCCTATTAAAAAGGTTAGTGATAAATTGACATAATGTCTTAAGACATAATGTTTAAGTTTACTATTTTATCCTTTTACTAAATTATGATAAAAGATCATTATAATACTTTATCCAAAAATATAAATGGGTAATTAATGCAATTAATCAATCTCTTATATTCTTATTAATCATAAAACTTGGGAAGACAAATTCATTTTACGGCTCAAGTATAATTACATGTTACTTGAATTATACTATATATTCAAGATTAATATGATTTTGTTTCCCACCAAATTAAATATATACTCATTTAATTAGTTATTTTACATACAAAATATATTATCAAAATATTTATATATACACGTTCATTTGTAACATACAATATTTTTTATCACATTACTTAATTTATAGATAATGTATGTTTCAATCTCGTAGGTTTTTTTTTTTTTAATTTTCACTTTTAAAATAACTTATTTTTAAGTGTTGAATATAGAAAAATAGAGAATGTGTAATTTTATTTTTCCCGTTATGGTATATAGCAATGATTTATTTTACTTTGTAAAAAATAAAAAAAATTAAAGTGCTTCTTAAATAAATTTATCATGAATTATTTTAAAATGTTGTCAAATTATAATGTTCTATAGAATCATTTCAACTAGGGGTTAGCAAATCTGGATCGGGCTCGTAAGGGTTCGGTCTGGATTATGACTGATCCATCTATTGTAATGGTGCGGGTTGGGTCGTTTTTTTTATGATCGGTGAAGTACCGGGTCGGTTCAGGTCAAGAGCCGCTCAAACCTGCTAGACCCATAACCGACCCATACAAATAATATATATATATATATATATATATATTAATAAGAAATAATTGTAAAATATTTTTTACACTTATTTTTTATTTATGAACTTGAGGTTGAATTAATAAATTATTATGTTATGAATTGATTTTAATTTTATATTTTTATTGTAAATTTAGAATATTTAATACTAAAATATGATAAATTAAGTAACTTTTCTCCAAAAATTATTGGTGAAACATTAAAAAATAAATAGTATGTATAACATGAAACAGAAAATATGAATTCATCTTTTTTTTTCGGTCATACCGAACCCGGAGCTCGGGTCTGGATCGGTCTAGAGGATTTTCTCATTCTGAGTCGGTCCACCTTTTTAAAAAAATTTGCGTGTCCGATACTAACGGGTTGGTCCGGGTCCAATCTGGTACTCACCTCTAATTTCAATTAATTAGTTTTAATAAAATAACGAATATGTTAGATAATGATGAGTATGCGTAATAATTAATAAAAAGAAATTTTCAAAAATATTAGATAGATTACGTCGGATATAACTTGGATAAAGTATAAATTAATCTTATAAATATATAATATCTTACCAATTTAGAATGATATAAATCCTATCTTAAATAGAAGTCTATATATAGAAATTGCAATTATAATTAAATTAGTGGTAAATATTAAATATTTCTTCCATAATTGATTACAAGGGTCTATATGTAATATCAAATTTCTAATTTACATAAAATTAATAAAATTATAAGAAACTTTCCTAATAAATGATTTATGTCTTGAGACATTATGTCTCCTCATCATTATTCTTAATAAAATTTGATAATTTTTTATAAATTTTAATTTAATTAATAAATACATATATTTAATGTTCTTTTTAAAAAATTTATAATTTTTCAATTTAATCAACAATTATAAAAGCTTACGATTTTTTTCTTATCTTTCTCATGACAACCTTATTTGATCAACTTTACACAGGGGAGGATCTAAAACCAAGGGAGGAGACCCCTACCAAACAACTTTTTTAGTGTTTTTATACTTATACAATCATAGATTTGTCAGTATTTTTACGAATATTTGTACAAAATTCCTTATCATCATTTTAGTTGTAGCAAATTTATATATCAAAATTTAGTCCCTACTAATAATTTTTTGTGTCCGCCACTGACTTTAAGTTGATATAAAATAAAAAGTCTTATTTAAATATACATGTTAATATAAAACGAACATGATATATTCCAAATCAACTTAAAGTTGATTGAAAATGGTGTGTACGGAAAAATAAGAAAAATAATAAATTTACGTATTTATTAGTTAAATTAAAGATTCATAAAAAAATAATTTTTTAAGTTTATATATTTATTGAAAGATTTTGGATATTTTTTTTCAAACAAATAGCCTTATTTATTGTGATAATAAATCGCAGAAAGAAAATTATCCAAACCCCGAAAATTATTAGTGGAATTTTAGGGCATTTTTAGTCACTTTCGAAATTATTTATTGCAAGAAATGACGATCTTTTGCCAGCATTATGTCGATAGAAATAATAGTCCGAATATATTTGGATAATCTCAAATTCTCAATAATTGAAACTTTTATTGTTACTATTAAATATCGATAATATTTATTAGACAAGACGTACGGTTTAACATTTAATATATATAATCATTTTATGAAAACTAAAATATTATAAAATAGTTTTGGTATCAACAGTAGTTATTAACACGACTATTCAAAGTAAGAAAGGTGGTCTATTCTAGAAGAATAAAAGTGAGGTGGTGACCTCCCACCAATTTGTGAGGGGCCTGTCACAGTCATATTGAAAAGGAATGGTCAATTTACGTGGGATTTCTTCTAATAAAAAGCCAAATTGGATTTTTTAATTTCATTGAGAAGGCATCTTAATAATTCAGCAATTGCCACTGCTCTTATCTTGTACTATTATTATTACAAAATTATTCTTCACCACTTTCGTATACAAATTGGACATGACATGATCCCACCTCCACACTCATCATCACGTGTCACATGCACATTATAATTTATCTAGACTCTTATGTACTTATCCATACAAAAAGAGTTAGTGTAAAGCTTAAAACAATTTTACATTGTTGTAATAAAAAAAAAAGGAGCTTCTTATTGTTATGTAATGATTATGATTTATTATATGACTATGGAACAATTCTCTTTAACCAAAAAATTTACTCTTATAAATTATTGTTTTTAGATGTTCCCTAATAATACAGAGAATTTGAAATTAACGAAGTACTCTATTCGTGTCACTAAAATTGATATAATTCTCTTATTTGGACGTTTTTTCTAAAATAGTAAAAATTATCTATTTAAAAAGGTGTGGACCTTATCACCTTTATCACTCTTACACTACTTTATATACTCTCATTAATAACAGTGCCCAAAAGTTTTGTAAGTATTGGGACAAATGGTGGTGTATAAAATTCTGATACATATGCATATATGTTTTTGTGTGTGTATAAGCAGGGTCCCTTTTCTGTCCTTGATACGTAAGTTGCTATGAGCAGGACCACGTGCTTTATTTTTGTCACATTCTTCATTTCAATTTATTTAATTTTCAATAATTAAATGGATAAAATCACCACTCTAGTTTAATAATTTATGACACTCCAAAAGCCTCATACTTTAGTCTTAATTATATAACTCATCACTGTAATATAAATAAAATTCCTAGAATATGATGAATTGTTTATACGGAGAAGAAAAACATAAACATGGGACGGTGGCAGACTGTCAGTCAACATCAAAAACTTAAATTAAATTTATATATTCGGTAAAAGGTTAATGTTCCAGTAAATAGATTTTGAGTTTAAGTAATTTGAAATATAGCATTATAATTTAAATTTAATATTAAAAAAAATCAAATCAGATTTTCAATAAATAAATGGTACTTATATTATCCTTTTAAACTATTAAAAATAATAAATCAGTTAAGAGTTTCAAAATTACTAAACGCCAACAATATTGTAAATTAGTGATATATGTAGACAACAAAATAATGAACGTGCGGAAAAATGATAAAAACAAAACTTTATTTTCTTTTTCTTTATCCCTGTGAATTAAATGAGGTTGATCAATTCAAAACTCAAAAGGTTTTTAAAAAACACCTAATTTATCACTTTTCTGAAATTCAAATATATCCAAAAATAATTTATAATGAAGATCAGATACTACTTCTTCTTTATGGGAAGAATAAATTCCCACTAAAGGTATGGCCAAAAAATAAGTATCAAATATTTATATGGAAGTCCCATTTTTTTTTGGTTTGCTTTTAGTTTCATATAATATATTTTCACATAAATTATAATGTGTAATTGTTTTGGTTGTGATGTGGTAAGTGGATCACATCACCTGAAGTATCTCTATTATAATAAAATAAATAAGTAAAATTAGAGTGGAGCAAGTGCGTGGTGGGGTGTAGCAATCTCATGATCAATTCATCTATGTGCATGTGTGTTCGTGTTGGCACTTTATATACAAATCATTGTTTTATTATTTTTTCATATAAAATAAATTAGCAAAACTTTTACATGTAATGAAAAAAAAATGCTTAAGTTTAGCATCGTGGGTAACATTATGCATTAAGTTTAACGTAATACAGTTCGTTACTTTAATAAAAAAAAAAAAGTTTGATTAAGTCAATAGCTTATTGTATATTTTACAAAGGTCGGATATTTTATATATTTAATTAAGTATTAAATGATAGGTTATAATAATCTATCCCATATCTTTGTGAAAAACTATATTATATATACTGTTAACAAATTTATCTCACTTTAAAATGAACACAAGCAAATGGGGCCAAATTAGTTCCAAAAATTAGCCTCACCGTGAAGGCAAAAACATTGTCATAATTAGTGGAGAATAAAATCTGCACAATGATGTATGATTGTTTTTTTTGTTAATTGATTAAATGGTTTTTTAAATGGCTAATGATCGAGGGTCCTAATTTTCCATGTGATTAGATGCAATCTGTTGTTTTGTGGTGGACATTTTGACGTTAATCCTTCAAAGTTTGTTCGTATTAATAAGGAACACATTCGAAATTTTATTTTAAAATTCTATTAATGTATAATTTAACTTAATTTAGATTTATGAAACATTAATTAGTAATTAATAAATTATAATTAGAAATAAATAGATTGCATTTGATAATAGTCATTAGTAAATCAAGATATTAAGTGTGTTTCTTGATTCTTATATACGCCATGAAGTTAGTAGACCCTTCTACGAATGAACTCTATTTGTATTATTATAGCTAAATCTGATCTATTAAGGTGGGATGTTGATTTGCCTTTGTATTTTAGTGAATATGAGTGAGTATTATATATATATGTGTACCCCAACAAGGCTCCAACAAATCAAACACAGGCTATTAAAAAATAATGCATATTCCATGTGCAATTCCCATTTCAAAAATTAATGTTGCCTAGGTCTTCTCCTCATTTGTTTTATTTTTTCCTTTTTTATTTAATATAAATTATTGCATAATCCATGTGCAATTTTTATTTCCAGTTGATCTCATCTCCGAGTCATCTCTTCCTCCTTATATCTTTGATCATTTAATTTGGACATATATTAATATGACCTGGCCGAGCTAAGAAAGTCATCATGTATAGCACTAATCAATACTGCATTATCGACAAAATAATTATTTAAAATGACGACAAATGATAAATAATTCATTGTTTGAATAAGGGGAGGCTAAAATTTGGTAGACTGAAAAATAAAAAATTTTAAGCATTATATTTTATATATGCATAATTATTTTTAGGATGGATTAATATTATATTGGACTTCAAAAATATATATATATATATGTATATATATAACTGAACATTTTATGCTTGCACTGAGCTTGGATCCACCCATGGTTTGAATGCTTCACACATTAAAATATACTAGGGCGAGCAACTTACTATATTTTTCTTGAAACACCATAATATATACTCCCTCCGTCCACTAATGTCATTAACATTTTGACCTGACACGAATTTTAATGTAATGTCTTGACTTTGCGTGAAAAAGTATGGTAAGTGGAGTTTGAGACTCAGTTATTATTTTTAAATTGAAGTGTGTGTATTGAGTTGAGTCTGAAATGACAGAAAGTTAACAACATTGATCGACTTATTTTAGAAAATAATCAGTTTTTCTATAAGTACAAAATAAATATTACCTCGAGCAGAAAAGGATTGTTTCTTACAATTAGATATAAATATATAAATGTTTTTCGTTTTTTCCTAAGCGCTTTTACATTACTATTGTAAACATATTGCAGCTAAAAATCTACTCTCACTAAGATACTGATAGGACAGAAATCAACACTAATCAGCTGTGATATCGAGACTGGGCCTATACACTTTATACAAAAACTAATGTGTTTAAATCATATTAACGGGCCTCTTCGATATATTTGGTACAATCAAATAGTATATATTTTTCATTGCAATTTATTTCTTGGTTGCTTATAGTTATTAGAGCATGCACACTAGGGATCACAATTTATCCGTGAGTACCCGACATCCGCAAGTACCCGACTCTAATAGAAGTTGGTTTGAGAGATATTTAGTATCTATTTAGTTCGTAAGTATATGTATGGATATTAACTATTCATACACACGAAACCTATATACCCATGAAAATTTACACACGAAATACCCGTAAAATATTCGTAAAAAATCTCGCATATCCACTTAATATTAATCATATTTATCTATTTTTTATATAAAATTATATATGATTCTCACAAAAAAATTAAATATAATATATCTTAAATATTAAAATTATATATTTTGGGGGTGATAGATACCCATGAGTGGTGGATTAATGAGTATCCAATGGGTGGCGGGTTCGCAGGTACCCGATAGGTGGTGGATATCCGCGGATGGTGGATTTGAGTGAATTTAATATCAATTTAATTAGTGTATATGAATATGAATAGTTCATACCCGTCTGTACCCGATTGCCACCCCTAATCCACACTGCATCACTCTTAAATAGTAGCGAGAAAAAATTGAATCAAATTATTCAAATTTGGTTAATTTGGATGGATTTTAAAGATTTTGAATTTTGTTATGTTTTACTTTTTTTCGTTCACTAATGTTTTATACGTTTTTGGTCTCGTTTCTCTCATAATTCGGATTAGGATTGGTTGATATTGTCGATCAAGTTGATACTTGGGTATGTTATTTGCTACTTTGTAGGTGAAAGATCGACATTAAGAGCTAACAAGGCTCGAGAGGAGAAACGAGACGAAAAGACGAAGAAAGGTGAAGAAAAGGCGTGGAAAAGTCAAAACTTGGGGCTAGCGGTCGCTAGCCCCTAGCGAGCGCTGGGCTACGTTATGAAGAGTGAACAGAGAAAGGGGCTAGCGGTCGCTACCCCCTAGCGACCGCTGGCCCCTGGAAAAAAGCTGAGGGACAGAACAGTGGGCTAGCGCTCGCTACCCCCTAGCGAGCGCTACCCCTTGGCGCTGGATGACTTGTCAGAAAGTCAAGCTAGCGAGCGCTACCCCCTAGCGCTTGCTAGCCCGACGGATTTTTCCTTCTCCTATTTAAACCTCCTCCGCGTGATATTTCATGGGACACAAACTCTTCTACCGGTTTTCACTACACGTATTTTTAATTTCTAGTCTAGGGTTTAGATCGTGAGAGAAAACACTATTAGCTAGATTTACATTCCAAGTTCTTTACTTTTGGAGATTTTTGGATTCGTTCGTTATTCAACCCGGAGATTTATTTTAATTTAGTATTTCTTTTCAATCCAGTGAGTTCTTTATTGCTTTCTTTACTGCTTCCTTTATTGCTTTCTTATTTTCTTTTATGAGTTCTTATTCCCTTGCCTTAATTCTGATTAATTATCAAACCATCAATACAAACCTTTCAATCATGTTAATCAATCAGTTTAAGGCATGTCTAGATTTCGTTTCTTTAATTATTCATTCTTAGAAATAGGATTTAATTGTTTTCTTCATTCTTGCCTAGGTAATTCGTATTTTAAATTCTTTATTTTAATTCGCCTAGATAGATTCCAAAACCCTCTTTTTAATTTTTTTCTGTTCTTCAACGTGAATGAAGCCCTGTTTAGCCTTCCTTGAGAATACGACTTGGGTTATGCTTAATCACACTAATAACAATGATCTCGTCCAAATTGCGAGTAGTATAGTTCATTAAGCACGACACATCCCTTTAAGTATATAGGCTGGAAACATTCCTCGTGCCCAATACTGATCCCTTATCGGACAGTGGGTCTGGACTCAACAACGCCACGTACTTAAGGGTATATTTGAGTGAAATAAGTATATCGGCTGGAAATATTCCTCGTGCCCGTTACTGATTCCCTTTATCGGACAGTGGGTCTGGTCTTGCTAAGGAAGGAGACGATGACTCGTTTGTTGTGAACGGGCATCGAGTGAAGCCGTACATCGAGGGTTGGCCTACATATTTCACGGTGGAGTCCACACCGATTGAAGATCCACCCTCCACTTGATCGCGTATTTTCGTCGAGCTCATGACGTTAAACAAGCAGTCTTTTATTTCCGTTGTTTTTGTTCTTGTCGTTTTATTTATTTCCGTTCCTTTATTTCTTTCTTGTTGGGTGAAGAACATGATTTAAATCAATTTTTGTGTTGCAGGAAAACTCGGGTGGAATACGCAAGAGGACAGGAAAAAGAGTACATTCACGAGAGCTGGGCGAGCGCTCGCTAGGCCCCAGCGAGCGCTAGCCCAGCGTTCTGCCCAAAACCAGCCTAAGGGGCCAGCGCTCGCTACCCCCCCAGCGAGCGCTAGCCCCAGTCCCTGCATTAAAACAGAACAAAAGGGTAGCGGTCGCTACCCCCCTAGCGAGAGCTACCCACACTCTCTGTTTCCCCATCCAGCGCGCTAGGGTAGCGGTCGCTACCCCCCTAGC
>JAPKLX010000023.1:677068-727725 GCA_026898415.1 Leonotis leonurus
TTTCCCCATCCAGCGCGCTAGGGTAGCGGTCGCTACCCCCCTAGCGACCGCTACCCCCCCTCGCTGCCTCCTATAACTTTTTCCCCTTCCTCTTCTCCTACACAAACAATTCCACAACTCCTTCTTCTTCCTCATCTCTCTCTCACGCGACAGCAACCTCCAACATTCCCCCCTTCCATATTTTTCTTCATCTTCCTCCATAATCATTCCCAATTCTTTTAACCTTCATCTTCCCCCACCAATTCCTCCTAAATCCCAACCTTTTTCTTCCCCAATCTCTTCAACCCACCATCCTCCCCCAAATTCCAAATCCCTAATTTCTCAAATCTCCCCCAATTCCATCCACATCCCGTGATTATTATACGTCTCCGTTGCACCAACGTCCGCAGCCACCTTCCGGCGAGATTCCGACGAGATTCCGGCCATTTTCCGGCGACCACCACCTCTATCCCTACTTCCACATGGCACGCTCAAGGAATCGTCCCGGTGAACAACCCGCGAGCACCTCCCAACCGGAGGAACCTACCTCCGAGGAGCTTCAAGAGACCTACAACTGTCCATTCCCCCTCGAATCACACTTAGAGGGGCAATTCTACGAGCGGTGGACTCGGCATGAGGTAACTCCACCTCACACTCTTGACTGGGATTTGTTAGACAATCTAAATTGTGTCCGCGAACTTGAGCATTATTTAGACGTGTTATGACTTAAGAAATATGCACATATGTCGTTTAGATGCTCGCAGGTACTTACCCATGAATTTCTATCTACATTAACTGTGCCTGCTGATTTGACTGGTTGTACATTTAGATTGCGGGGTGTTGCCCGTAGATTGTCTATTTCGCAGCTTTGCAGGATCATGGGCTTTCATGGGAAGAATGTGGGCGATCATGCCCCACTTGCTGGCTATACTCCTAATGCCGCGTGGACTTCCCTAACGGGATTCCACAATTGGCAAGCCGGAGGTATGCCGGCCGGTTACATTCAGAGTAATGTGTTGATGATTCTGCACAAATTCTTGTGCTATGGGATAACCGGAAAAGAGCAGGCCAACAAGGTTAATCAGACCGAGGTTTTTATGCTTCAGAGTGCCGTACAGGGCTCCCGGCTGTGCGCCGGCTATTACATCCTCACCACCTTCAAGAATATGTTAGCCACCGTTCGATATCATGCCACATTGTCTCTAGTCATCTGTGCCATTGCTAGGCACTTCGAGGTTTTTGACTCGGAGCATCTTGACCCCGCCGACATCATCTATGTGTCGCGGATTGATCTCTCGGAGCTCCGCCAGGCGCGTATCTGCAACAGTGACTTTACCTGGGTGCCATCCACCTCCCGGCGTTGTGTGGTTAACCACACTAACGAGTTGGCCGCCTTAGCCGCCAATGTACCTGATGTCGGAGATGCTGAGGGCGCAGCTGATCGAGCAGCCGAGGAGGCGGCTTATGAGGACGCCCCTATGCAGGATACCTTTGCACCCGGGCCTTCCTCCTATCCGACAGGCGCCGGCCAGTATCACTATGGAGCTGGTTCTTCTTCTACCAGTGGTGTTGACCACCTCACGTCGCAGTTTTAGTCTCTGAGCACTGAACTCGGCGCTCTTCGGTCCGACTTCAGTTCTTTCCGGCAGGACTTCACTAGCTTCTCACAGGACTTTGGGGCCCACGCTCACGAGTCGCAGTCCTTCTACCAGGACTTTAGAGACTTCAGCTTCTCCATGCTTCGGAGTCAGGAGCGCATTGAGGAGAGGACGACTGCTACCCATGATATGATGACTGAGCAAGCCCGTCTGTGGAGACTATCTCAGGAGCAGTCGGCTCTCCAGTATCAGCAGATATTGGAGAACAACCGACAGATGGCAGAGCTTAATGCCCAGTGGTCGAACTGGGCCCTTTATGACACTCCACCACCACCGCCGCCGGATCAGCAGTGACTTCTCACTGCTGTTTAGTAAGCTTATTTTCTTTTTATTTGGTTTTTGTCTCTTTTCCGGGTTGTTTCATTTTTGTTATTTCTTTTTCTTGCTTCCTTTGCTTTGTTTTAGTGTTTCTATTGCAGGTCTTAATTTTAGGATTGTTCAGTTTCTTATATCTCTTTGTGGATCACGCATCAACTCCGCCGCATTCCCCCGAATCGGGTAGTTTCCTTCCTTCTCTTGCTCTCATTTTAGCAATGAGGACATTGCTAGGTTCTTTGTGAGAGGGAGGGGTGTTATTTATTTGCTTGCGGTGTTTGTGTTGATATCTTTGCGTGTCCGAAAGCATTGTTAGAGTTTGACATGATTTGGATTGATTTTGATAAGAAATATGTTTTGATTTTGCTTGATGACATGATTGAACATTGTGAGTCGATGATAGGGTGATGAGCTTTGCATTTTGATCATAGTTGTCGTGAGGTAATCGTTTTTGTGATATATTGATGTGAAAGCTTGCATATTTGTGAATTTGGCTTAAGATTGCTTGTTGGCTAGACTTTTAGTAAAAATTGTGTTGATTGTGAGATTGAGTTGGGAGGCTTCTGCTCCTCTGGAAACCATGAGCATGGGAAACCACACGAGAACACTTTAGATAACCTCTAATTGTTCATATCTCGTGACTTTTGGCCATATAACCCACTCTTTCCAAAATTTGGCTCGAATGGCCTTTTGAAATGTTATTAAATCGCTTGCATTGCTTGAATAGGTGATAAGAACTCTACCCCTCTTCCTTTGAGAAATCAATTGAAAATTAAGGTTTAGGAATGGGTATGGGAAACCACACTAGGATACTCGGTTTTTACCGAAGTTCACACCTAGTGACCAATGTTCTTAATATCACTATAAATTCTTACGATTTGATAATGGTTTGTGTTGAAAATATCTTAAGATTGATCTATAGTCTAGCTTATAAGTGAGTAAAAGCCGAATTTGCATGTGTGTTGAGTTGGATCGGATTGAAATTGCATATTCGAGAGCAACACGTAATGGTGATTGATGTATTGTCTTATAACCCCTATCGAGTGCTTATGATGATTGTGATTGTTATTGCGTGATTGAGATTGTTTCTTATTTTGAAATCTCCGTATTGTGTTGAACTTAGACTTGCTTGAGGACAAGCAAGGTATTGTGTATGGGGAGGTTGTTTTATACGTTTTTGGTCTCGTTTCTCTCATAATTCGGATTAGGATTGGTTGATATTGTCGATCAAGTTGATATTTGGGTATGTTATTTGCTACTTTGTAGGTGAAAGATCGACATTAAGAGCTAACAAGGCTCGAGAGGAGAAACGAGACGAAAAGACGAAGAAAGGTGAAGAAAAGGCGTGGAAAAGTCAAAACTTGGGGCTAGCGGTCGCTAGCCCCTAGCGAGCGCTGGGCTACTCTATGAAGAGTGAACAGAGAAAGGGGCTAGCGGTCGCTACCCCCCTAGCGACCGCTGGCCCCTGGAAAAAAGCTGAGGGACAGAACAGTGGGCTAGCGCTCGCTACCCCCTAGCGAGCGCTACCCCTTGGCGCTGGATGACTTGTCAGAAAGTTAAGCTAGCCCGACGGATTTTTCCTTCTCCTATTTAAACCTCCTCCGCGTGATATTTCATGGGACACAGACTCTTCTACCGGTTTTCACTACACGTATTTTTAATTTCTAGTCTAGGGTTTAGATCGTGAGAGAAAACACTATTAGCTAGATTTACATTCCAAGTTCTTTACTTTTGGAGATTTTTGGATTCGTTCGTTATTCAACCCGGAGATTTATTTTAATTTAGTATTTCTTTTCAATCCAGTGAGTTATTTATTGCTTTCTTTACTGCTTCCTTTATTGCTTTCTTATTTTCTTTTATGAGTTCTTATTCCCTTGCCTTAATTCTGATTAATTATCAAACCATTAATACAAACCTTTCAATCATGTTAATCAATCAGTTTAAGGCATGTCTAGATTTCGTTTCTTTAATTATTCATTCTTAGAAATAGGATTAATTGTTTTCTTCATTCTTGCCTAGGTAATTCGTATTTTAAATTCTTTATTTTAATTCGCCTAGATAGATTCCAAAACCCTCTTTTTAATTGTTTTCTGTTCTTCAACGTGAATGAAGCCCTGTTTAGCCTTCCTTGAGAATACGACTTGAGTTATGCTTAATCACACTAATAACAATGATCTCGTCCAAATTGCGAGTAGTATAGTTCATTAAGCACGACACATCCCTTTAAGTATATAGGCTGGAAACATTCCTCGTGCCCAATACTGATCTCTTATCGGATAGTGGGTCTGGACTCAACAACGCCACGTACTTAAGGGTATATTTGAGTGAAATAAGTATATCGACTGGAAATATTCCTCGTGCCCGTTACTGATTCCCTTTATCGGACAGTGAGTCTAGTCTAAACAACGCCACGTACTTATTTGAGTGAAACAACTAACTTTTTATCAATTTTTTTAGTTAATGAATTCTCTATTTTCTAGACACAGTTGAGTTAAATACAATAAATTAAATATGATTCAAACTGACTCAAGTCTCAATAAATTTTAAGTTCAATTATTTTATAAATATACGTATTAGGTCAAAATGGGTAAAAAATAGCAAACGAAAGGAGTAATTTTTAGAACCCGATTTGATTATAAAATGATGTGTCAAGCATTTAAAACCAACTTTAAAATCATGTGGATGTTTAGCCACTAGAGGTATTTAAAATGAGTGAGATTGGGTACAAAATTGAGGGTACCAAAACAACCAATATTATGATATCTGGTCTCGAACCCATTCAAAATTTGGGTAATCGATTTCCGTGTCAGGTATTTCGACTCAGACTTTGGTTATCGAAATTGCCCAATTTTTTTTTTCATATTTATTTTGGATAGTTTAAATATTTGGGTGTTGAAATTTAAAAAATGTTATTTACTCCATTTTTAGGTTCGTCTCATGTTAATATTGGATGTAATTATGCTTTATTTTTCGAGTCAAGTGAACTATTCGTACTCAAATCATTATTTTTATCATTTTTTCAAGTTTGGGAGTTATAGCGTGTGATTGGATGGAATGCAACTCAAAAATGCCGAATAAATCATTTGGTGATAAAAAGGAGTTCACACAAAATCAAGTCATTTATCTCTTACCACTCAAAAGACATTTGACCCTTGAATATGGAAGAATTGCCATGAGATAGAATCAGCGGCCGCTGACCCTAGCGAGACAGTGAGTATTTAACGCAGCATTAAGTTAGCGGCCACTAACACCCAAACGATCACTTGTCTTCTCATATTTACGCACAAGGTTTGATCTTATATGATTATCGGGAGTTCCATCTTTGAATTTCGTCCCCCTTGAGACAATTTATGTCTGTAAAAATGCCACACTATATCTAGATTGTATTTTACTTAATATTTTCATTTTTTGTTCCGCATGATTAGCCACTAAAACACTATTTCTTTTAGAAATTATTTGATCATATAATTTCTCGTATTTTGGTATTAGTTGGCTTTTCGATTTTTAAAGAGTATTTTAATTTAATTGCGTTACGTAATGTTTATGTTCTCATTTCAGTTTGGATTATATTATGTATTGCTTTTGTTTATTTCCATATTATAATTTGGGTAATTAGGTTTAATAATTCACATGCAATTAATTTACGATTTATATTATTATTTTACTTGTTAGTGTTCGTAGAGTCAGCAAACAAAACTCGAAACTTGTTTGTAGTGCTAGTAATTTGATTGCTTTATCATGTTACAATAGAATGATTGTGTTTAACTTTCCCTGTGAGTCAGACTTGGATTTGAGTTACTGTCCTATTGCGATTTTGATTATTGCGAACGACTTAGGTGTTTTAAGTCAAAACAAATGCAATTAAATATTTATTTATAGAATTACGATTATTCATAATTTTTCACTAAACTACAAGTGGATAATTAAAGAATAATTTGACGTGTTAAATAATTAAAAGTAATGTAATAAATAATTTTGGATATTTTGAATATACTCTAAAAATACACATAAATAGTAAATATTTATCTTATATAGAGTAAAAATAGGTCTGAAGCTGATTAGGAAACTAGAGCTCTACCTTTCTACTTGGCTGCATGGAGAGCGGAGAAACAACTTAATTTATTCTCATTTCGGTTAAGAAGGTGGAGATTTTTAATTTATGTTCTACAATCTTATTCATTTTCGAATCTTCTACTCGCTTGCACTACCAACATCGGGAACAAAAAGAACTCGTGCTCTTCAATATCAGGAACACGATACGAACCATAACTATAACCGCTAACACCTTTAGAAAGTGATGGGTTTAGGACTTTTGGGTGCGATTGTGATTTTGTTTCTTAATAATTAATTCATTAATGGTACTAAAATATTAAAAAGTGACTATAATTTAACTATTTTTATTTTAATCGCTAAGATTTACGTTTGATTTGAGGATCTAATAGTTTGATATATTAACTCATTTGTAAAAGAGTGTGAATTTTTCTAATGGGTGCTCGACAATGATATATATATATATATATATATATATATATATATATATATTGAATTTAATATAAATAACTTTCAATTTAAAATCCGAACATTATGTGAAGATGCAATAAGAGCATTCGCAGCGGTGGAGCTTGGGAGACAGCGGGCAATAGCCTCGGGAGGCTCCGGAGCGGGGCAGCCGTTGCGGTGTCGGGGCGCTAGCGTCCGGGCTGTGGACCGAGAGCCAGCCTTTGGGCGCGGGAGGCCAGGGCGGAAATGCCGCTGCTGTGGGGGACTCCGGAGTTCCCACCCTATTTTTCTTTTTCTTTTTTTTTCGTTTTTTTTAAATTAATTTTTAATTATTAATTATATAAATTATCTACGTCTATAAATATCACACTTCATACATCTTCATCATTCAAGGTTCGGCGAACCTTCGAGATATGCGTGCTCACGAGATGCTCGAGCATGATTTAATCGAAGAAATCTACGCTCGATTCGATTCTTTAGATTAAGTGTGTTTTTTAGTTTTCTTTCTTGTATTTTACTTACGTGTGTTTTAAATTCTCGAATTTAAAATTCTTGTATTTCAATTCTCGTATTTCAATTTCTTATATTTTGTATTTGAAATTAAAATTAATGAAATTTTAATTTCTAAAATATATTATTTTAATTTTAATGTTATTTATTTAAATAAATTAACATATTAATCAAAAATCAAATATTTAATTTATTTTCATATTTATTTATTTATTTTATATTACAAATTTAAATTAATAACATTTTTCCCAAATTAAATCATTCTAAATTAAAGTAGAGAGCCACTACTATTAGAAACTAACACAATCTTTCTAAAAATTGTGAACTCCACACAAAATATTCTATTTATTTATGAAATTGACATCGAGAGCCTGAATCAGAGAGTCCGCCACGAAATAATACCTGGAACAGGAAATTCAATTAATCGAGATTCAGAAGTTGAAACCCACTGACGATGCTCTAAGCTTTTTTGTTACACACAAAATGCACAAATATTGAGTTTTGATTAGGGGCTCCAGCGCTGCAATGAAAGCACGGATGTGCTACCATGCCACGTGTGCATACTTTTGGTATATTTTTAAATAATTCTTTTAATTAAATTGTGTAAATTGAATTAGAAAATTCGTTTATTATAAATTAAAAATTTTAAATGTAATTTTTTTTATAAACTAATAAATAGATCACTTTGGATTATTTAACATTCATGATCGTCAATGTTTAATATTTTAATTTATGAATGGTTTTAGCGAATAAAAAATTAATAGAATTAAGAAAATAAATATTGTAAGATTATATAAATAAAGAAATTATATAATATTCCAGGGGTTTTTCAACCTTTGGAAGTAAAATAAAATGAGCCACGACTTTTTTTTTGAAATCAAAAACTGGAGACAACCGCAGGAAATAGAACTGCAGAGATCCTCTTACTTGCGTTTTCTTTCCATTCCCGGTCTCTCTCTCCCTGTCCCTCTCCCTCCCCTTAATACGAGAGTTGGAAAATCAATTTATTCATATTTTCATATAAAAAATCCCCCAATTAAATTTATGCGAATTTTGAAGTTCATGTATTCAGCATTACAATTGTCTTGATGATGATGGGAACATTTCAAATTTCAAAAAAAATTCAGAATTTTCGAACGATTCGGTGAAAGATACTTTTGTCAGGAGAAGAAAGAAAGGAAATATTGGGATCAGGAATTAGACGGGAGGTAATGACACCCTTAGTTTCGAACCTTTTAGTTTATTCGGAATTTTCTCTTTACGTGCTGAATCTCCGAAATGCAAGTATTTCTGCATGTTTTTATTTAATAGTAATTTAATTTCAGCAATTTTTTAATATAACGATAATGCCGGTGGTGTTTTGCTTAGCGAAGTGTTACACATTATGCATGTGAAGGTAGGTTTGTTTGGGGATACGTTTTATTGAAAATGTTGTGCTGTGTTCAAGCTGTGTAATCACGATCATATGTAAATTCGTGGTGTTGATATTTTTTATTTTAATTTTATATAGTATTTTAATAAGAATAGGGTGCTGATGGAGCTAACTTATAATAGAGCTCATCAAAAGTATGAGAAACACGATTCCGTAAAGTGTGTTATAATGGAAAAACAGAGGTTTAAGGTGCCAGTTGTAGTTGGTGCGTCGTTATTTATTTTATTGCATTTATTTTTCCTGCAGTGAAGTGCATATTTGAGTTCACTGCACATTGTAAATCTATATGTTTTAGTTGTTTGTTTGTACTTACCGTTTACCATTTCAATTACTGTGGCACATATTTTTTCTTCCTTGATACAAATATATTATTTATTTCTCATGGCAGCCGGATACTAGTTATTGGATAACCTGGTGTTTTGATTTTTATATTTTTTTCCAACATACTCTGCCTTATTCGTGTTGGATTTGGAAATATCATCTTTTGTAGGTAAGTAAAAATATGTACTTTATTATCCTTTTTGGTCCAGTTGTTGGTTGAGGTGAGATCTGATTGAAGAGAAAAGCAATTCCAACATGCTTTCACAAAATAAAATCCGTCTAAAAAAAATGTAATGTGCTTTGATTTGGAGTGAGAATGTACCCTAAGTGGAGTTTGAATATCACTATATTTATTATTGTTAATTAAGGTGTGTGTATTGAATATAGTTTGAGACCCATTTGATTTATTGTTTTTAATTCAATTTTGCATATTGAATGAGGTGAATCTACTTAAACAAATGATAAATTTCAAGTGTTTAAGATTTTTTGTGGATGTATCAAAATGATAAAATGTTATGTATCTTACTCCTCATTGTTGCCTTTACAAAAGTATTTAAATTCTTGAGTTAAAAGGTCTTGATAAAATCTATAATATAATACACGATTTTTCAATTATGAATACGTCATTCTATCAATTAAATTAGCATGGGCCGTGTTACTAACTATAAACAGTGTACTGTGAGGGAGTCTGTATGATTTTTAAGAAAAAATAGTAAAGTGTGTTTTTAGTGGATAAAAGAACCCACGAAATAAAATATATGTGTGATTTAAAATATATTGAGTGTTTTGTGGAACTATGTCTAAAAAAGAAAAGAGTACACTTTTGGTGGACGGAGAAAATAAATATTTATATAATTGTACTTATTCATTCATGAATAGAGATGAATTTCTTTAAGGTGGAACCAAAATAAAGTTTGAATTTTGACAAATGTAAAATTTATTTTAATTATAATTGGTCTCAGTTTAGGGTCATGGTTGTTTATTCCTAAATGGATGATAACTTAGTACAGGTTGTCTTGTAGTAGTAGTAGTAGTGAGTTATTGGCTTACATTATTATTTGAAGTTGGAAGTTATTGGCATGTGGCAAGGGTTGAGAATTTGGTCCTTTTGATTAGATTTGGTGTTGTATGAAATATGAATATTGACATTAGTATGGCATCACATTTCTTTCTTTTTTTTAATTTAACTTTGAGGTTCTCTAATTTGCAGTTTCTAGGGGTACATGCTTCCCTTTAGTTGATGGTATGCTCTATCTGGAGTGGGAAAATGACAGCCCTGATGAGGTTTGTGGATGCAGGAAGTGCCTCACAAACTGCAGCAGGTAATTATCTTGAGATGTGTTGCAAGTAAGAACTACGAAATGGTGCAGTAGCCATGGTTAGCATACCCGTTCTTTCACTTTTTGTAATAAAACAAACAAATTAATTGTTAACATGTTCTGTAATTTCTTTAATGACGGGCTTGCAAATATAATGATGTTCCCCCTGATTCAGCAAAAAGACTGCAATGTAGCTCTGAAAGGAATATATGATAAAATGTCATTTTGGCCCTGATACTGAACAAGGGTGGAAGTTACGAATTGATCTAGGTTTGGAGTGAATAAGCTTCGTGATTGAGACAACCAAAACTACCAGAGTTATGAGGCTATGTGATTTTCAATTTTCTTTAGCTTAATAGCACCTGATAGCCTTTTTAGTGGTAATTTTGTTTATATTCAAGTGCCCTTCCAATTTCTACTTAATATTTAATTTTCTCCTTTCATAAGTTTAATGTTGCTATGTTTTGATGTTCCTTTCTTCCATATCTTGCATGCACTTGAACTCCCATTTTCCGAGTGTTGCTATGTATGTATGAATATGTACGAAAAATGGTTGCATCCTTTTCAACTTCACAGCATGATTTTTTATCAGTTCTGTACCATAAGCTTCTATTGTACACCCTAATTTGTTGTCTAGATTGGAATGACCAATGCTAGACTGTGAAGTAAAGAGTTTGATACTTAAAGTGCAACTGTCCACTTTATTTTTTCTCCTTTTGCAGAGGAAGGGAGCTACCAGAACTTAGCTTCACAGTCAATAGGGAGAGATTTACAAGATGCAGATGAAGCAAATTTGATAGATGAAGAAGGTATAAATTCTGTTGTGTCTACATAATAGATGCCCTTACTTTCTCAATGTACCTTAATACACCCCTAGTTATGATTGGTTGTGCAAAGGTGTTACCCTTTTTTTCACACTCCAACATGATTTTCTTGCACTTCATCTTATTCTGGTTTCTCTTTATGCAATTTTGGCTTCTGATTTATCAATGTTGTTTCTGGTGAATCTTCTCGTAGATATGATTATTTTTGGTTTGAGGCCAATGAAGGATCCTCTAGATTTGGTAAGGATTGCTAACTTACTCAGTTACTCATTATTGTGTTATAGTTATAGATAAAGATTAGTAATCCCTTATATGATAGGAGTGGTAATGTGTTGCAGTCTAGTGCTTCTAAATGCTAGAGTAGTTTGGGAAATACGAACTGAAGACAGTCACATAATTAAAGCAGAACAAAAGGAAGTGTCCACTGTCCTGATGCAAAGTACATTCTGTGGCCTATATGGACTATTAGTACTTAATATTGACAGCTCTTGTAAAACCACCCAATGCGTCCTTCTTTAATAAAATTTTAGGAAAAAAGTCCATATACTAAAGATTTGGTACAATAATGTAGATTAAAGAATTGAGTATCAAGTTGTCCTTGTAAAGATATGTGAACTTTGATATCTACCTTTGTACAACAAACTAACAAAGTGTGAGCCCTTGGTACTCCAAAAGTGTCCACTCTTTCTACAGGAAAGCATGTAACCTGCACACTCAAACTCAAAAAGTAGATAATCGAAACATTGTGCTTGAGGTTTAATGAATAAGCTTAAATAAGGTCTATTAAGTTAATAATATGTGCAAATATAATCATGTTTGTAACATTTTAATACCAATTTAAATCGTACAATTAATTATGTTTTTTTTTTCTTATCAAATATTAATGTATTAAATCAAATTGCTTTTCTTGGTGATGAATACTTCTGCAATTATCTATACATTTGCACTTTTAACAGTCATAAAGTAGTAAACATGTTTTGTATTTGTATTGGAGGTTTACTGCAATGCTTGCAAGAAGCCGATCAAGGCCAGTCAATACGCTGTGCATGCAGGTCATTTTTAGCTTTTTATTCTCCATCGATAATAGTGTTTATGAGTTTACACCGTTGCATGTAAAATGTTGCTTGAGATCTTTCAAGAGTTTAATTTTACAATATCGGAGAAAGAAAGAACAATATAGAAGGAAAATCAATCTTATGCATTCATAAAGGTAACAAAGGAACAAATTATAAATACATAACTATTTCCTAGCAATCTTCTTTCATGTCTCTAGTCATTGCATGTGAAAACCAAGATCTTATGATTGCCTAAGGGCCAGAGATGCAAATCTGATATATTTCTTTTGATAAGGTAATAGAGATCATTTGTTTGGTATAGGAAAAGCTGCTAGAGTTGAGTATTTGAGTGAGTAAACGGATAAACAGAATTTTCCGACATAGTCTAATCCTATTAAACATTTATAATTAGATTAAATTTTTGGAACTTCCAAGAATTGGTTGAAGCATTTTTTTTTCATTTTAGTCATGAACCAGCATGTGATCAATTGTATATCTGATGGATGATTTAATTATATGGTTTTTTGTAACAATGTGGACAAATAACACGGGGTGAAGACCTATTTTGGTTTATGTCTTACCAGCTCATTGGTATAGATGCTTATAAAAAAAACTGAAATGCATCCTGTTGTCACCCATTTTTAAATCTACTTAACTCATTGTTATCCATCTTTGCAGAACTTTGTAAGTTTTTAAGATCTACAGTGGAAATCAATCTGGAAAGTGATGGCCCTACAGTGATGAGGAAACCTCCTAGGAAGGAGAGGAAAAAGTCCAAGATTGCTCAAACCAGTATCCTTTTCGCTTTTTTGGAATTATATGATTTTTTTTTCTTGCTTTGATGTACTTCAGTTCCTGCTCAAATTCAAAGATGTCATCTTTTCTTAAATAAGTCTAGGTTGAGACTACATTTATTCTTTTTCAGGCACTAATTGGTATATGTTTCCCTTAATAACCGGGAATTAATGGCCCATTTTACTCTTACTTATACTCTACAAAGCATAATTTTCTTAACCTCTTAATAGAAAAGGCCACATCACTCAGAGAGCCCAAAAAATATGAGTGTGTACACTCTGGTGATATAGCTGCATCAGAATCTCGAATAAATGAGAATATCCAAACGAATCTATTCACTGAAGCTCAACGTACTGTTCTTCTTTTCTACTGAGGCCCTTGTCTGTGTTATCATTATCCAATACATCATGTACACTTTGTACTGTTACACTCATTTAACAAGTTGGCTTTCAAATGGTTTGTCAAAGACCTTATATGTGGAATGCAATTCAATCTTAGTAGATACTGGATGATATGCTGATGTATGATTATATGCCTGGGGACTTACTTATATTCTTCATTGTCATCCCATGATTTAATATGCCACTTTATTGCAGGAGAAACAATTCTAAATTCAACTCACAAATTGAATGGATCAACAGTGAACCCTTACAATGTGGACTGTTTAAATGATGTAACTAAACGCTCATCGAAATCTCTAAAAAGGCATGTTACTCATGGATCCTTATACCTTTATAAAAATTCTTTTTCTTCCCTCTCATTTCCTTTGTTTGCTTTACACTTTCTGCTCCTTCTCACTTACAATTTCATTATGTAACTGCGTTTTTGGTAAACTCCAAAATTATTCATTCATGTCTTAGAGATTGTGCCTCAGTGTTCCACTAACTTAGTTATGTTAAGCTTCATCAGTGATTATACCTTATCAAATATCAGAACTTAGTCAGCTTATTTTTTATGTTACATACAATTTGAAGCTAATAGGTATCTGAGAATGTGACTTCTAGCTCAATCAGGAAACTCCCACCTGCATTCATCCTCATCTTAGATGTTTCGAATCTAATTAGGTTTGTTTGAACCTTGATCTTGGTCTGAGCAGTGAATATATGATCCTTCTTGGAATATAGCTGAGTAACTTGATATGTGTTGGTCTTGATGTGTTTTTGTGCTTAGTACTACAGAGTTTGCTGCACGCATCTTGATCACTCAGTTGTGGTTATTTTCCATTTCTATCATGTAGGACAGCAGCTGATAATACATCAAATCAAGGTACAAAAAAATTCTGCAAGACAGCTGCTGAGGTTCTTCCATGTAAGTTCACTCAGTCATTGTTGCTACTAATGTGACATGTAAGTTAGGGCTTCCTATTCTCTGGAATAGCCCATGTACTTTCATTAGGTGTAGGTCTTATGAATTTTTTTATTTTATGTAGAAGAGAAGTATTCTCTTTGAGATGAGAAGTCAGAAACCTAATGCCTTCGCGGAAGTGGTTTTGACCCCTTTGTGTCCTAAATACTGTCCTGACTGAATAATGATTGAGCTACACATCTCTAACAGCCTCATTTTCTCATTACATAGATAAATAAGGCTGTCCTGCAAATCCTCCTTGACACCTGTAATTTCCTCTGCAGTCCGACTATTATAAGCTCATTAAATTGAGAAAGAACCTGTAACTTGTGTAGTTCAGGTTTAGGAAATTTTAAGATTTTGGCAACTAATGGTCTTATCTGCATCGCTGATTCAAAAGATCTGCCATTACTTTGCCATAAACGTGAAGAAAAGGGGAAAAAAAGAATTGGACTATAGCTTATTTGCAGTATTTAACATTCTCATTCTTGGTTGATGTTATCAGTTTACATGCTATTAGGTTCACTGCGGGAACATAAACCGGCTTATGGGTCTTTCCAAATCTTTGCTAGAAAAGAGTCAAGTACTCCTATAAATGCACTTAGGTGGGATTAAGAATCAACTAAAGATAATGCATCCTACTTTATGCATCAGACATTGGCTGGATTGCTTTCTTGTTTGGAAAGTACAGTGTCATGTTCTAGCTTGCTGAGCTCTACATGATATAGCATGGTTGTTCACGTGATTATGCTGTAATCTATAAAGCTACTCTTTCTTTGGATTATTTTATTCTAATTTAATACTCCTCTGTCCCACTAAAGTTGGCCTGTTTTGACCAAAAAAACACTCACATATTTGGTCAAAACAGGCCAACTTTAGTGGGATGAAAGGTGTATTACATATAGTACTTGAGTAAGCTAAGCTACTGATAAGGCACTTAACTTTGTCCCTGGAAAGATGACTTCTGAGCTACCATGCCTTTTTTGTGAGAAAACATTGTGGCCATATATCTGATTTAAATTTGCTACTATTGTTACTACTGAAAATTTATTTGAACCATGATTTATGTATCCATATGCATGAAAATCGGAAAGACCAGTATATACATATCTTTCTTTAAAAAAGGAAATAACCACGGCTCTGGTTGTCCAAACTTCTTTTTCGGGATCTAAAGTTGGTTTCAAGATTGTTAGTCCAAATTGATTCCCTGGTCTTTTAGGGTTTTAAGCAATAGATTGATGTAACTTAATGTCCGACAATCTCAGATATTCCAGCTCCCCTTGCGACCAAAATATACTATTCCCAAAGAAATCACCATCTCCGTGGAGCCATTTCTCGCATGTTCTTTGAGGAGGAAACGGGCAAAGACTTGAAGAATGAGGTTGCATCTTCAGAAGATTTACAAGTAAATGCAGCTCCTGTAGAAACTTCATTGCCTGGAGTTTTTTGCCATGAGCAAGTTGTTAATCAGCAGGTTACTGTCAGCCACTCGTTTAGTTTTTCTTATATTCATGTTGACATTCATGAGATTAAAGTTTTGTGTTTAGAAGTTTTCATTCATGTATGTTAACTGATTGAAGCAAACATTTATCCTTGTAGAAACTCTAAAGATGGGTACGTGTTATGGGATCATGAATTAGTGGGAATGAGAACCTAAACTTTTCTTTGTTGGCACAGAGAGAAGACAAACATTTGCACTTTGCTCGAACGCCTGATCAAGTACTTGCAGCAAGGTCAAACTTCTACGTGAGAGATTCAGGAGCATTTGAACCATCCATGTTCTCAGCTGCTCAGCTTCCTGTGAATAATACTCCAGGATCTCATTACATATCAAATTCTTATTTATTTGCTGACAAACCAGGTAAGTTAATTTATACAGTTTCTGGTTTGATTTTTTCATCCTAAACTGCCAAATGTGAGACTTCCATTGCAGTTTTAAATTTTGAGAAATAAAATACCTAGTTGAGGATTATGGAGAATTGGAAATTCTGGAATTAAGAGTTTTGATTTTAGGAGTATTATTGATCAATAGTGAAAATAGAGACAATATTTACTAGAGATGTTGAATACTGTGCGGGAGTCAGTTTTGTTGGCGGAAAATTGTCTTTAGAATTCTCGTACAAACAAGAGGAATGGGAGTCAAAATTGTGATTTTAGGTCTTCACCACGAACATTTTTCTTTTTGGAGTTTTGATTGCATGAGGTGTTTAAGCTTCAACCTCCTATTTATGTTTTTTTTTCTATGTGCACCTGTATAGAAACCAGCTAAATGGTACGTGCGGCCCATCATAATGGTTAAACCTATTTATATATATTAAATGACTATTATCATTAGAAAATAGAAATTAAAAAACAAAGATAGTATAGGCAAATCAAAATTTGTAAGAATTAACACTTCTGTAATAGTACAATAGATTGTCTCATTTGTGTATCTGTCCTTATCCTTGTCATTCTTCATTGTTCCAATAAGTAGTCAACTCTAAATTGCTTGCTGCCTTCATCTTATGCATGCCATTTAGGCGCTTAACTTGTTTCTTCGCTAATCGCTTAACTTGTATATGATCTTGCAGGAAACCCTCTAGATACTCTTCAGCAAGGCAGTGGAAGTGTTCCAGTTGTATAGGACTCCTCGAGGAAGGATAATTTTGCTTGGTAACAGATGCTACTCTTTTTGCTCTCTCTAATCGATGACTTAGGCTAAACTTGAAAAGAAAAGAAATATGCAGTGCTAGTAGCTTTATGTTTAACTTAGATCACATTGCGTCCACCACTAATCTTAAGACCAGTAGTGTACAGATAACTCATAATTTTGTCAATACTCTCCCATATCTCTTCTGTTTATATACAAAGACAACAATATGGGATCATTGATTATTTTCGAATCAAGAAAAATGAAAGGTGTGAACCAACTATCTATTTTCTTTAAAAGCCAAGATTTGTTACATGTCATTGTACCTAATTGTTTAATGTAGTTACAGGTATTATTAGATGATCTTTTCACTAAAAAATGCTAGTAAAATTATAGAAGTCATGGGTCATGGGTGCCATGATTGTTAGTATATAATAATTTCTGGCCTTGCTTTTGACCCTCTCACATCATGTGTCAACACGAAACTGATACTCTTGCTTTTGATGCACTCACTTTCACCATCTCATGATTTGGTAAGATGAATATTTATCGCTTAAGATCATGCTTTATTGAAGCTTTTGCATTTCATCAACTCTTAGATAGATAGTGAAGTTTGTAAGTAAACGAATCGCTTGCTGCAAAATCTTACATATCAACATAATATTAGCTACATCTATCTTAGATAGGTCAAACTTAACTTGCTTCAATTATTTTCGGGGGTCAATACAAATGTAACCCATATTTGACAGCCTATGAAAGCAAAGTTCTCAAAATCATATAGATATAGTGCTCACCTCCCCATCTATGTGGAACCAGCTTGGTTGACCTTTCTCTAATTTGCTGGTTAGTTGTTAAGTGAGTAACAATGAGATGATTGTTGGTGGTTCATGTTTGTTAAAGTCAATATAAAAGTAGTATGTATTATTGTATTGATGTATCTATTTGTAGGTATTCCAAAGTGGAGACCATATTTATGTTGTGAGTGATGCACCCTTGTATTATGTGATTGGTGACAGCTACCTAACATTGATAGCGCATCGAATGTGGGTCACGTCTATATATCATCATGGACGAGTCTCGTTTAAATAATAGACTCAAATCGCATAATGATATTTGTGAGGGACGTGTCATGTCATCTATGGTGTCTCGTAGTAGACCTCGTAACATTTCGTATTACATTTATACATGGTTCGGCCCGATAAGTGTTGATGCAAATCCATGACCATGAGGATGATTTAATTACTTGGATAGAAAATAATTAAGAAATTTTAATCACCACACTAGTGTTTATGAATCTATAAATACACCATGACATGCATGTTTACACAATTAAACAATAGAGGATGCAATGACGTCTCGTGGACATTTATAATGTGAACGCCATCATATTGTAATTAATGTTTTTAAAATGGGATGATCCACCACCAACTTATATTCGTACTCCCTCTACCTTTTAAATTACTTATACCAATAAAATAAATAAATGTATATTTGAGGTCTTGTGATAAATGCAATCATACAACTATTGCTAATTCCAAAAAAAATAAATGAGACTTCAAAATAGATATCAGATTTGCGTCCTAATTCTCACCCCAATATTACACACATATAGTATGTAAAGGTGTTCTTTTAAAATAGTAATAGACGTAATGAATCTCACAGATAAAGTTATTGAAGGCAAGAAAACTCGACTTCATCAAAGGATTTAGTTTTAGAAAATTTTGATTGATACGCGAATTGTTCGGTTTCCATAAATTTAATGGGTTGGTAAACTTTGGTTATTAATGTTAGGTGTTAGTTGCCAACTTTTATAATTGCAACATCATAATTTTATTCTCCATTTTCTTGTTGAAAGTGGAGTTAGATGGGAGTAATTATCTTCACATTTTCGTAGGAATTTAGACAATATATATACATACTAGATTTCCTTTTGCAAATAAAATTGTACACCCTAAAATCATAAATAAAAATATCAAATGAGCTGAAAATCGAAAATTAAAATTTTCAAGCTTTCCATAAGCCGAGTTCGAACAACATGTCAAAAGTTCGAATCGAACTTGAGGGAAGCTCAAACACCCTAACATTCTAAACGAACCGAGCCGAATAGTATTTGGTTCGGCTCGACTCATTTACACCCTAAAAGATTTTCAATAAAACAAATCATTTTATCTTTTGAAACTCGCATTTTCCAGATATATGACTTTTAGTTATAATATAATTAAAAAAACGATATTCTACCTGTCACATGTGTTCTTAATACGCCTGCGAATGATGCATAACATGCATAAGTGGCATTACCACATCACTTATTATTAATTATGTTATAATATATTAATATTTATTTAATACAAAATAATGAAAAACAAAATTATATTGATTCGTGTACATAAGTGACATTGTCATATCAATCGCATATACTTTAAATTGTGTACATCGCGAGCGATGAAACGATTATATACAATTAAAGTACAGTAAACACACCAAAACACATTATTAATTTATTTTATTATGAATTTTCATTTATAAATTAATTAATATGTGTGTATTTTGTAATGTTCCAGTTTCTTAAATTACTTTATTGTTTTTTATTTTTTTTATTGTAAATTTTTTGAAATATTGTAATGAATCACAAATACCGTTGATTAGTTTGTAATCTGTTTATGAAAAATTTGTACATTTCTACCTATTATTCGGTTCATTAAAAATTTGTACAATTTTATTTTTAATAATTATACTCATATTCACTCACCACTAACTTTTTAATTACTCATATTACATATTTAATTATAAATAATGTGAGATATTAAATAATAAACTATTGACTTTTCTTCCACTCACATATACATATTTAATTGATAAATAGTGTGACGTCTTATTCCATCCGTACACATATATTTTGAATGTTAATTTAGACGTTATCAGTCTAATATTGCAATAATTAGGATGATTTATTTTTAAGAGAAAAATTATTACTTATATGTTTACTAAATAGAATAAGTCAAAATAAATTGTGATATAGATAAATAATATATGTTAATTTATTGTCCTAATTAGAATTAAATTCATAAGATAAAAATCCGTAATTAATTGATACTTCAATAAAAGAATAAGTATTCTATGTAAAACGATGGAATTAAAGTAATTATAAATAGGGGATAATTCTAAATTTCTAATCAATCATATTAATAAACTAAACAGCTGCTTAAAATGTAAATGAGATAGTAATACAATAATGAAATTTGAGTGGTCTTTTTCATCTTCTATCACTCAATCCCTGCTAAAATGGTTTACATTTTGCAATTTTTAGACGTCTACAAAAATAGTTTACATTTAAAATCTTTCATTTATAATAAATAGACTTCACCACTAACAGCACACAATTCAATTTAAAATAATATATTAAGTGATACCTAAACTCTATTAACTACATATTCCTATTAAAATCAACATACATTAAAATTTAGTGTCGTAAACCATTTTGATGGACAAATGATTACTATATAATCCTTTTATTTTTCAGCTCTCGAAATCTAAGCCCTCATCGTCTTCAATTTGCAGTTTCTCGAAATTTTGGTGAATACAGTCAGATGAAAAGTTGAATCCTTCAATGTTCCGGCATGTAATCCTACACTACATCAAGTTAGTTAATAAATAAGAAAAAGAATGTTAAAAAGTTTGGAGGAATGTGGAGAACATTGTTTGAATAGTTGGATGATTATAAATAAATGGATAAAACTTATCTATAAAAGTGGAGAAAGATTAGATGTTTTCCATGTTTTAAGTCATTCAAATTATTAAAATTATCATCTATCCATCTACTTTATTTTACGTAGTTTTCTATGACTTGCAAGACTCATCTAAAGAGTTGTTATGTAGCTTAATAATTTAGGCGAAGCTTCAATGTCAAGTCTGAGGGGTAGGATTGATTAAAAGTGAGAATTGACCAATTGTTTGGGGTCAAATTGCGATTTATAGAAAATTTAGAGGTGTTTGGGCGGTGCCATGATGAAGCTGGGGTTGAAATCACGGTCGCGAAGAGTGGTGCAGGACAGCTCAATGGCGGTGGACAAATCTAAGGTTTTTATGGGAAAAGATAAAGCTGATTCGAACGAAGATTGCAGTTATTTCTGCTGGGAGAGTTTGCCGCCCGAGTTGTTGAGGGAAGTGTTGATGAAATTAGAGGAATCGGAGTCCAAGTGGCCGGCGAGGAAACACGTAGTGGCGTGTGCAGGTGTGTGTAAGAGCTGGAGGGAAGTGATGAAGGAGGTGGTAGAAACTCCAGAAGTCTCTGGAAAGATTACATTTCCGATTTCTGTTAAGCAGGTCGAGTTTGCTTTTTTTTTTTTTGGTTATTTCGTGTTTTTAGTTATGTATTGTTGAGTTGTTGTTGGGTGAGTTATGCTAATAATCTCTTATTGTATTACTGCAAATCTTTAAAAGTAGAATAGGAATGCATTATGAATTTGGATGTGAAGGTACAGTAGGAGAAGAATGGGAAATTCTGAAGAAAAAAATCCTGACTGGTTATTGAAATTTTGTTTGTTTATGTATTTTTTGAATGTGTTTTGATGGTGTTGTGACTGGTTTCTATTTTTTTTGTTGGAGCATTTAGAGCTTGTTATTGCAATGAAGGTTTAGTTTTAGTATACGGACATATAATGGATGTTGTAGATATTCGCCGGTCAATTCAATGGAGATCTTAAGTATGCTAATGGAGGTTTCAAGCCTGTGATATAGTTAGATAGACTATACATATTGCTTTCCAACTTAATTGTAAATTGTAAGGCTGGTGCTAAGTACTATAGTTTAATGTGGTTTAGTGATGCGTATTCAATTGAATGAAGAAGGTCTAATTGTTTTAGTTCCGAAAAGAAAAAGAGTAGTAGGATGAAGTGTTTGATTTTGCTTTATTATGTAGGTGTAAAATGAATGAGGGAGCAGAGAAACTTGTGTTTCTGATTGATTAATGGTTTCGGCAAGAACAAGCCTTTCTAAAACAAATCATACGGCATGCATGCTTTTGTTAACTTTTTTAAGAAAGTCCAGTAGTTTATAAAGAAAGTTAGGCTCCTATTGCTGCCATTAAATTTTAAGTCAAGAGCTTGTAATTCTTCATGTAGCAATTTTTGTGAAGCTTTGATTGAAAAGTACAGAAGATTTATATAGTTCCTGAGTACTGATATGACTTGTGGTGGGCAGTCATGAAACTGACCAAAAACATTTAACTTGTGCTTCGTCTATTCTCTCAGTTCAGTTCTATTGATGTATGGAGTGAATATGTTGAAAGTTTATTGCTATGCTTGTCTGTGCAATCATGAATCTTCATTTGTTAATAGCTCTTTAACAGCTATGCTTGTTAGAACATTTTTTCGAGGCCTTGTTTTGTTAGAACATTTATTATCAGTTCACTCTAAGTCTGTATATTTTGAGTTTTTAGAAATCTTTGTGTTGCTGCAGCCTGGTCCAAGAGAATCTCTTCTCCATTGCTTTATAAAAAGGAACAGATCTACTCAAACATATTATCTTTTCATAAGCTTAAGTCAAGGTGAATATTATTCTCTAAACTGCTTCACTGCCAACTCATTTTCACGAAAGCCAAATTCTTTAGTTATATTAGAAATTTCTCTTTTCAGCATATATTTGGTCCGGCTTCTTTTTAACATCCTTCATTGTTATTTATGACAGCAATTGCAGATGATGGCAAGTTTCTTCTTGCTGCTCGTAAGTATAGGCGACCAACATGTACGGACTACATGATCTCTCTTCATGCTGATGATAATTCAAAGGGAAGTGAAACATATGTAGGAAAACTAAGGTAAATGTCTATTCTAGCTGTTAATTTTAACAAATGTGTTAAGAGGAGGCTGAAATCTCACTATTTCCACAGATCTAATTTCCTGGGGACAAAGTTTGTTGTGTTCGACGCTCATCCCCCTCATTCTGGAGCCAAGATGGCAAAAAGTTGGTCCAATCGCATAGTCGGCTCAAAGCAAATTTCACCTAAACTTCCTTCTGGAAACTATCCAGTTGCCCACATCTCATACGAGTTAAATGTTTTGGGAGCCAGGTAAGTTGTAGACTTGTGCAAGTATTGAAATGTTATAAATTTACATAAGGGATAATGATAGTCATTTAAATCATGACATTTGACCCTATGTGCAATTTCAACATGGCTTTTCAATTTGTTGCAATTTAAACACACCAAATTTTCCAGACGACCTGAACTTTCTGAGTTCCCATTTTCTGAGCCCTTGTTTTTGAGAAATCAAAGCATGGTTGCTTAACGAGCTCAATAATAGGAACATTTTAGCACATTGGGTTGATATCTAGTGCTTGTTGATGAGCACAAATTTTGCAGCATGTAAGGCTGAACATTGGAATTTGTCTTGTTGCACATAATACATACAAGTACCGTTTGCTGACAACCTATATATGCAGAGGTCCGAGAAGAATGCACTGTGTTATCGATGCAATCCCAGCTTCGGCCATTAGAGCTGGAGGTATTGCTCCAACACAGACATATTTCCCCCAAACCGGTGTTGACACCTCTCCCACTCTGCCATTTTTTCGCATAAAAACACAGTATCTCGACAAATCTGCATCAGGGCCATTGACCAGCCAAGTAGTCGGCTCCCTCATTTTAAGAAACAAGGCACCACGATGGCACGAGCAGCTGCAGTGCTGGTGCTTGAACTTCCATGGTCGTGTCACCGTTGCATCAGTCAAGAATTTTCAGTTGGTGGCTTCCCCGGAAAACAGTGTGTCAGGACCCGAACACGAGAAGGTTATCCTTCAGTTTGGTAAAGTAGGGAAAGACGTGTTCACAATGGACTATCGCTACCCACTCTCTGCATTCCAAGCTTTCGCCATCTGCCTCAGCAGCTTCGACACGAAAATCGCATGTGAGTAACTTGGTTGGAGTGGTTAAGAATGATGTTTTGGAATAAGATTCAAGATGCATTGTTCTTAACCGGCCACCTTGTGATGTAAAGATTGTTTTTTTAATTTTTAAATTGTTGAATCAAATCCCCCTTCAGTATGAAAATTCGCAAGATGTTGTGAAACGGGAGTAGAGAAACGTGTGTTGTTTACTTGAAATCGTGATTTAATTTAGAAATTGATTGGTGTTGTTCTTATTTGCATGTGGGTACATCCTTAGCAATCACTGGGAATTTTGTCGATTACTAGTAGTATTAAATACCCAACATATAAGAAACAGTTAATTCCAAGAATATGAAGAGTTGATGAAATAACATCAAATAAAGTTAATTTTGGTAAAATATATTTTTATTGAAAGTAGAAAACTGACTCTTATTATAAATAGAGGGAGTACTTAATTCATAACATGCCACGTTAAAAGTTCGTTACAGCGAAGGCTAACTCAATAATATAAGTTCACATTAAAGAAACGTAATGACCAATATACATAGAGTAAGTTTCAAACAATTGTACAACACTTTATCCATGGAGGCAAGAAAAATCAATTGATTCAACATCATTAATGCATCAACAAAAGTCTCATGTTTACAAGAACAATAAAGGAAAAAATATATAATGACAGAAAAAAGAAAGAGATGGAACAAAATGATCATTTGCCTCTTTATGGAAAAAAAATCCTGCAGTGTCTGCACATTCTTCATGTATAAGAGGAGAGTGTTGTTATATTACAAATCATCTATTTCCTTACTCCGGCTAGTACTCCTCTCTTTCCTATGTTCTCTCTTTGTTGGTTTCGATCTTCTTCTTGGAGCGTCGCCAATGGCACCGGGATCTGCCAATGGGCCAGACCAAGTCTGCATAGAGTCCTTGGGGTATGAGAAATTAGTCGAGCTGAAGGGTATGTGTGGAGGATCGTAGGTCGGGTTGAGGTGCTGAGACGACCCAAGAGGGTAACCAAGTCCACCATCTTGGTGCGGAGGAGGGAACTTCTCGCTTTTGCTCTTTGCATTGTCATGGGAAATTAGACGTCGTCTCTGCTTCAAAAGATACTCTCAAATTGGAGTGTAGATCAAACAAGATAGTAATGTGTAGAAATGGAACTTCTACATTGGTCTTTGCATATAAGGCACAACATGAAGTATTATTCTTTTCGCAGATTTTGTACATAACAGTAGTTTGGCTCTATGAATCCCAAGAAATGAAGATGCCTTAGATTAACAAGACTAATGCCAAAACTATAGGTACCTCGTCTCACGTTGTATCTTACCTAAGTTCACAAAGAGGCATGCCACACGAAGACTCGAATTGGTTATACTATCTTGTAAGAATTTCATATAAAATGGATTAACTAATGAATGAAAGCAATGAGATTGCCTTGTGTTCGAAAGTGGTAAAAAAGGAGATATTATGGAAATACATAGAATGACAAAAATCATTTGGAGTATCACACTCAGCTGAGATATGTATGGTATATAGTAAGAAAGAGATGGTAAGAAACAACATACATAAATTGTACTGAATAATAGATATTAACAACTTACATCAATATTTGCCTGCAGCTCAGCATTGGCTTCAGGAGCAGGAGCTGCCCGAATTCCCCTATCACGTGTCCGAGTTTTCTTTGCACCAACAGCTTGAGTTTTACCAGCAGCTCTTAACCTAATATCATGAAACTCGTATGTTAGGTTTTAGATAAGTGAAAAGGGAAAACAAACTGCAAAATCAGAGTAAAGTCATCATGCCCAATATGCAAAACAAATCAAATTTCCACCCTGCCTTGATTTGTCCCTTCAATGAAGATAAAAGATAAGTACAAGAATAACACAAATTTTCATATCGAATGGTTGTTCTCTAGTCTAGACCTTCTAGCTTCTTCATCGCGGCGCTTAGCATCCATCTCCTTACTTGGTGGATACTTCGGAAGGCTGGAAGGTTCGCATGCATAAGGTTTGGTCGTGTAAAACTGCAATGAGAGAAAATAGATAATCCATATTAGTATTGTTTTTAAGATCCTTGTAAGTTCGTAACAGTGCTCCAGAAATTGGATTATCATTCTTATCGACAAAACAATGTAACAGAGAAGTGTTTCTAAATTTATATCCTTCCTCACTTGTCATTTCTAGTGTATGGGGAAGATAAGGAGGGATGCAGAGAGCTCACTTCACTCTTTAGGGCAGCGGTAGCAGTTTGACGTTCACTCGGATCAATTGCAAGTAGAGTGTCGATTAAAGACAATGCCGACTGGGGGAATTCTTTAAACGTCTCCCGTATGCATCTTTTATATGACTGCTGAGGTTTAAATATGGTCGCATGAGGAAGCTTTGACTTCTTCCAATATTCTTCGGATGGAGAACCACATAGCTTGAAGATTCTGTGAAGTTGTTCTACCTATGTAACAATAAATAATCTTCTATTATGGCTATTCAAAGCTTGCGAAATTACACTTAAAACATTCCAGAAATGCAATTAAGCGTGTTACATCAAGCCACTATTCCAGAATTGAGCAACACATCACATAATAGAGCAATACAAACAATCAATTAAAGAGCTCATCAAGTGAACAAGAAGGGAAAGACAAACAGAAGAAACTACTACAAATGATTTAAACTTTAAGTTATCCGTATTTGATAATATAAAAATGTTACCTCTGTTCGCCCCGTCATGATTGGCTTCCCGGCAAACAGCTCGGCTAAAATGCACCCAGCGCTCCACAAATCAATACCTACACCATAGTGGGTCGCCCCAAGGAGCAGCTCCGGTGGCCTATACCACAAAGTGACAACACGGCTTGTCATGGGTTGCTTACTATTGGGGTCGAATGTGGAAGCCAATCCAAAATCAGCTATCTTAAGAACTCCTTCATCATCAATGAGGAGATTTGAGCCCTTTATGTCTCTATGCAGCACATGTCGGTTGTGACAATGTTCGAGTCCAGACAATAGCTGATGCATGTAGCATTTGACCTAACATATCAATCAAACTATGGAAACATCAGGAGAACATTTTCAAACCTCTAAATAGCAACCACATTTCAGAAAAATGATGTCTCAAAAAATCTAAAAGAACAAATGGAGAATCGAACCTGAGGTTCTGTAAACTTGATTCCAGGATTTGAAACAAGACCAGCCAAATCGTGCACCATATAATCGAAGACGAGGTACAAACTACAAGACATCCTTGAGGTCGCTAACCCTTGAAGCTTCACCACATTAGGATGGTCCAAACGGCGTAGGATCAAAATTTCCCTAGCCATGAACCTCACACTCTCGGGTTCCAAATTATCGAATCTAACCTTCTTTAGAGCAACAATTTCCCCTGTTATGGCATCTCTGGCTTTATACACATTACTATAAGTACCTTGTCCAATCTAAACACAATCACCAAAGCATAAACGAGGAAAGAGCCATTAAAGAAAAGAATGAAGTGACACAAGAACAGAAAAGGTAGCAACCATATTCACTCAACCACTCATTACCTTATCAATCTT
The DNA here is from genome assembly GCA_026898415.1 of Leonotis leonurus. Lineage (NCBI taxonomy): Eukaryota > Viridiplantae > Streptophyta > Magnoliopsida > Lamiales > Lamiaceae > Leonotis > Leonotis leonurus. The sequence continues at coordinate 704,176 of JAPKLX010000023.1, forward strand.
TACAAATGAATCAGCGCGACGAGGTGTCCATCCATTGATCGCCTCGCCTGCCACTGCAGAGAGCCAAGAAGGCCAACCAGCAGCAACTTGTTCACCATGGATACTCTTAGGAGGATTGCTCAGCCTCGGATTGGGCCTCGACTTCCTCCTTCTCTCGCGACGAGCATTCTCTTCCTTCTTCTCCTCCTTATTATCACGGCCATTCCGAACCTGAACTCCACCATCCCCACCACCACCACCAACGGCAGTAGCAGCCTCCCCTTCTGACTTATTTACTGATCCAACCACTACTTTCTCTCTCCTCCCAGAATCTCTCTCTTCCCCATCACCTCTCCCATTTCCGGCTACATCACTACCACCTCGGGTAGACGACGACTTCTCTTTCCCAAATACACACCCCATTTCCCAATAACCCTAAATCTCATATCTTACCACATAACATGATCATACACCTCAATTATAGCCCAGATAAGATCAAGATTCAGCACAAATTATCCAACTTTAAACGCAGATCAATCGAGTAATGTAGCACAGGTGAAAGAAATTCACGAGAAACGCACAATAAAACTCAAATTTGAGCAAATTAGGCAAATGGGGAATCCTATATTGAATACAATAACTATTTAAAAGTGTATCTATCAAGGAATTCTCAACAAAATAATGAGCTTGCACTACAATGTGTATGAAAAAAGGAAAAGAGAAAATTAAAAACAGCTAGGCTGCCCCGAAAGCAGAAGCATCAATTATGATTTGGAGAAAGCCCACAACTTATAGAATCAACAAGAATTAATCTAAGAAGCAAGTATAAGTATACCTACAAAAAGCAACGACAGTAGTGCAAACACACTAGTACTAGATTGATTGTGCTCTGTTTTGTTTTTTGTGTGGGGCTGAAGAAAAGATCCCAATAAGCTCCAGTATGTAAAAAGGAAAATTCCTCACAGTTTAATTAGTTTGGTAAAGAAAAGGCAAAATCTTGTATTGATGAGAAAATGAAGTGGAGAAAACGATGAAGCAGCAGATCTGTGCTGTGCTTACTCTCTCTTTCTGACACTGAATCATAAGAGAAGAGTGTGTGTGAGCAGATAGATTTTTTGGCTGTAAGCAAAATATCAGCAAGTCAACACACTTTTCATTATTTCATTTTTTCTATTATTTGAGAAATATTTTAGTAAAATCCACCCACCCTTTAAAACTAAATTTAAATGGGAGTTGACAAATTTAAGAATTAAGACCACTGCCTAATAATTCAATTTTTGGCAACTTAAATACATTAGTTGAAAATAAGAGAAAAATAAGATAAATAGTAGAAAGTTGATGAAATTATTTTATCTGCTGTAAGTTGAATGATTAATAGGGGAATAATGTAAAATTTTCGGGCTTTATTGATCTTACGGGCTATGTGTTTCATAGAAAAACTATGAATTCGAAATCTTGTTGGATGTAATCTATGACAATAATCATATTATTTCAGTACAAGAGATATTTTATTAATTCTCATCTTTGTATTTCGTAAAGAAATGAATTCAGATAATTGAAAATTAATTTAAATCTAAAATTTCTCCAAAATTTTCTATTTCAATCAACGAGAATGATCTCTTGCTATCCTTATAGCCGAAAGCTAATGATTTTTGACAATTCTATTGAATAACGTAAGGATACAATTTTATTTTATCCATCTTTGACATTTGATGAACTACACGTTAAAAGAAGCAAAGAAATTGCAAAAAGGAAACAAATTCGCAATTTATTTAGAAAATAAAGAATGAGAAATAAATAAAATGTTTTTTTGATTAAATAGGAGTAGGACCATATATACTTCCAAGTTCTTATTCCAAAATTTTCGATAGTGAGTGAGTTGTACTTGAAAGAGATTTCAATTGGTTGGGTGTCTTCATCCCATATTGATCGAATGCATGCCTTCTATATACTTTGATTTAAGTGAAAAAAGATTTGATGGATATAATATGTTTTGAGATCATTCATTCTATTATTTTTAGTACATCTATGTCTTGATACTTGCAATTTGATTAAAGATTGTTGAAGGATGAATATGAAGGAAATATAAAATGGTCATAAGACTAGAGCATGATTAATATTAGGTCCAACTATATGATTGGAGTTTGTTGTATTAATTATTGATTATAACATTTTGCAACTTAAGTCAATGAGCATATCATTACTTTCCTAAACTTATTGTGTTGTGCATGAAGTTAATGTAAACTTTACTCGACCACATCTATATATATATATAAAACAACTAATATCAATTGTAAATCAATTTGATTTCAATTTCAATAGCAAAGATAATATTATAACTATTAAATAAAAAATTTAATATTATTAGGATTTGAACTCAATACCTTTCATCACAAACACTAACCTATGAGCCAATAGAGCAAAAAGATAAATTGAACATTGAACAATTAATAAAATACATGTACAAATTGAATCTGTTTTAGGTTTTAATATTTATTTTAGGGTTTGGTTTTATTTTATAGTTTACTTTATGGTTTAGTTTACGTGTTAGGAATAAATTAATTTTTAAATTTTGTAAACTTTATGGTTTATTTTATCTCTCCTATAATACTTTTCTCCTAAAATTATTTTATTTTGTTCGTAAAAATATTTGCAATATTATGCATATTAAATTAAAGATCTCGACAATACCTTTAATTTGATATATGTTATATAAAATATAAATTTAATATAAAAAATTATAATACATTAATAAATTGAAAATAATTATATATATACATATTCTTATACATATAATTTATATATATATATATATAATGTTCCTAATTATGAAGGTGAATACTCTTTATAATATGTTTTAATACTATGTAGGAAGGACGAATTAGATATAGTGTCACAATCTATTTTTACTATAAAATTTCAGTGTTATCTAATATGTTTTCCTAATTTTATTTTCATATATCTAAGTTTAATCTTTTATTTAAGGGTATATAATTGTTTTTAATATTTAATACTAATAATTATAATCAATTTGTATAATTGATAACTTTAACACTAACATATATTGACTATGTCTCACTTATTTAGACACATTTTCCTTTTTGAGTTGTCTCACTTATTTAGACACGTTTTCTTAATTGACAAATTTTAAAGTACAAACCATGTTCTTCAAAAGCTATTACAACTAAATATTGGTATCAGTGTCAAAAGTAAATGAATTTAAATAAGTGGGACATAAGGAATATAATTTTTCAAAAAATATTAATTTTAATGTATTATTATAAATATTCATTAAATGTTAAATTTAATAGTAAAACGTAGAGTAGAATACAAATGGTCTTTCCATTTTGGAGCTCTATTAATTTACACGATACAAGTTATATATAGATATTAAATATATTGAATTAAATAATTTCAACTTTATTAATTTACTAGCTTTATTTGTAGATAATTTTAACGTTATTGGTAAAAATTATATAAATATTAAATATATTGAATTATATAATTTTTAAAATTTAAATAAATAACTACTTTTATTTTCTCTCTCCTCTAACCTTTGCCTCCTAAAATTATTTTATTTACTTCGCAAAAATATTTATAATATGCATCTAATTTTAAAGATCTCGAAAAGAGAATTAATTTGATATAAAATAAAATAAATTTAATATATAAAAGTTATAATAAGTTAATAAATTGAAAATAATTATATATATATATATACATATTCTCATAAATATAATTTGGTTATATGAAATGTTTCTATATGGATCATGTATATTTATATTTATATTTTTTTATTTTTATTTTATTTTCTACTATTGATATTTAATATTTTGTTATTATATAATTTTTTATATAAATATTAATTATGAAAAATTAATTTATTTTACTAATTCATATATTATATAAAATTAAAATACATATATTATTAAAATTAATTAATATATAATTATTAATATAGTTGTGATATATGAAAAATATATAACAATGTTGTATATGTTGTGATAACTAATTTGATCAAAATTAAAACAATAACTATTACACAAATTTGTACTAAATTTGAAAATCAATTTTGAATGATAACTTTGTAGTTGACTTCAAATTATTAATTCTTTGTTACATAAAATCATGTCAAATATTTATATTACATAACAAAATTAGAATTTCAATAAAAAGTCTAACTACAAATAATAATGACTTTAAATATATATATATATATATATTATGAATTTTTTTTATCAATATACACATATCGTTTATTTGCGCCAATAGATTTTGATTATATTATTGTGTTAATTTAATTCATCAAATTACCCATATATAATAAGGAAGTAAATAAATTATATATATTATCTTATTAAATTTATTTTATTCACACTTTATTTTAAGATTATAAAAAGGATTAGAAGATGGTAAAATAAGAAAGATATCATAATTTCACTCAATTTCTTTTGAACTGAAACAATCAAAATGGGACAAATAAAAATAAAATAAATAGAGGGAGTATGTCTAATAACGAATTTTAATTCACGCTAATTAATGAGCGTTTTGTCAAATAACAATTCACAATAATTAATTCGCGTTTATGAAAAAATAATCAATCAAACGATTAGGTTAAATAGGATAGGTAGTCACACTCTATTGTCATCTATTGTCATGTAATTAATTGTCCGATACCCTTTCTTCGACTTTAATGAACAAATTAAAATGATGAAGCTAACAAAAAGGTGGAAAATGCTTCATGTGAATCCAAGGCTGTCTCTCATCACTATTTTAGGACATAGTACTTATTAATTTAGATTTCGAGCACTCTTTGGACTATGTGTATTGGCACATTTCACACGCTTGCATGCTTCCCATTATTCTCGTCACTATGCTTCTGTCCTTAATTATTTAAATATGTATATTTAAATATGCTAGTGTGATTAAGCGTAAATTATAATATAAAAAAAAGTTATGTATATATACTCAATCGTACAATGAACCAAATTCAAATTAGTTGGTTATTTTCCAAGATTGTTTCAATAATATATATCCCCACATATTGATTGTACCATATTAATTTATTAATTTGGACGGTTTGAAGTTATTATTAGTATTTTTATAACATGAAAATGATATCTACATATGTTTGATGATGTATTATAGCATTATTAATGACGTTGACAAATGCTCCTTTTATATGTTATACTGATCATATAATTAATATATATAAGAGAAGTTTGTGTGTGAAATTCAACCCCTGATTACAAGAATAAATATGATATAAAATTGGAACATGCATGATTATGTCTGTTTAGGTAGGTGAAGTAGTTAATGTACACATTATTATAATTTATATCATATCTTTCAATCAGGTATTGCTATGTGTTTGGTGGCAAGTAATTAATTGGAATTATTAGGAATAAAAATGGTTTCTAATTATGCGATTTGAATTTCTCCATATATTGAATTCATCATATTATATTTAAAAAAGCTTTTGTGAGACTTGTGGACGCTTGCCATAGGACTTGAATGATTTCAACCTGTTCTCCCTAGAGTAACTTTTATTTGTTGTGTGACGTCCTTCCATACAATCATAAATACACAATAAAATGATGCAATTATTAGTTATCTGTTTTATGAACCGTACATGTCTAGATCATATACATTTTGAGTTTAAAAATTGCACCTAACTACCCACGTTTGAACTACTAATTTTGGATTGGGTCAGACCACTCAAAAAAATCAATCGGACTTTTATATTTACACTCATAGCTACTCATTTAGGCTGCGTTTGGTTTGATAGATGGTAGATAAGATAAATAATCTCCCTTCATCAATAATCAAATGGAGTTATCTCTAGGACCGAGATAAAAAAAATGATCCGATACTATTTTACTATTCAACCCTTAATAATAATCACTCCATTTTGGATGAATTATTTATCTAGCTTCAAGAGTACACAAGGTAATTATCATCTTATCTACTTATCCATTGTCATCTTATCTACCAAACATGATATTAAGTTATCATACGAAATAATTATCTCTACCAAATGAGATAATAAATTATCATACTTTTTACAAGTAACTACCAAACAAGTTATTAAACACTATCCACACTTATAATCACTACACAATTCACACTAATAATTCATTTTTTTTTATCTCCCTTCCTTCATCTCATATTGCATATCAAACATACCTTTAAAGGTAAAAAATAATAGTTAAAAAGTAAGTCAAATAAAGAGACTCGAGAGAGTAGTACGTAAGTTAGAACTCTTTATTTCACATAATAAAGTGGCAAATTTACTTAATTATGCTTATAAAATTCTGGAAAAGAATGAATAAATAAAAATTATAGAAAGAGTTAAGTAATGTAAAGCAAAGCATAGAAAAGACCAATAATTCACTGTATAATGAATGAATGGCCTTTGCTTTGCTTTATGGCTCATTTTTGACCGCCATTCATCGCGGGCTTTCACAAAATCATAATTGCTGCTTCTGCTTTGCTTTCTTGGTCTCTCTTAAAACTAGGGTTCTGCCTCCATTATACTGCAAGATTCGTGCTTTATTAGTTCAATCACCATTAACATCAATTTTTATTGCACCCCATTAAGGTTATTTGCTTTGCCGCTTCTCATTTATTTGGAATTGAGTAATGATCGTGTTTGAATTTTCCATATTCTTGCGCTAGAAGTAGTTCTTCTAGTTTGAAATATGCTGCTTTTTCATGCTTGGTTTTATGTTTTAATTTAGATATGATTTGGTGGGATTTGAATGAGGGGAAATATTTTGCTATGTGGTGAGAAATGAGGGCTGGAGTAACTGAGAGATGGGGTGTGCTTTTGGGAAACAAATTTCGGAGTCCGGTTCACCTAGTGGTAGTAATGTTGTAGTAGAGAGGAGGAGAGAGAAGGCTAGAGAGAGAGAGTTGCCAGAGACAGCTGAGAGTAGGGATAGAGTAGTAGAGGGCTCAATAAGTAAGCCTGAGGGTAGTGAACTTCAGAATGGTGGGGTTAAGAAGGAGGATTTGAAAGGTGGGATTGTGAGGCATTCCAGAAACGAGAAGGGGAGGTCGAGGCCGAATCCTAGGTTAAGTAATCCCACTAAGAATGTTCGTGGTGAGCAAGTGGCTGCTGGTTGGCCTTCTTGGCTTGTGGCAGTTGCCGGTGAGGCTCTTAGTGGGTGGATCCCACGCCGGGCTGATACATTTGAGAAGCTCGATAAGGCAAGTCGATTTTCAGTATCATGTTTTATTATGTTAAGCTAGTTTACAGGCGTTTATTCATGTTGATTATAATTTGGTTATTCTGTATGTTTAGATCGGGCAAGGTACTTATAGTAATGTGTATAAAGCTAGAGATGCTCTAACTGGAAACATTGTTGCACTGAAGAAGGTTAGATTTGATAATTTAGAGCCAGAGAGCATAAGGTTTATGGCTAGGGAGATATTAATTCTGCGCCGCTTGGACCATCCAAACGTCGTGAAATTGCAAGGTTTGGTGACTTCAAGGATGTCGTGTAGCTTGTATCTGGTTTTTGATTATATGCCACATGATTTGGCGGGCCTTTCTTCGAGTCCCAGCATCAAATTTACAGAGCCTCAGGTATGATTCGTGCAGTGTTTTAGCTTGTTGTGTCTTGTTATTGAAAATCCATTCTAAAATTTTTGAGTTCTTTCCTTTTTGATACTGCAGGTTAAATGCTTTATACACCAGCTATTGTCTGGCCTTGAACACTGCCATAGCCGCTATATTTTGCACCGTGATATTAAAGGATCCAATCTTTTAATCACTGATGAAGGAGTTTTGAAGATTGCTGATTTTGGGTTAGCTTCCTCCTATGACCCCAATAGCAAGCAACCTATGACAAGTCGTGTGGTTACTTTATGGTACAGAGCGCCAGAGCTGCTTCTTGGTGCCACTGACTATGGTGTCGGCATTGACTTGTGGAGTGCTGGGTGTATTTTAGCCGAGCTATTTGCTGGGAAGCCCATTATGACAGGGAGGACAGAGGTAATGAAATGTATCATTTGATTTTAGACCCTTTATGGCATTATAATAATTTTAATTGCACATTTTTTCACAATTTTGAATTTTCTATTTTTAATGTGATGAATAATCAGTAGCCTAACTTTTGCACTAGCATACTTGAGCATTCCTTATCGGTTACTTTGCTCAATGAAAGTGAAGGACATGTACAATTGAATCTCAATTGATTTTGACCTCTATGTGTCTAGATCATTCGGAAGCTGAGCTGCTAATAAAAGTAAAAGGTCCTTTTAAACTGTTAGTTTGCCATTCTTTTGCTGAATAAACCACAGGGTTTATATTCTATTAATTCAATGGAATGTTCAAATACTGGTTGTGATAAATGAACTGTGAATTTACCTTAAAGTCAGCATTCCCTAATTTTTAACCCATGAACTTTCATGTTTTGTTGGATTAGTTGGAGTTGAATGATTTACGCTTGCTTATATCCATTAAAGTGTGGTAGGTTGGGGGTGGTGGAACTGCCAAAGGTTCGATTCTGGGTATTAAATTTAGGAGGTTCTTTGTTGTTTATTTGCCCGTCATTTATTTTCTTCATTTTTCATTGAGAAAATTTGACTTCCCAGTTCCAGTAAGATGGAATGGCTGAGCCTGAGTTGTATAATTATATTGCACATTTGCACTATCTTGTGTTTTTTCAATCTTGGAGTCTTTTTGAATGTTCGAACTTGCTTAAATGAAATGTGAATAAGTACCTGATAACATTATTGTTTACTTATTATTGTGCTCAGGTGGAACAACTGCACCGGATTTTCAAGTTATGTGGTTCTCCATCTGATGAATATTGGAAAAGGTCAAAGCTACCACATGCAACCATATTCAAGCCCCAGCAAGCATACAAAAGGCGCATAGCAGAGGCATTTAAGGATTTCCCGCAGTCATCACTGCCTTTGATCGAGACACTGCTTGCTATTGATCCGGCTGAACGTCAAACTGCTACTGCTGCTTTAAGGAGTGAAGTGAGCTCTCTCTCTCTCACTCTCACTCTCTCTCTCTCTCTCACACACACACACTGATTAAGCATGCCTAGCTAAGATTATGAAAAAGAAATGGAATGCCATCTTTCTTTCAGAATAAGATCTGCAAACAGTATACATATGATAGGAAGCATCCCCATGTATTAAAAAGTTAGTTTTCCTTCTCTTTTCCTCTGTTAGGACCCTCTATGATTTCTCATCTCCTTATATTTGATCTTTCATTCTCCTCATGAACAAATCTATATGTGAGTGCTACCTTTCCTTTTCTATGAAGCGTGAAATAATATGGTTTTAATGCTGTATCTTTTGCAGTTCTTCACTACAAAACCATATGCATGTGATCCTTCAAGCCTTCCAAAATACCCACCAAGTAAAGAGATGGATGCTAAGCGTCGGGATGAAGAAGCTAGAAGGTCTGGAATTTTATAGGTGTCTAGTATCTTGAATAATATTTTACATATATTGTTGATCTCTTTCAAGTTTCAAAGATGAACTTGTTTACATAAATAAGCTAGGTTTCGAAATTCAAATTGCTATTTGGCATCTGTAGTAAGTCTTTAAATGTGGAGACTGTAATTTATTCTATATCCCTGGCATAGCTGACACAGCTATAAAATTGCAGAGCCAGAGCTGCTGGTAAGAATAATCCAGATGGTGTGAAGAAAACTCGAACACGTGAGCGAGTAATGCGGAGAATGCCTGCCCCTGAAGCCAATGCAGAGCTGCAAGCAAATCTTGATGTAAGTTGCTTAAGATTAGTCTATCGAGCACTCCTTTATCTGCTTACAGTTTGTGCTATATATTTAAAATCGTGTTTCTCTAACTAGATTATAAACCTAAAGAAAGTTTTCTGTTGAAAATAGATATTAGAACTTCTGCAATCCAATCTTGATGTATGTTTATTCATCTTCTTAGGGGTGTTTAATAAGTGGGATAAATCCGATTTAATAAAAATAATATAGGCTAGTCAAGTGTTCACTTATTAAGATTAGATTCATGAAATATCCCAAAGCCCGTGATTAATGCTACAATAAAAGATTATTCGCTTGAATAGTATCCTAGATCATCTAGAAGTGTGGGGTTGACGTTATCTGTAGTAAGTGGATAATTCTAATTAATCCTATCCTACTTAGTAAACACCTCGTTTATGGTTATAACCTTGAAACCTTGTTTATGACAACCAGATAACAAGCCTACTGAAAATTTCCCTTGATAATCAATAATAGAACTCTTATTTCCTGTTCAAAAACAGATAACTTGTCTCCATATGGCGAGCAGAATGCTGTTTCTCCATCTTCTTTGTTAGTATGGTTCTTAGGGTGCGTTTTCTTTAGTGAAAATCCTTATACATCTTTTTCTACAAATTAAAAATTAAGTAGTAAGTTGTAGAGATCACATAAGATTATAAGTAGTTCAAAGTTTTAACCATCTACTCGGATAAGAAAAGCTTTTCCTTTTTCTCAATGCGCTCTTTTCATCCTTGTATGAATTCGAGCAAATTTGTTTTACTGATTGAACAGAGGCGGCGTCTCATCAACCATGCAAATGCAAAGAGCAAAAGTGAAAAATTCCCTCCCCCACACCAGGATGGAGGGCTCGGTTACACTGTGGGCTCATCTGATCTTATCGACCCGGCCTTCGACCCTCCTGATGTCCCGTTCAGCTCAATGAATTTCTCGTATGCCAAAGAACCTATCCAAACATGGTCAGGCCCGTTGGCTGACCCTGCTGGTGTCGGTGCTTCAAGGAGGAAGTCAAAGATGTCGAAGAAGAGTTCGGTACTAAATTAGAGAGAACAGCAAGTAAGCCATCACCATCTTACACTCACTCCTTGCATGATCAAATTTGGAGGTGTGAAGACTGCAAGTTACAAGAGATGACACAGAGCAACAGGTAAATGGGCTAGTCTTGGGCTGGATTATCTGCAATTCTTTGAGTGGAAGAGTTAGTTCCACAATTCTTGTTTCGATATATTTTTTGGGATCATGAGAGTATTTATATGTTTTTTCTTCTTCTTCTGTAAATGCTGAAAGATCTTTTGCATCCATTGTGACAGAGTAATCTTGATCTATGAGATATTTCAATATCAATATATGCACACAGTTGGTTTGATCTTGTTTTTATCATATCATATCACAGTAGCAATTTATTTGATTTCCCACTATTAATATTTTATGGAATTAATATTGCTGCAAAACTTTTGATAGTATGGTTTTTGTCATTTTAGCGAAGCAACTTTGTTAATGTTGTCTTAACTCTTGTGTATAGAAGAAAACGAAAGAGGTACAAGAAACCTTACCCGCTCTGCTCATTCAAGCAACTCAGAAGAATGACTAGTCATAATTTCCACTGAAGAAACATTATTTTATAAAGTGCATTCGTCTTTATCATAGAAATTACTTAAGGTACCATTTTTCATTACGTTAAAATAGTGGAGTCTAAAGGTTACTGCACAATTACAAAAGTTATGATTTATTTTGCCAATATCCATTACTATGATAAAAGGTATGTGTAAATATTGATTTTAACAAAAGTTGTGATTTATTTGAATTTTGATATATATATATATATATATATACTTTCTCAATTCCACTAAAAATGACCATTATGGAAACGACACTGATGTTATGAAAATAAAGCTTTGTGTAAAAAAAAGAAGATAAGTTTTACTTCATCCGTCCCATTTCATTAGTCCAATTTGTTTTGTTTAAGTATTTCCTTAATTACTTCTTTTATTTCATTTTCATTTATTTTATGTACTCCAATTTCAAAATTTTCAAATTAATTAATTAAATTAATTAACAGATTAATTAAATGATTAATTAATCTTTATACATTGAGTTTTTTTTTTAAATGATAGTAACTCACCCCAAATTAACAAATTAATTTAAAAACTCACCCCAAATTAACAGATTTAATTAAATGAAATTGAAGGCACCTGGGTAAAGAAATTTCCAAAATGCTTTCCCATTCCCAAATTAAAAATGCTTCACATTCCCAAAATTGAAAATGCTTCACGTTCCCAAAATTGAAAATGCTTCACATTCACATTCACGTATAGATAAGAAAATTTTTGCCCAGATTTTGGCATTTCGAGCAAGCAGGGGCAACCACGGCGTCGCTGCCTCGTTGCCGTCCTCTCCGACATACTGGCTGCACCTCCGTCTGTGCTGTCCTCATCGCCGCCTCCCTCGCCTCACGGCCGTGCCCTTTGCCTCCATCACCAAACCCTATCTCGAGTCGCTCTTCGCCGAGCAGGAGCAGGACACATGAGTGGGAAGTTGGAAGAGAGAGATTAGAGCAGGAGCAGGAAATCGGAAGAGAGGGAAATGAGACGATGGAGAATTAGGGTACTAGACTAGGGTTAGGGATTAGAGGGATAGTGAATTTAGGTTAGTATATTAATTGGGTTAGGTTAAGTGGGTTAAGTATTTGGGTTAGTTCTAAAATAGTCAAAAAAAGAAAATTGGACTAATGGTTTGAAACACCTCAATAACAAAAGTTGGACTAATAATGTGCCACATAGAGAATATTATTTTAATGATATATATTTTTCTCATTTTTAAGAAAATGATGACTCTTAATTTCTTAATTGTACATTCCAACAAGAAAACTTGATCAACTTTTAAATAGAAAGAGAGAATAATATTTATCTTTAAATAAAATATTATTAATTACTTTCAATTATAATTTTCAAATGGTAGTAGACTTTTATCTATTTCACATTATAAATGCTAAATTTGTAATTTGGACATGCGTTTAAAGTAGATTTCACTATTCCATAAAATTGTTTGTTTTCTTTTTTCCTTTTCTTGTTTAAAAAGTGGTGGACTATTAATGTAAGTGAAGTGTACATTTTTAGAATCTATATGAATAAAAATAAATAAACAATAAGAACTGTTTATATATGATCTTCCCACCAAATAACAGCCATTCATTTGGATTCTACCACCGATTCATCGAGCCACTAGCTTATGCTAATTTTTCCTTCATTCCCTTCAGATTTTATTCAATTCTTGTTGGAGCTTTCTTCATAGAAAAAAGAAATGCTCCAGAATCATATGCCCATTTCCCCCTAAAATCCATTCACCAAGAAACCAAGAAAATGTCTAGTTGCACACCCTTCAACTACAATGGTCTCAATCTCCATTCCTCAAAACCCCGAAGCTTCAATAACCTCCTTACATCTCAGTTCATCAGCCAATTTCAGGTAACAACAACCCCCTACTCTGTTCCGCTTCCCTCACTTCATTTCTCCGAATCTTCAAGATGTAATAAAAAAAGATTCAAACTTGTCACAGCTTCAGCTACTGCTGCTGTCCAAACTCCAAAAGCTTCGTTCAGAAGCAGAAACCCAAAAGACATCAATGTTCTTGTAGTGGGCTCTACCGGTTACATTGGGAATTTTGTGGTTAGGGAGCTAGTGAGAAGAGGGTTTAATGTGATAGCGGTTGCTAGAGAGAGAAGTGGTATAAAGGGGAAGAACGATAAGGATGAGACCTTAGGATTGTTGAATGGTGCTAATGCCTGCTTTTCCGACGTGACAAAGTTGGAATCTTTGGAAAAGAGCGTTGAGAATCTTGGGGTTTCCATTGATGTTGTTGTGTCTTGCTTAGCTAGTAGGAGTGGTGGGGTTAAGGATTCTTGGTTGATTGACTATGAGGCAACCAAGAATAGTCTGGTTGTTGGTAGGAAATTTGGTGCTGCACATTTTGTGCTGCTGTCAGCAATCTGTGTGCAGAAGCCCCTGCTAGAGTTTCAGCGTGCTAAGCTGAAATTCGAGGCCGAACTAATAGAGGAAGCCAAGAATGATAATTTCAGTTATAGCATAGTTAGGCCTACTGCATTTTTCAAGAGCTTAGCAGGGCAAGTTGAGTTAGTTAAAGATGGGAAGCCTTATGTTATGTTCGGAGACGGGAAGCTATGTGCGTGCAAGCCTATTAGCGAGCCTGATTTAGCCTCTTTCATTGCGGATTGTGTATTGAGTGAGGATATGATGAATAAGGTTCTGCCCATTGGTGGGCCGGGGAAGGCAGTGACCCCGTTGGAGCAAGGGGAGATGCTGTTTAGGCTTGCTGGGAAAGAGCCTAAGTTCTTGAAAGTGCCTATACAGATAATGGATTTTGCCATTGGGGTTCTTGATTTCCTTGTGAAGATCTTCCCTTCATTGGAGGATGCAGCTGAGTTTGGGAAGATTGGGAGGTACTATGCTGCTGAGAGTATGTTGATTTGGGATCCGGAAACGGGCAAATATGATGCTGATAGCACGCCTAGCTATGGCGATGACACGTTGGAAGAATTCTTCCAGAGGGTGCTGGAGAAAGGAATGGCTGGCCAAGAATTAGGAGAGCAAACCATTTTCTGATTGAAATTCTTTCAGAGTTTTGCTCACAATGTACCTACTATATGACCATTTTTTCTTATTATCAGACTTAATTTATAATAGCATGTGTTCTATCTGAATCATTTCATGTGCTTTATGATTAGTTACAACACAATGTGAATGAGAGTTAAATGAGCATGTCTGAATGCTGGTTAGTTGCTTTTACATCACGTAAGGTTTCATCTTCTCGTACAATGTTTCTGTTGATCGTCGATAGTTATTGAGATTATATGTTTTCTGCTGATTCTCTTAACTTATCTTTGAGCTGTAAATGGTTATAAAATAGGTGCATAAATTATCAGAAATTACAGAAAATTTCTTAAGAGTATCTATTCAGTGAAAACAAATTATTGTCACAACATTCTTCACAATACAAATCTGCTATGTTACGCAAAGCAAATAAACGAAACGAATATATGTAAGACGACGAATTATAGTTTCTGCAAACTGCACAAGAGAAAGCACGCCTACATATGCACACACAGCACAAGACTCCATTTATTCATAGCTGCATGCACTTAATGTGAGTGGTTGTGCTTTGGGATTCTCTTAGACAGGGAGCGGACCGAAAGAATGACGAGCAACACCAACACCACAGATCCAAACAAGGAGATGGCGATTGAAGCTCCAACGTGCTTGCAGAAATCGCCATACAAGTTGCAAATTTTGTTCCACTGAACATGTTTGTCTCCCTTCAAACCTATGTAAGCAACTCCACCTGCTGCTCCTGTTGCTGCTGCTACAATTCCCAGCAATAGCTGCACACCACATACATTGGTAAGACTCGATATATTCAATCCTTATACTTAGATTCTGGTAAGTCTCTAGAATTAGTAGGTGCTTTGCATGAAGAAGAAGATGGATTTGTGAGAGCTTACAACGTCGAAAATGATGAAATATGATATGAGTGTTGTGTGGATGCCAGGTTTGCAGAGAGCAAAGAAAGAGATGATGGTTGTTATGAGGCCATAGAAACCTGCAGTTGCGAGTGCTGCTACAAAGAATCTGCATCGTCATTCATACATCTCATGTTAGACTTGATACGTTCTTATGACATGCATGCATATATAAATAAACTGAAATAATAAACTTGAAAGGCGTACATAGAATATACAGAAAATGGAGTATATAATTATGTAATGCAAGTATACTTACATGAAAGCTGGTGAATAGTTGAATTTGGCAGTTCGGTAAAGGAGAAAAGGAGGAAAGGGTATTTGTGCAACGACTTGCCTTTCTTTGCTAATAACCATTACTACAACTGCACTTACACCCGAACCAAACACCAACAATCTCAGCACCACCTCTGCAAGCAGCAGCGGAAACTGCCCTTTTGCTGCCGGAACTCTGACCTCTGGCGGTGGTGGTGGTGGTGGTGGTGGTACCGCCACCGCTGCCTTTTCGGCTTCAGTAACCGTGGAGGCCATAGATAGATAGATAGATGTATTTATGTATGTTTTGGAGAAAGTTGGAGTTTGATAAACAATATTTCATGATCATTACGGGGTATATATATTAGAGTTCAGAGCCTAGTTTACATGAGGATGAAGTTACCATTCTGACCTCGTGACATGCATTATCAAAACATCTAATTATAGCCTGTACGCCCATGTTAGTTTATAATATCTCCGTCCCGCTAAATGTAACCACGTTTCTTTATTAGGTCGTCCCATTAAAAGTGACCGCTTTTCTAAAAAGAAAAAAAATTACCTTTAAAATACTTCACTTCTATTTTTTTAAAACACAACACTTTACTTTTTTTTAAACTCTGTGCTGATTCTCTTGTGGACGCATTTAACGAGACGGGGAGTATGAATTAACAGATGTGGTCAAAACTCATAATAATTACGACTCTATAATGAATTATATATTTTACTCTCTTCTCTTCTCTTCGTCCAGAAATAATATTCATCACTTTGCAATTAAATATAAATCTGTTGGGAATGTGGTTTCAGTTTAACTTAAATGTTAAAATTAAAGTGATTAAAAATAAATAAAATGGCTGAAAGTAATTAAATGAATAAATAAACAGTTATCAAAAATAGAAAGTTTCAAACTGAGTACTTATTTTATGCACTGACTAATATAACAAAGTGAACATATTTGGATGAGCTTTTACGAGTAATTACCAAGGAACTACTATAATTTATTAATTATTTCTTGATAAATTTACTCTTAACAATAATTACATAGCAAATACGAGTAATTACCAAGGAATTACTATAATTTATTAATTATTTCTCGATAAAGTTTCAAATACATTAATTATTTTACAAATAAATTGTGCTTTCATTTAATAATATTATTATTTCATTGTGAGCATATGTTTGAAAGTCTTGAGATACGATTAATTTTATACGCATTAATCGTTAAAGAAAATACGCAACCTATCACAAAATGAAGATATATACTAATTTAGATCTCATAATTTTATTAGTAATAATTTTGCACCTATGTATGTACATGTTTTAAGTCTCAGCATATAACTGGCATACTATGTAGTATAATGTAATTTCAATTTCATGTTATCGAAAACGCTCACCTGCCCCCGGCGGGCAGGATGATTAATACGCTCACGAATGATGTGACATACCACGTAGATAAATACTAAAATTTTAATAAATTTTTATTAATTATCACTTTCCGACTAGGATTTATTGATTAAGGTATAATTTAATATTATTCAATACAAAATAATAATAAAAATAAAAATAATAAAAAATATGTAAATATAATGACTCATATGATAACGTGGTGTTGGTCCCGAAACGAGTTTAATTGAGTGTATGGGGGGGGATACACCAGTCAGTTTTTGTCAGTTTAAAACTTTTGTGTCTCCTGAACTGAAGGGAGGAACTTCAGTTAGAGTAATGTACTTTCAGTTAGGAATCCTTCAGTCTACACTTAGTGTTTGACTGATGGACTAATAACTTAAGTGTGCGGAATGTGGTGGATTTAAATCTTACTCGTTTGTTTCAGAAAACTTAATGCAGTGTTTCTCTTTTCTTTTAGTCAGTATTCAAGTTATGATATAATATGAATAATCAACACTGAAATAAAGAGAGACAGAGAGACAGGATTTGGTTTGCGTGGTTCGGAGATAAAAACTCCCACGTCCACGAGTACTCGATGTTAGTCGAGGGTTTCCAACTTAATGGAGAGATAACAATCTTATAGTGATCAACCGTGAAGGTTGGATTTACAGTCAAACTGATCACTACTAGCTTAGAACTAAGTCTAATACTAAGATTGTTCTTCGGTTACAGAAAGATCGCTAAGAACACTAAAGAATGGAAACTGAAAGCTTGGAGTGTTCTGACTGAGAGCTTGAGAGCTTGAATGCAGTTATAGCGATAGCGAGTTGAGAGTATTGGGTAACCGGTATTGTTGTTGAAGCCTTTGAAGTAGCAGAGTATTTATAGTTCTCTCATAAAATATGACCGTTGAGAGAGAAGCTTTATTTTGAAATCTTCCCGTTGGAGTAGCTGTCCTTTTTGCTATATTTGGTGTCTGCCATAAGATCTTGTTCACTTAACCGAAATTTTTGCTATAAAAGGAAATGCCTACGAGCTAGGCTATTTCTCAGTGGAAACTTCAGTTTAGGCTTCAGTGCAGACTTCAGTGGAGACTTCAGTCTGGACAGTCAGTACTGGTCTTCAGTTTAGAACTTCAGGTTGACCTTCAGTACTGGACTTCAATTTGGCAGGGACTTGGCTTCTAGCTTCAACTTCAAAACTTCAGGATATACTTCAGTGGAGAAGGTCCTTCAGTTTTGGGATAACTTGAATCTTCAGTGATAAGGTTCTTCAGTGTACCTGAAAAATCAGAACTCCCTAACAAGTGAGTTCTTAAAACACTAAGATTCAGTATTGGTCTTATAACATCTTTCAGGGGAGGTATTTGAATCTGAATCAAAACACTTATAAAATATTTCCCAACACGTGGCAATGTCATATCAGCAGTGGACGCGGACGCGTTAACATGTGCCCACCGCGGTGTAGCTTTAGTCTTCATGTTATTTATACACTTAATTAAATTTTGTTGGATGTTATATTTCAAATTGGAATTATAACTTATAAGCTAGCTTATTTGATTTGATTTATTTTATCCAAATAATGGACATGTACAATGATGCTTTGATCGCGACATTTAATTACTTAGTCAAGAGCTAGCTAGCCAGACACACAGAGAATAAATGAATATTGTATGACTACTATATTTTGTTTTATTTTAAAGATAAATTGAATTTCCTTTGATCAGAAGGCCGAACATTTTGAGCTTTGCATGTTGTAAGTACTATATATGGATATTCAATATTATGGTCGGAAATCAAATAATTAAAAATACTTAAAGAATAATATATTAATCTTGTATTCATGTTGACTATTATTTTATATGCGTTTTTTTCCACTTATTATATATTGTGATTTATGATAAGAATTTATTGTGCCCGTGTTTATATCAAAATAGACTCTCAAGGCATATTATGTCACGATTCAATGCACAACATTTTCAGTTTAAAATTTTCAATTTACAATCTATTAAATTAAAATATCTATTGAGAATCACCTGGGCCCCACCCACTTGATTAATAGTTGGAAGGAGCTGCTTAACAAGAAAGAGAGTAATATTAGCAATCAAAGTGGTTGATATGTTGATAAAATACAACTAATTTGTGAAGCTGAATATTTAAAATTTGAAGACCTCAGCTGTAAGAGTTATTAAAGTAGGTAGCTAGGCTAGCTAGGTTGTTACGTAACTTATTTAACTAGGTAACTAATTATCTCCCACATCAACGTATCACTAATTGACTATACCTAATTCTTCCTTATATATCTTTTACTCCAAATTTAATCTATATTCACACTTCCAGGATGTATATCCAAGTTTCCTAAACTTCAAAGAAAAATATTCTTTCATATATACAACATAATATTCTAATTACTCCATTTCAATTAAATCTCACCCTTCCCTTTTCTTGATTTTTTTGCCTTTCAATAGATTCTTAACAATTTTATGGTAAATAATTCAACGAAAAATATATTCAATCATTTCATTAAAAGTCTGATCCTTTTGTCAATTTTGTCCGTACGTCACCCGCGGCGGGTGGGTTTAATGCGCCCACGAATAATATGATATGTCATATATGTTAATAAAAAATTAAAATTAATTTTTTTAATAATAATTATCACTTTCGAGTTTATTCATTAGGGTATATATAGTTTAATATCATTTAATACAAAATAATAATAAAAATAAAATTAATAAAAACATAAAAATATAATGACTGGCATGTTGATGTGGTATGATGTGATATTGCCATGTCAGCATTGAACACAAAAAGAGTGGTATTTTCTTTTCTAAACGTAGACCTCATTTATTCTTCTAAATTCTAACTTTCACAAATATTTACTTTAGTGGTTATTTTATCTACTCAAATATATTAACAAACTTTTTATTAAAACCCGCGATTATCGTCCTTATTGTTTCTCAATTTAATTGTAATTTGAAATGAATAATAAATTTATTATTGTTCGGACAATAACCTACTACTATTTTATATTGGAATTTTCTAGATGTTAAAATAAAAATGATTTATCCCATATCAATTTGTAATTAAAGTATAATGAATTTCTTACATTATTTAAGAAGCTTACTGATCTTTGATACTAAATTGTGTATTTAATAATTATGACGTGAATGTGAAAAGTTTGAAGCTGAGGTACAAATTCTATCTGCTCAATTACCATTCTGTCTTTGGATTTGTGGTTTCATGAGGTCCTCTTCTGTAATTTGGGAACTGGTCATTCTTAATCATAATCTTGACATAGACTTTCCCTTGGAGTTGGCTCATTAACTTGATATCCTCTTGAGGAAATTGTACATAAAACATCACAAGAATATTTTGGTACAACAGTTTCAAAAGGCCTGCAAACATTTGGGATTTGTGAAATGGTAAACAATCCTAACCCATCAAATCTAAAAATGAAATACTTCCCTAGCCCAAATAACTATTGGGGCATAGCTTTAATTCTTTAGGCCCAATCCAGTACAAAGCTCGAAGACATAAAATTTTATTGAGGCTTCATCGTATTCAAATTTGAGAATGGAAATTTGTCCTAGACTAGACCCCTATCTTTGTCTTAGTTCTAAACATAAATTTTCAAGGGTCCGAGGGCGTTGAAGTTTTGACCAACAATGAGATCTGAGCTCTTATCAGCTCTGGTCTAAGAGACCTCCGGTATCTGCCTTGCAGGGTCTGATCTTGGGGTATGCTAGACATGCTTTATTGTACTACCCGATATGTGTCAGCTACAAACCTGACATGTGTCAAAATAATTGCAACATGCGGCGATAGCGTCTAACAATCCTAATGAGACGACTGCTGCGTGACAAACCATGGTTGGCTAAGGTTCATTTACACGCACTATTTACACATAGCACGTCTGAGGTACATTACTAATTTACCCTTCGTACCCTAACTATATATACCCCATCAATTGCATCGTTCACGATACTTGCTACATTTTTACTCATGCACTCACTGTATACTCGCATTATCTCGATCTACACGAGCTGACTTGAGCGTCATAGTGTTTTCTCGGAGAACCCTATGTAGGAATCAGGATTTACATACAGAAACTAAACGCAGTAAATCCTAATACATAATTCTCTAGCATAGATACTCTGAAGCATTATATGAAGATTAAATAGTAGAATACTAACCAGGATGCACCATGGATTACTTTTGTAGAGGATTGGATGTGGTTTGGATGCTTGATGGATCTTCCTGAAGTACAGACGCCTCTACCTTCACGTTAAGTCCGATGGGGGAGAAATAACACAGAGTAACGTTCTGTCTTCTGGGGACCATCTATCCCTTTATATATTAAAATATCTAATTACATAATTATAAGTCAGCCCCTCAATGATTATTATAATTACATGCATGTAGGATCATACACTTTATATAATAGCAATTAACATTTTTATTAATTATATATGTGACCACTTTATGATTAATTAGAAATTGATCTAACAATCTCCCACTTGAGCACAATATATAAAGTTTGATAATGTGTTGTAATTGAATACGCGTATAAACTGAAGTGCTATTATACGTTGTGTATCTTTAACAATCTAGTCCATCAACTACACTCATACAAGGACTAAAGCAGCGTCCCCAAATCTAGCTCGACTAGGTCAACAATAATCATATGCACAAGTATAATCAAATGACACAGATCATATGGTATTACGAAAATTAGATGAAACATCTATTTTCGAATGGTCCTCTTTAGACCTTTAAACTTTAGGCGAAGGTTACTGAATGCAGAATAAATAATTGAAACTTTAATCTTGATCAAGAAAATAACTTCATTAAAGGAAAATGAATTCATTACAATGAAATGTCTGAAGTATCGATAAACACTAAATTACAACTCCCACTGAATCTATACTACGTCATCCAATGATGACATACCCATGCTAGCAACATGTTCATGAAAGACATTGGACATCAAGCCCTTAGTAAACGGATCCGCTATCATGGAGTTAGTTCCTATGTGCTCTATCGATATAAGTTTATTCTGCACATTCTCTTTCACAATGAGGAACTTGATGTCAATGTGTTTTGACTTCGAAGAGCTCCTGTTGTTGTTGGAATACATGTTTGCTGATTTATTGTCAAAATAAAGCTTGAGTAGTCTTTCGATTGTATTCACAATTCCCAGCTAGGTGACAAAGTTTCGCAGCCAAATTCCGTGATCTGTAGCTTGATAACATGCTATGAACTCTGCTTCCATGGTGCATGGAAGAAACTACTAGTGTCTGTTTGACACTCTTCCAAGATATAGCTCCTCCAGTCAGCAGAAAGACGTATCCAATGGTGGATTTCCTGCTGTCTTGACAACCAGGAAAGTTATAATCTGAGTATCCGATGAGCTCCAAGTGATCTGACTTTCTGTAGACTAGCATGTAGTCTTTTGTTCTTTGTAGATATCTCATAACCCTCTTGGCTGCTATCTAGTGTGTCATTCCAGGGTCACTTAACTATCTACCTAACATCCTGACTATGCACGCAATATCCGGACGCATACATACCTGAGCATACATCAAGCTTCCTATTGTCGATGTTGGGTTTTAAGAACGGTGGAAGAAGAACAATAACAATAACAAATAGAATAAGAACACAGGAATTACGTGGTTCGGCTCAAAATCAAGCCTACGTCCACGGGAGAACAGAGATCAATTCACTAATTTCAAAATCGAAAGAAGTTACAGAGATTACAATGAAGAACACTCAAGGATTTACTCTCTTTCTTTCCTCTCGTGTATCACTCTCCCTCTCTCTCTAGAAACTTACAAGTGAATTAAAAAAAAATTAGCCAAGAGTCTAAAAAACTATACAATCACAGAGCTTCGAGCTATATATAGATATAAGAGAAAATCCCGTGGAAATCACTAGAAAGATGTAGATAGCAATTCCTGAATCTTCCAGATTGATTCCGTTAGATGCAACTAACTCCCGTACAATCCAGATGATTCCTGCCACTTCTTGTTGTAACAAACTCCAACAAACTCCAACAGCTGGATTCGACCGTTGGAAACGATTAAAACCCTTTCTAGAATCCTCGGGAACATTCCCGCTCACCAGCAGATCGATGCGCAGAAGAATCCAGAACAGAACGTTATTGAGCAGCAAGAGATTTGCCTATAACGTTCTGTTCCACCAGAACATCACAACAGCAAGTTGAACCTAGCAAACGTTCTGCTCAACACCAGACAGCAAACGTTCTGCTCCACACTAGATAGCAAACGTTCTGCTCCACCTTCTGCTCACAACAGCCAGTACACCAAAACCAGCAAGTTGCACACCAAACAGAAAGTAAGCCACCAAGTACTTGCTGTTTATCCATAGCATCCCAGCAGAAAGCACTTTCTGCTTTTGCTATCTGCTCCAGACAATCTGCACTTCACTGTCTGCTTTATCACAGCGAGCTGTCCCTCGCTTGTACTTCACTGTAGCTCATCAACAGATAGTACCAACCACTATCTGCTCCAGCACCAAACAGCGAGCTGCTCTTCGCTAAGACAGCAGCGGGCTGCTCCCGCTTCCACTATCTGTTCCAAACAGAAAGTGTTCTCACTGCTTGCCACTATCTGTTCTCACCAAC
>JAPKLX010000023.1:759747-815446 GCA_026898415.1 Leonotis leonurus
ATAATGAAAAGGAAGAATTTAGTTTTGTAAATGAACTATATGATGAACCTATATATGACACTGAAAATGAAAGTGAAAATGAGGATATAATAGAATTAATAGGTTTTAACCAATTCCAAATAGATGAAGAACAAGAATATGAGAAAGAAACAATAAAAGTCGAAACAGGTTTTAAAATCCAAGAAACAAAAAAGAATATAGAACAAATTATAGAAAGATCATTTGATGAAATTAATATACAAGATCAAGTAGATGATATGCTAATAGAATGTATGATAGAATTAGAAATGACATATGAAGAAGCATATAAAGAATTGCAAAAATATTATAATCTACCATTAGTTGAAGATATTAAAAAAGGAAAATGTATGATACATGATTTTTATAAAATGGAAACAAATTATATGGATGAATTTATGAAAGATGCAAGAAAAAGAAATAGACTCGAAATAACTCAACCTGGATATGAATATGTTGAAAACATAGGAAGACAACCCTAGACACCACCCTCTACACTATATGAAGGTGAATCTAGTTATAGAGGAAAAGGAGGAAGATTACCTATAGGAAATACATATAGTAAAGATATGTTATTACTAGAAAAACAAAGCCCACAATTATGGCCTGACGAAATCCTAGTATGGGAACAAAATGCAATGAGAAATTGGGAAACTAATAAAAGAGAAAGTATTGACATGTTTTCATATTTAGAAACAACTTTAGGACCAATAGCCCTAGGAATTTGGCAAAGTAAAAAAGTAACATCACCAGATGAAATAAATCAAATAAAAGCACATGGTGATAATCCTTATAATTTTACAAGCATGATTAGAACATTATTACTAGGTGTAGATCCATCTAAAAATAATACATTTATATAAGATACAACTATAAGAAATTTAGAACAATTAAGTATATCCGATATGAAATATATACAAGAATTTACATTAGATTTCTCTAGATTATTATCACAAACAGGACATGCTATGAATGATGAATTATGTGATAAATATTTTATAAAATTACCAGGAGACTTAGGAAGATCTTTACATGAAGAATGGAAAACTCAACTTGGAACTAATAAAAATCTAGGAATAGGCTCAAGAATTACTTTTGTATTTAATAAATTAGAAGATAAATGCAAAGAACTAGTTTTACAAGAATAATTAAAAAGGAATGCTTATGCATTTTGTAAACAAGCAATATATACACATCAGGCTTATGGACACAGTGGCGGATTTAAGTGTAGCCAAGGGGGGTCAATTGCCCTCCCTTGATTTTTTACTTGAAATGTTTATTATACTCTTAATAACTTTTAAACATTAAAAAATATTAACAAAATTTATACAAATGTTCAATTAATAAAAAACTTTTGACAGATAAAAGTTTGTTCAACTTGTTGAATACTATCCAAATGATTTTAAAGGCGTAGAACTTTTGGGGTTGTCGGATCAATTCGAAAATTTTGTGTTGGATGTGCGTTTAAAAATTGATACTTCTGATGTAAAAGAGCTCGGTGATCTTGCAAAAAAATTG
Source organism: Leonotis leonurus (assembly GCA_026898415.1). Classification (NCBI taxonomy): domain Eukaryota; kingdom Viridiplantae; phylum Streptophyta; class Magnoliopsida; order Lamiales; family Lamiaceae; genus Leonotis; species Leonotis leonurus. The sequence continues at coordinate 761,284 of JAPKLX010000023.1, forward strand.
GTTGAAACTGGAAGAAATTTAATGTATCCATTGGTTTATAAGCTTATCACTTTAGAACTAGTTTTGCCAGTTGCAACAACTTCTGTCGAAAGAGCATTTTTAGCTATGAAAATTGTGAAGAACCGACTTCGCAATCGAATGTGTGATGAATGGATGAATGATAGTTTGATGGTCTATATTGAAAATGATGTATTCAGTTGTATTTCTAATGATGCTATTATGCATAAGTTTGAGAAGATGGCAGATTGTCGGGACAAACTATAGGTTAAACCTTTCCTAATTGTTTATATAATATACTTTGTTATAGTCTTTTGCACTTTTGCCTCCCCTTAGTTCGGATCCTGCGTCCGCCACTGTATGGACATGATTATAGAAAAAGAAAGAAGTTAAGAAAAAGTACTACATATGATAAAAATAAACCCCAATATAAAAATAATTATGTAAGAAAACCTCAAAAAAGAAAATGTAAATGCTTTATATGTGAGTCGGAAAATCATCTTGCTAATAAATGTCCCTATAAGAATAAAAATCATGAAAAAAGTAATTTAGTTGAACAAATAGGTGATTATGAAATAGAACCATTAGACCCTAATTTAGATAATGAATCAGTATATAGTATTTATAGTGACGAAGAGGAATACACTAGGGTAACACATACATATATGAACACAGAAGAAATAGAATGTTTACATATATGGATACACAATAGAGGTAATAATTATATACAATGTTTTAATTGTGGATACTATCCATCAATGGATAAAAGATCACAATGTGAAAAATGTTTTAAAGAAATATGTTATATATGCTTAGAAAAGAAATATAAGATAAAAAAAATATAGCTCAGAAAAATAATTCTAAAGAAGAGATAAAAGACTTTTATAAAGAAAGACTAGAAAAACATGAAATAGCAATTGAACTCTCTACACAAAAAATAAAAATGTTAGAGACAAAATATAACATGATAGAAAGAAGAATTACAAATGTTGAAAAGCTAAAGCAACCAATAACAGAATTCCAAGATTTTGATAATATAGAATTAAATCAAATGTCTGAACAATTGGGAGATATAGAAGAAACTATATTAATAAGTAATAATAATACAGATCAACCCATTAATCAAGGAATAACAAGTTTAATAACATTATAATGAAGAATATGGTTAGACGATAATAATTATGTTAATTTATCAGCCATACTTGATACAGGAAGTACAAAAAGTCTTATAGCATACAAGTTAATACCAGAAAGATATCATAAAAAATTAAATTATGGTCTTGTTACACGAACAGTAGAAAATAGAAAGATAGCTATTACACATTATGTAGAAGCCCAGGGCATACAATACCTAAATTTTGCTGGGAATTATAGTACTAAATATGAATTACCACAAACGTTAGTAAATCCAAAAGATATTGAATCACAAGATTTTTTATTAGGCCTAAATTTTATTACAAGATTAAATGGCAATATTACTATTGCAAGAAATTGTATAACTTTAAGTAAATATGTTCATAGTTATCCTACTTCTCGATATACAGTTGCATCAGAGTTTGCGCGAAAGCGTGGTGGACAAGGAGAATTAGATTTCCTTAACACTAAAACTAAAGTTCATATTGAAAATGAAGCATTAATATTTCTAGAAAACTTTTTTATCCCATAAACTAGAAAAAGGCCCAGATATTACTAAAAGTATAAACCACCCTATTATGTTAAAATTGAAAAAAAATAGGTTTAATAGGAGAAGACATAAGAAACAGTAATACAAAGTGTATTTGTAAATTTACATTAAAAAATCCAGATATAACCATAAGAACTGCTAATATAGAATATAGTCCAGCATATAAAGAAGAATTTAGTGAACAAATTCCTGAAATGATAACACAAAAATTGATACGAAAATCCGAAAGTCCTCATAGATCAACAGCTTTTATAGTTAGAAATCATTCAGAAATTAAAAGAGGAAAAACTAGAATAGTATATAATTATAAAAGATTAAATGATAATACAGAAGATGATGGATATAATATACCAAATAAAGAGACTCTCTTAGGACTTATACAGAAAAAAAAAAATCTTTAGTAAGTTTGATTTAAAATCAAGATATAATCAATTAAATCTAGAAGAAAGTTTTAAACCATGGACAACCTTTACATGTTCTGAGGGACAATATGAATGGAATGTGCTTAGTTTTGGTTTAAAGAATGCACCATCTATTTTTCAAAGATTTATGGATAGTATATTTCTAAAGTACAACTTTTGCTTAGTTTACATTGATGATATACTAGTAGCTAGTGAAAACATAGAAGAACATGAGCAACATTTAAAACAAGTTTTCAAAGAAATAGAAAAGAATAAGATTGTTGTTTCTAAAAAGAAAATGGAATTATTTAAAAAGAAAATATCTTTTTTAGGATTAGAAATAGGCAATGGAAAAATTGAATTACAACCACATATATCCGACAAAAATATTAGAATTCTCTGATAAATTGGAAGGATTAAAACAAATACAAGCATTTCTAGGATTAATAAATTATGCTAGAAAATTTATACCAAATTTATCAAAATTAGTAGGACCTTTATATAGTAAAACAACAAAAAATGGTCAAAGAAAATTTAATCAAGAAGATTGTAAAATAATTAAACAAATTAAAGAAGTTGTCAAAAATATTAAACCCCTAGAATTACCATTAACTACAGATTATATAATTATTGAATGCGATGGATGTAAAGAAGGCTGGGGAGCCGTCTTAATATGTAAGCCAAAAAAAATCAGTTCAAAAAATTTAGAAAGAATTGCTTCATATGCTAGTGGAAATTTTAGAAAAACTGGCATGAATTGGACTTCATTAGATTTTGAAATACAAGCGCTAATAAATGCTTTAGAAAAATTTAAAATCTTCTTAAATAAGGAATTTACAGTCAGAACAGATTGTGAAACAATTGTTAAATTTATAAAAAATGAACAAAGCAAAAAAGTTAATAGGACTAGGTGGGTAAATCTCCAAAATATAATACAAGGATATGGATATAAAATAAATTTTGAACATATAAAAGGAAGTAATAATGGGATAGCTGATATGTTATCTCGAAAATTAAACAGGCTTTTCTTTCCAGTAGATGGATAGAAAAATCATCCGCCGGTACAAAGGAAAAGAAAAGGTTACACAGTCATCAGAGGATTCTTCTATGATCATATCAGATGATGAATCTAAAGTGCAAAACAAAGAAGCACAGGAAAAATTTATGCAGGATTCTATCAAGGCAGCCTTAAAAACAGAGAAAAGCACAGAATTTAAACAGGAAGTATTAAGCTTTGGAAGTATTACACTTCCAATATGCTTTGAACAGAATAAAAAGTTCTCTTCCATGCCAGGACTCGAGATTACTAATAAACAACAATGTTTATTGGATAATTTATGGCATATACAAACCATGAAACAGGCTACAAATTTCAAAATACAATGCCTTAATGGTTCGGGATACTATTTTTCTGAACAAAACAAAAAACTCCCGGAACAAAAAAGGAGATTTTCACATTATGTTATTCTTAGAGGTACCAAAGTAGGAATTTTCAACAAATGGGAGACAGTTGCAAAATTTATTAACCGCAAAAATCATATTTTCAAAGGTTTTTATAGTTTCTCTGAAGCATTGATTGCAGCACGAGAACATCTAGGGTTAAATTTCTATATTGAACCCGAAGAGGTCAAAACTTTTTCTGAAATTACTAAGAAAACCTCTGAAAGTTTGATAAAAGCTTTAGAAGATAATATTAGAACTTTACAGGCACAGAATTTTGGTTTGCAAAAAAGGAATAATGAACTTCAGGCTGAGTTAAAAGAAAAACAAAAAATCATTGTAAACCCTTCTGATTTTAAAAATACCAAAATTGCTATTCTTGAATCAAAGTTATAGAGAAAAACAGAAGGGTTAATATACCTAAATAGCCATTTCTCAAACTAATTAGTAAATACTAGCCACCTCAAACAAATTATGTCAATAATAGCCATTTTTCCTGTAAATTTACAAATTTAACCTTAAATACCATAATTAAATTTAATGACCATAATTAAGTCAAACATTAGTCGGTAGTTAGTCGATGGTTACCATGTTAACAAATATTGATATTTCTCTTACAAAATCCATTTCTCTCGGTCTAATTTCACAAAACCATCTCTTTGATTCACTCTGTGTCTGAATCTGAGAATTGATTTAGATTCAATCTGAGAATTGAAAGACCACGTCGCCGTAGAAATTCTGCAGGAAGGTGGTGATGATCCCAAACATCAAGAGATTGAAAGTATCATATGGTGAGGATGAATTTGGGATGATTTGTATTTTTTTTTTTCTGTCATCGTTTGAATTTGTTAACTAGTGATGAACTTGGGATGATCCGTATATATATGTATATATATCATCAAGTTACTGTGAGTGAGTAATTGATATATGTAATTGCACGAAATTGAGCGATTACATGATTGATAATCTTGCAATGTTGTTTTGTCATTTATTTCTTCCTTTAGTTTATATGCTGCTATTATGTCTTAATTGTTCTTCTTTTTTATATTTGTAGATGAGGTCGCTATCTGTTATTGTAACATTTGGAGGGCAATGGATGAATGATGATTATGTTGGAGGTGAAAAATGATTTATACTAGTTCCTGAAAATGATTTTACATTCAATAATCTACTTAGTCGAATCAAAGATATAGTTGATGCCGATGCACGACTCTACACCTATTTGATTAGCACCATTGTTCAGCCACTTGGAAGTGATAATGTGAGGATGGACATTAGGAATGATGCTGATTTGAATTATTTGATGAATAGGTTTGAAGTGTTCAAGTTATTTGTGTGTTTGTCTCCTATATTGGTTGAGTCTTCCTCACATCTATTATATTCGAGTTGCATGGAAAATAACTTTATGGACTTATTGAATCGAAAGAATTCTCAAAGGACTTCTGTGGTTGATAGTGTTTTAGATCCTGACCATGTACACGATAAAATTACACGAGCATAAAACCACATATGTAATTACATTTAGCTTCAATTTAGACGACAAAATTACACGAGCATAACACCACATATGTAATTAAATTTAGCTTCAATTTACACAACAAATTACACGAGCATAAAACCACATATGTAATTACATTTAGCTTCAGTTTACACGACAAAATTACACGAGCATAACACCACATATGTCATTACATTTAGCTTCAATTTGCACAACAAAATTACACGAGCACAAGTTCTTGTGATGTTCTCTACTCATGAAGAAACAAAACAGAACAGTGTATCTTATATTCTATCACACTTCAGTTAGAGAAACATATATGTACAAACTCGAAACAGAGCATTCACATGATAATCAAAAACAAAATCACTATTTCTAACAATGACAAAAATGCTAATATCGACATTATAGGAGAAACCCACAGATAAAATTATACAACTGTGACTATATGCAATACCATACTCTGACAAAATTCGAAGATTACTCACTTGTTCTGGAGCTTCTTTATTTGAATTTCTTTGCCCTTGACAACCTCGTTTTCTCTTGTAATGACGTAACGGAAGCATCTCAAAATCATCGTCAGTTTCACTAGTGACCTCTCGGTTTTCCTCCATGGAGAACAGGATCGTGGTGAAGTCGATTCGAACAGGTTGGAGGTGATTGAAGGAGGTGGATTTCTATTTCACAAAATCGATAGGTGTGATTGTGCGCCTGGAAGTAGTTGAAGCGTTGCTGAGAATTGAAGGCATTCAAATAATTTGAACCGCCTAATTCATGTGGAATTAGAGAGAAACGATGCTGAAGAGGTTTAAGGAAAGGGTATAATTGTAAGTATGGCCATTTTTTACTTTTTTTTTTAGGTGGCTACTATTTACTAAAATGTTTCAAGATTGGCTAAATATGGGCTTGCCTCAAAACAAAATCTCAAACTAGAGTTTTAAATATTTTCCTTAATTTTGAAAAATTCAAGAATAGACTTCTCGATTTACCTTGGAGTGAAAAATTAGAACCTGTTTTAAACAAGTTTCCAGAGTTAGAGGAAATCATTTCAAAAAAGGTTCTCAATGAATTCCCTCTTATAATACAAGATCTACAAAGAAAAATCATTGAAATTTATTTCAATGAAACAAAATATACAGGTGTCAAAGTGGTACAAAGACAAGATGATATTTTGATCAAAAATGATGCAAATGATATACAAGAGATTGAGATTTCAGGATTATTGTTATTACAAATCAATCTTAACAGTACAGACATGCCTCATGATCTTATTCTCCAATTTTATCATAATGGCATGATAGACTTTCTCCAGTTTAGTCTTACTGATAAAACTGAGAAATTGCTAAACAGATTTGGCGAAAAATTTATCCTAACAGCAGGGAATAGTTCGTCATTATCATCAACATAGTGGACATATTGCAAAATTTTGGCAACTTTGCCAGAAGCCACTGAGTTCAGTTACAGACCAGCCCGTAAAAGAATCCTTGTCACTGAAAAAAGCCATATTGGAGAAGTCTGGAAGACAAATTTTACAAAGATCCAACCTGATAATTTTACCTTTGAACATTTTAAAGACAAGGTAAAATACTATCAAGAGTCAAAGAATCTTCTTATATTCTACTCCATTAAAAAACTCATCCTGGTTGCCGAAGGACATTATATACAAATTTGGACATATCCAAACTGGCATATGATGTTACCTTTTAGTGGAGAAGGAGATATTGATCTCAGTTTCAGTTTCAGTGACATATACAATTCAGAAGATGAAGAAAACATGAATGAAGATTATCCTGATGACATCACAGTTCCAGACACTCATCGAGATTACTAGAAGAATGATGAATTATTACCCTCTACAGCTTGCAAAGAAAAAACGTGGTGTTTCTTTGTAATTATCTAGATTAGCTTTATGACTTTTTTTGTATCTAGATGTATAGGTTTTAAGACTTTTGTTTAGCTAGATGCATAGTCTTTACGACTTTCTGTAAAGTATCTACTTTTTATTTTTGGCTTATTCTGTAAACTCGCTTATAAAAGGGTATTCTTTCAGTGCAATAAAAGGCATCCGAGAATTCAAGAAAAAACCCTTTGAGAAGTGAGAATTAAGCATGAGTTGGTAAATTTTCACTCTCTAATTTCTATAGCCTAGATACAAGTTAAACCGACCAAAGCATCTTTATAATATATCCCTAGATAAAAAAATAAAAAAAAAATTCTATAATCTCACCATTGCCGCTGCACATATCTGTCTGGTGGTGGAGGCTCCGTCCCTATATACCTACATTTGATCTTCTGTGTGAGGATCTTAGGTAATACAGCTCCCTCCTTATCTCTCCATGCTTTGTGTTTTTACTATGCAGTACTGTAGCAGAGGTCACTGTTCATTACTGTAGCAGTAAAAATTTTATTCTTTGGTTTAATGTGTAACCTGAAAAAACACACCCCTATAACCTAATGATATATATATATATATAGGGAAATATCAAATGAGAAATAATCATTAGATATGACTTAGGAATCAATATGAATTATTGACTTTCGTATAATTTATAGTCCAAATTAATTGTACATCAAATTCATGCATAAAATGCATTGAAATTATAATGCATTGATTAATGAATAAAAATGCATTACCACGTTATGCAATTAGATTCTACATGTAATGCATCAAAATAATGCGTGATATGCATATGTTTTAGTTCCTGTATAAGACTTGGTTCTCACCGGATCCTATCCCTATATATATATATGATGTAGATCATATAGAAAGTGACTTTTGAATAGGAAATATGAAATGATCTCAATCGTTAATTTTAATAGATCAACTGTTATGATCTATCCAAATTTATTGATTTTTAAATACATTAAAATATTCCAAAAATATTATGATAAAGACATTTATGTAATTAAATCGGATAGAGAAAATAACTAATTCCACTAATTAAGGTAATAGTGGTTATATTGAGGAGAAAAATATTTTGATTATTGTTAATGAAAACCTATGAAGCTTCACTGGACAACAACATTTGCTTCCACAAAAAAACCCTACGCTACTTTGATTCTTCACAACGATGGAATCACCATCGAAGAAAATCTCGACGTTGTTGTAGATGCCCCTACTGTGGAAGAGAAGAAGGAGAAAATATACATATACATGTGGATTGCCGCTGCAGCATGTCCCTGTAAAAGTGAATGTTGTCACACTTTACATTGCACCACATATACATGTGGATTGTATTGTCATATATGTGTATATTGCAATGTTATTTCATCTTTATACGCTTTAATAATATTATGTTGTACCACACATACTTGTGAATTGAATTAACATATACATGTAAATTGCATTATCATTTAATTAGAATGCAATGTTTAGTCCCAATCAATTTCATATTTTTTTAGATAATACAATGCATCAATAAATATAGTGTAATGCATCAGACGTTGATTGTGAATGAAAATGCGTAAATCGGTATGACATACGGTGGAGTGGTTTCCGATTGCATTTCCCAATTAAAATTCTCATATTTATGGATCCATATCAATTTAAATACCCATCACTCACAGTCACAGCAAACAAAAGTAGAAAAGTGCATCAAGTCTGGATTCACATTAACACGTACATCTCTATAAAAGGGTAGCCCATTCACATTCTTCTCGCTCCTCAATCATTATCAATTCTCTTTTAATTTCCCAAAAACAATTCAATTTAAAATAAAATAAAAGATGGAGTCTCAGTACAAAAGCGGCACCGGAGAGGGGGAGGTGGCGCTGGCTAACAAGAGAAGCATGAGGGAATGCGACGTCGTCTTGAGGCTCTCGGCGGTGGTGCTCTCCGTCGCCGCCGCCGTGGTCCTCGGCGTTAATAAGGAGACCAAGTTGGTGCCGGTGACGCTGCTCCCCACTCTGCCGCCGATTAATGTTCCCGCCACCGCCAACTGGCACTACTTGTCGGCCTTTGTGTAAGTCGTCTACTACACACACTCACATTCATCATCAATAATTTATTTAGATATGAAGAATCTTAAAAGACCTCTATATATTTAGATGTTCATAAAGTTTGCTGCTCTTTAATTTTAGCGCATTAACTTGTATTAGTTGAGTTAGTTGTGCAGCAATTCTTACTCAAGTTGGATATAAATTAATTAATATTCATGCATACTCTATTTTTATTCAATAATTCTAAATTGTCACACATGGTTGACCATGTACGTAAAATTAAAATGTAAGTCGTTGAAAAATTTTTACAATTATATTTAAGGTTCACTTATTATGATATTGTTTAAATTATAATATTTCAAATTTTTTTAGGTAAGTTGTTTGTACGAGTATAAATTTCTATAATTTCATTTACAGTACTTGTTGGGGTATAATTAAATTCCAATTTTCAAAATAGAAATTCTTGTTTTTATATTATACAACCAGATCATTTAACAACACTCATTTTTATTTATATTTTTACGTGTATCCTGAAACTATTGTTTAATTTAAACTATAGAGTTTTCTAGTAATGGAAATTATACATACTCCTTTCTCTCAATAAAAAATGATGTTACTTCGACCACATATTTTTATTTGTATATCTTAAGAAAATAGTTTAATTTAAGCTATACTCACTCTTTTCCTCTTTAGTTGCCGTGTCAACTAAAAAGGACGGATGGAGTATTATATGTTATACATTACCTCTTTTAGATTTAGTTAACTAGTCCAAACCCAATCAGAATCTTCTATTGCATAATGATGTTACATTTTCTATTGTATTAATAAGATTACGACATGTGGCATAATTAATGTTCTAAAATATAAATTATATATTTTCCTTATATATATTTTAAATCTTGAACACTAATCATGTCATGTATCGTAATCTTATTAATTTAATAGGAGATGTCACACTATTAGGCAATAGGTGATTTCATTTGCTCCAAACCAAACCAATACAAACTAGTTGCAATTGTAATTGTTTATAACTAATTCTTCACTAAATTATATTGTTATATAGGTTCTTTGTGGTGGCAAATGCTATAGCTTGTGCCCATGCAGCCATCTCACTAGTCCTAACCCTAGCAAATAGAAATGGTAAAAAGGGGATCACTACATTGATCATGCTCTTTGATCTAGTAATGGTGGCTCTCCTATTTTCCGCCATCGGAGCCGCCGGTGCCATCGGTCTTATGGGCTACCAAGGAAACTCGCACGTGCAATGGAAGAAGGTGTGCAATGTGTTTGATAAATTCTGCGACCGGGCAGCCACCTCCTTAGGCCTCTCTGGTGCCGCCGCGGTGGCGTTCTTCTTGTTGGTGGTGCTTGCTATCTCCAACCTCCATAAGAAGCACTAGATTGGAGTTTCAAATGATTTCTTGATTTGTCCGCCTTAAAATTAGTTTGCTTATCTATAATTTAATCCATGTTCTTGTATAACTAGGGCACTTGATTTCATTTTTTTTTAAATGTTATGAGATGTTGATGGTTTCTTTATCATCATGAAGTCTATTTCAATTTCAAGGATTAATTAATTTAAATTCAAGTTACAATTTATAATTCTAGTTGAAGTTTCCGAGAAATGTTTCTTGCAAGAAAATATTGAAGCGTTGTGAATTTGTATAGGCCAAGAAATGTTTTTAGAAGCCCAACTATAAATTACCTTAGGCACCTTAATCATTTGGCTGAATGCCCGTTTGTCCCATTATATTTTGCCTCAATAATCAATAAAATATTCATAATTTTAATTAAACGAGATTAAGAATAATGAGATGGAGGGAATATAAAAGGATGAGAAATTTTAAAGTTAAATTATATCCTAATAACCAAACTTTGGAGGGAATATAAAATGATGGGAAATTTTAAAGTTAAATTATATCCTAATAACCAAACTTTAGATTGAAATATAATACATCATCCGTCACATTTAATTAGATTTACTTTAACCAAAAAAACTCTCACAATTTAATGGAACAGAGGGAGTAACTTTTTTATGTGGTCACTTAGATTTATTGTTGTGAAATATAGAAATTTCTATTTCTTTTTCATGTCAATTCTTAGTCAATGTATATGCCCCTAACAACATTTTACGTACATAGATAACGACATTTCGTCATTATCTATGATTGTATTTCTTATATTCCGCCCATCTGGCTATAAGCGGTTTGTTTCTTTTTTGCACGTAAAATAAGTAGTGTAAAAGTTGAAAAATGATGGGGTCCACATATTTTAAAAAGTTATAACTTTTGTCATTTTGAAAAACAAATCAATATTTGTGGCACAATATAAAAGAAAAACAAGCCACTTTTAGAGGTACGAGAGAATATATAGTGTTTAGAATTAATTAATAATTATAATTTCAAAATACTACTAATTTTATATTTTAAATCAAATCAAAATTATTATTATTATTATTATTATTATTATTATTATTATAAAATGCATTCAAATTTGTAATACAGTGAAAGATAAAAGAATAAAAAGAGCTTAACAACAACAATAATAATATTTCATTTAATAGGATTGTATTCTGGTGTAGTTGGGAATTTTCTAGTTAAACCAATAAAAAAAACAACACTAATCATTTCTTGTTCCTTACACAAATATTGAAAAGCTGGTGAGCCACTTCATTCACCTCTTGTTCTTCCTTCTCCTTCATAACCTCACTCAACTTTCGAGCATTACTCCTCAAACCTTCATAACATGCCTTCTCCACCATCACCTTCTTCATTGCTTTCCCCACCTCTTCCCTCACATACACACCTCTTTCCTCATCCTTCTTAACCTCTACACCAACACCAAGCTCCACCATAAGCTGAGCATTCAAAGGTTGCTCCACATTCATCGCCATGCCTATAATTGGAACACCAAAATACATACTCTCTGTGATAGAACTCCTTCCACAATGGCTCACAAATCCACCAACACTCCCATGTCCTAAAATCTTCGTCTGCGGCGCCCATGTCGTCACCACTAGCCCCCTCTCCTTCACAGTTTCAAGAAACCCTAGAGGCAGTTCTTCTTCGATCTTCCTCTCCCTCTCCTCAAATGGAAACCTTACCACCCACAAGAAGTTCACATCATCAGAAAGTGTGAGAAGCCCTTCTGCTATCTCCACTATCTGTTGCTTGGATAGGAAACACTCACTACCAAAGGAGATGTATAGAGTGGAGCCATGGCTCTTCCCATTCAGCCATTTCATGATCTCCGAAACCTCAAATTCATCCTTCTCTTTGGCATCAGCGATGAGGGGTCCGGTGCACACTATCTTCTTCTTGCTCAAAAGGGAGAGATAGTCTACATACTTCTCTTCAACATACCTAGAGCTCTTCACCAATGCAATGTCTGTGGAGATTTTATAGTTACTCCATGGGTAATCATCACCAGCTTCTTTTATATTCGGCCTAACACAGTTTCTCATCTTGGCTATCTCCTCCTCGGCTAGGTTGAGAGCAGGAAATGGGAAGGTGGCACCACTCCCTAGTGTGTGTACATGGTGAAGGTAAGAGATAGACGACGCGCCGGAAGTTGAGAAGTATACAGAAGGTATGCCTTTTGATGAAGCAATGCTTGAAGCCCATGGTTGGAATACATCAAATATGACAAGATCTGGATTTGTGGAATCCAAGATTTGTGAGAAGCTTGAGCTTGATTCTTGGAAGGCCTTGATGAGGGTTGGGAGGAGACGTGAGGGGAGATTCTTGGTAGTGTGGAGATGTGGAGGAAGTTGAGGGGAAGATGGCATTTGCAGCTCTACTAGGTTTAGTGATGCAGCATCATGTTTGGACAAGGTTGATTTGATTGAGTTAAGGTTGACTTTGGTTGAACATAGGTACATGGTGAAGTGATGTGTTCTTGAGAGTTTCTTTGAGAGTTCAAGATATGGGAATATGTGGCCATGTGCTATCCATGGAAACATGAGAATCTTGAAATCTTGTTTTTCTGTATCCATGGCTGTCAAATCAATGAATAAATGGAAGCTTTAATACTGGTACAAACTATTGACAATATTGAAACATGTTTATCACAAATAAAATAAATAATCCAAAGTCATTCTTGAAACTAAATATAGCAGGCAAATGTGAAAAATTACATACCTGAACAAGATTTATCTTCTACTAATTATCTGCATGCAAATGCAAGATACCGTAGAGGCTACTATGTATATATAAATTAAACAAGAAGAAATGGCATTAAATGTTGATTACCAATATTTTTATGGATCACACAAAATCAAATTCACATTCATCTTTAATGATTATGGTAATAAGAATTAATTGAAAATTTTCATTCAAATTATATGGCAATCCTCAAGGTTTATATAATCAGATTTATCACCTTTACAAATTAAGCAGTAGTTGAGGAATCATATATATATATATATATATATATATATATATATATATATATGATTCCAAATTGAACCAAATTAATTTCACTAATTATTGAAACGATTCAAAAATTATGAAAATATATTTGTGTTATGGTATACCGGCCGGGCTTGAAGTAATTACTTACTTCCTTAACAATATTGGGAAAATAGGCACAAGAACTTTAAAAACATTCCTAATGTGCTCTCAAAATTAGACCCCTATTGATTATTTTGTAAATTTTAGTAATTTTTTTAGGGTTGATTCCATTTTTAGAGTGTTATAAAAACACTCGCAGTAAAGGTTCTTGATTTTGAAATTCTTGTATTTAATTTCAAGTTTTTTATTTTTATTTTTTAATATTAAAATAACATTTAGGAAATATAAGAAAATCAATTATTAAATGTCTTAATAATAGTGATTTATTAAAAGTTGTCATCTAAATTGAAAATGTAATACCCCGGGTTCACGTAGTGAGAGCCCATTACGCTACGACAGTCCGACAGTCCAATGGATCCATTAGCAAAACTAGGTGTTCGTCGATTTACCAAAAATGATTGATGATGTTGCTAGAGAATCTATTAAAGTCCATTACTTATACTATATTACATTCCTTACTTATTTAATGTGGAATTTGACTTACCTCCCGGCCCTTGATCGGGGGTTGACACCTTTACTTTTACACAAAAGTTAAACTAAATAATGCTAACTTGATCGGGAGTTGACACCTTTACTTTTACACCAAAGTTAAACTAAACAATGCTAACTCAAAGCAACTTTAATTGGATTGTTTAGATTGACATTATTGAAAGAAACTTCAAACTATATTATATTGTTGGGATATTTTATTATGTTTTAATTTGGTTTCAAAACTTGATTGTGTAGCGCAGGCCACTGAAGGACTCCCCCTGAGACCTTCCCCCACTGAAACCTTCCTCCCCACTGAAGCCTCCATCCACTGAGAAGCATAAGTGAAAGTAGCCGCTGAAGTGCATGGCCACTGAGTGCACATTATGCATGGCTTTCTAAAAGCCACTTTATGCATGGCCACTGAAGGCAAGGCCTATGAAGGCATGATTGAAGAATGCTACTGAAGGCCAAAGCCTATGAAGGCCATGTTGCTACTGAAGGCCAAAGCCTATGAAGGCCATGTTGCCACTGAAGGCCAAAGCTATTGAAGGCCTCTCCTAAAGGCCCACTGAAGGCCTTCCCCCCACTGAAGGCTTTCCCCACTGAAGGGCCAATTCACTTAAGGCCACTGAAGTCCAAACTGAACTCTCCACTGAATGTGCAACCTACGCTATAGGAGTAATCATTTCTGACAAAAAGGACGGCTACTCCAACGGGAAGAATTCAAAATAAAGTTTCTCTCTCAACGGTCATATTTTATGAAAGAACTATAAATACCCCGACACTTCTCACGCTTCATATACAACAACCGGTTACCCAATCTACACTTGCTATTATCGCTCTCAACTCTCAAATTCTTAGAACACTCAAGCTTTCAGATTCTATTCTCTAGTGTTCATATTAAGCGATATTACTTTGTAACCGAAGAATAGCTTAGCATTAGATTAAGTTCGAAGCTAGTTGTGATTAGATAATATTTGTATATCTAACCCACTGTGGTTGATCACTGTAAGGCTATTACATCTCCATTAATTTGGAAACCCTCGACTAACATCGAGTACTCGTGGACGTAGGAGTTTTTATCTCCGAACCACGCAAACCAAACTCTGTGTTATTTCATTTGCTTTCAGTATTTATTCCTTCATTTTCTATTATTCACTGAAAGTTTGATTTTGATTGATTTTTTATAAAAACGAGTTTACCACCAAATTCTGCATTTCAAAATCTGTATTTACTCGTTTCGAGACCAACATATATGGTTGACAATTCTCAATAGAATATAATGTGCTCAATTTATAATTGCAACTTCTATTTGAGCGAGAGATTGAAGGATCGAATGTAGCCTTCTTTATTGCCTCGGATGCGCTAGCTAGAAAAGCCGAAAGATGTGTTTGTTCAGCGCCATATCTAAATTAAATGAATCAGAACGTGTTCGCTATACCGATAAAATATACCATGCCTTTTTATAGTCGTATCGATTCATTGAATTGGCATTTTGTTCTACTCCACTACCGTTGATGTCACATAAAACTTGTTTTAATAAATATAGATTATGATACAATCTATTTTCTTATTAAAATTGCATGAGATGATGTTTAATTATCTAAATTGATATCTTCGAGTGAATTTAATCATTGTTTTTTTTTTTTATTGATTATTAGTGATCCTTATTAAATCCAAAGCAACTATAGGACACCCAAAAAAAGCTGTAAAACTTGGCTGAAATGAATTTGTCAAGATCTAGAACTATCAAAAACAATAACTAAAATAGTGTGGGTTAAATAAACTCTTTTTATTTATTAAAAAATAGATACTTGAATAAATGTTAATTTTTCTGAATGAATAAAATACGTACTAGCATATAGCAATATGCATAGGATATGTTGTTAGAGAAAATTAGCGCTAAAAGAGTATATTATGATTGAGAATGGAAAAGGGGTTGAGAATATACCGAGAACTCTGTTTATAAAATTAAGCATGCAATCACAGTTCAAATGGAACCATAAATAATGAATGAGATTATATTTTATATATTTCAATTATAATTTATTAGCCCCAATTAAATTGGGCACTCAATTGCCCTCTTACTAGATTAGGTAGAATGGTTATTGCATGTTCATAAATGGGATAAAGTTATGAACAGTAATACATATGAATAATAGTATTAATGGGAAAAAAAAAATTATGTCACTTGTCTGTATGGAACCAGTCAGATAAGAGGATTCAATTGATGTTTTAAATTTTCGTCTCGGTCTCAGTTTCAATTAGGATTTCGGAAATCCGAGTCTGAAATTGAAAAATTTTAAGTTCCTGTCCTAATTCTTGAAATATTTTTTACCGGATAGTCCCAAATGGTCCAAAAAATATAAAAGAGACCAAAATTTTTCAGATTAAATATCCTGAATTTTAAAATTAATTTTAGAAAATCGGGAATTCTGATAGGGATTCGGGCCTTCAAAGTCCAAAAATTTTCCAATTCTCAATTTCGAGATCTATCCCGATCCCAAAAAGTTTGAAATCAAAAAAATCTCAAGTTTCGATCTCAAATTCTCACCCCTACTACAAACGTGGGTGAGAATTAGTTGAACCCAAAGCAGCCCCTCATTATGAAGAAATTTCAAGTGTCAGTGTTGCCATTAACTATTAATACAACATTATACATTGTTTAACAATATATTTGTTCAACAATACATTTACATGTTCAATATAATTAGATCTACAGATAAAACGCCGGCGACCGAGGCCGCGGCAGTGATAAATTATGATGTCAACAATGTTATAATTATATTTATTTTTTTAATTTTAATTAAAAGTAAAGATAATAAAGTATATTATTTTACATTATTCAAATCCTATTCAAATTAACGTTCTAGATTTTATGTCTGTGTCTTGGAAATGAGTATTTTTTTTATTGTTTTGAAGAATCAACATACCACAAACAAAACACAGAATTGGGTGAGTACAGACTCAATGAAAGGTCCAACAATTGATACACATCTTCAATTTATAATATATTTTATATATCTCAGTTATGATCTATTACCCCCAATTAAATTGGACACTCAATTGCCAGACTAGATTAGGTAGGATTCAATTGATGTTTTAAATGACTCCGAAGTTAGGTATGAGCTGGGGTGTTAACTAAGTCCGGTATCGGTTATTCAATATCGGAAAAGTGTTGTTTCGTAATATTATGCATCAGATCTATTGGTTCTACCGATTAACCATTTTTCGACCAATTTGATATCGGTTAACCAGTTGGATCAATGTTAATTTTCTTTTTTATACTTGAGTCAACAATAATTCGACATAAATATTTTTTAATAACATTTCAATATAAATATTTAAATTCAATATGATATATATTATATAAAATATAATATTTTATTTTTAATAGTTAATATAATAAATCCGTACTTGATCCGGTACTGGTTATCCAAGTATCATTAATTTTCAAATTGTAAGAATCAATTGTTGGCTTATCTATCAGAAAATAAATACTCGATAATCAATTATCAGTTGACATCGATTTGACACTGATTCTTCTCAAGAACCAATCAATGATCGGCACACTGAATAAAACATTTTCTTGATTAAGAATAGTGAAATTTCAAATTATAAAGAAAATAAAAGGCAGCATCAAAGACTGATCTTGACAAGTCATGGTAATTACTATAAGAAAACAAATAGTAGGTCCTATAGTGAAAGAAATATATCATCAAACTCCACATTCACGTTGTTTGCTATTAAAAGTATTGCAATATCTGGAATCATCTCATCCTCTATCACTACAAATTAAACTCAATCTTTACATTTGTGAAGAACTTCTCTTCACCAAAAATGGGAACATCAGAGTCTGAAGAACTCAAGTTAAGTATTCTGATGTTCCCATGGGTGGCTCACGGTCACATATCCTCGTTTCTCCAACTATCCAAAGCCCTCCTCACTCGCAAAAAACTGCACATATACTTTTGCACCACTGCCATCAATTTCGACTCCATCAACAACTTCATCGACAACAACTCATTACATGGCTCGATGAGTCCAGTCGAGCTCGAGCTCGAACCATGTCCGGATCTCCCTCCTCACTACCACACCACCAAGAACCTCCCACAATGCCTTAAACTCACCCTCCTCAAGGCCTTCCAAACATCAAATTCAAGCTTCTCAAACATCATCACCACCATCAAACCCCATCTAGTGTTGTATGATAGGTTCCAACCTTGGGCATCCAAGATCGCAGCTTCACAAGGTATCCCGGCCGTTCATTTCTCGACCTTCGGAGCGGTACCTCTCGCTTTCCTGCACCATCGGCACACCTTCAAAGATGCACCCTTCCCCTTCGAAGCCATACAGTTACAAGAGTATGAGCTCAAACCTTTAAAGTTCCTCATCGAGTTTCTCTTCGCTAATATCTACGATGTAGATCAAGACTTTTACTTCGGGAACTTCAAGCAATCTCGCGACATCGTCTTGATGAAGACGAGTAGAGGGATCGAGGAGAAATACATAGACTACCTCTCTACTTTGTGTGAGAGGAGAATAGTCCCTCTGGGCCCACTGATCAGTGAAGCTGCCATTAACGAGGGAGAGGAGAGCTCCAGCATCATGAAATGGCTAAGCAAGAAGAGCAAGAAGTCAACACTGTTCATCTCTTTTGGGAGTGAGTACTTCTTGTCCCAAGATGAGATCGCAGAGATAGCGAAAGGGCTCGAGCTTTGTGGTGTGAACTTTATATGGATCATAAGATTCCCACTAGGACCTACTCTCAGCCTAGAGGAGGCGCTGCCACGTGGCTTCCTGGAGAGGGTGAATGAGAGAGAAGTGGGATTAGTGGTGAGTGGTTGGGCGCCTCAAGCAAGTATATTAAGGCATGAGAATACTTGTGGTTTCATGAGCCACTGTGGGTGGAGCTCGTCTATGGAGAGTATGTACTTCGGAGTTCCAGTGGTGGCGATGCCGATGAATGGTGATCAGCCTATAAATGCTAGGATGTTGGTGGAGACCGGAAGCTGCGTGGAGGTGGTGAGGAGAGACGGGGGTGTCTTTCTAGGGGAGGAGATAGCAGCGGCGATTGAGAAGGTGGTGGGGGAGGGAGGCGGAGGCAGGATGAGGAGGCGTGCTCAAGAGTTGAGGGAGAGGTTGAAGATGGAGGAAGAGGAGGTCTTGGATAAAGCTGCAAACCAGATTTGGGATCTCTGTTTGAAGAAAAAATCATTCTAGCAATGAAATCTTTTTGCAATTCCGTTATTATATATAAATGAAATATATTTCGTTGTTAAATCTTTTAGCCACCATTAATATTACTACGAATAAATTCGTTACTAAAATTCTTAGTAATGAAATTTCTTGTTTTAGTAAAGGAAAATTCTATTCCTAAAATATTTTTTTTGTGTAGTGTTTCTTAATTGTAAATGATCACCCCTTTGAACTTTTCAAGAAATGTTTATTGCAAGAAAATTGAAGCCTTCTCATCTTGGCTATGGCCTCCTCGGCTAGGTTGAGACTTGAGAGCAGGAAATGGGAAGGTAGCACCACTCCCTAGTGTGTGTACCAGGTAAGATATAGACGAAAAGAATACAGAATGTATGCCTTTTGGCTTTTGATGAAGCAATGTTTGAATCCCATGGTTGGAATATATCAAACATGATAAGATCTGGGTTTGTGGAATCTAAGATTTGTGAGAAGCTTAAGCTTGATTCTTGGAATGCCTTGATGAGTGTTGGGAGGAGATGGGAGGGGATATTTTTGGTAGTGTGGAGATGTGGAGGAAGTTTAGGGAATATGACATTTGCAGCTCTACTAGTTTTAGTGATGAAGCATCATGTTTCGACAAGGTTGATTTGATTTGAGTTAAAATTGAGTTTTGTGGAATATAGGACCATGGTAAACTGATGTGTTTTGCCCAAATTTTTTTTACATTTTAACTCATCTTATATTTTTGTTTGAGTTAAGACAAATCTATACATACTTATATCTTTAATTAAAAAAATTAAATTGAATTATTTAATAACTATAATAATTACAAATTCATAAGAATTCTAATCAGTATATATATATAATATAATATCAAAAAAATAAGAATATGTACAAATAATAATTGAGGTACCTTATTTTATGACAATTTTCAAATTTTCCTTTATTTTTATGTCTTTAGTAAGCGCAGTATTTCAGACAATTAAGATTCTTTAAATGTGAAGTGACCCAATCTCACTAAGCAAACATAGAATGATAGAGACACCCCAAAAAAAACTGTAAACTTGGCTGAAATGAATTTGTCAAGATCTAGAACTATAAAAAACAAGAACTACAATAGTGTAAGTTAAATAAATGCTTATTTTATTAAAAAAACAAGTACTTAAATAAATGTTAATTTTTCTGAATGAATAAATACATACTAGTATAGCATGATTTGAGGTGTTCAAGGTAATAGTTTGTAACCGAATCATAAGTGAACCGTCGATTTACGGTTCTAAGAATTTGGAACTGGAATCGAACCGTTGTTACGGCTGTCTACAGTTTGGAATCGAACTGTGTAGAAAGGTTCCGATAATAGTTCCAAACTACTGGTTACGGTTTTCAACCGTTCAAAAAATTAATAATAATATATTTAAATTTTTAATATTTTAATTACATATCAATGCATATAATCATTTAATTTCGTATCACATAATTAACTTTTTAATGTGATACTAAAATAACAATAACTACGTAAATATTTATTTTAATTTAATATTAATTATATATAACACTCATATAATGATATGTTAATAAAAAAATTAATTATGAAATAAAAATATTGTAATGTGTTATTATCTCTTAAATACATTAATTGAATAACAATTAAACACAAATACATTAATTAATGAAATTAAATAAAACAAAAGGTTAATCTACATAAATATAACAATATAAGATGAACACTAATAAAAAAAAATAATGAATTTAATTTATAATATTATGATTTAATTAAGTTCTCATCAATTTAAAATTTATTTTAATCAATTATTAATATATTCATAATTTTTTATGTGTTATTATAAATTTTAGAAAAATTAATTATAAAAAATACTCTTTTTAATAAAAGAAATAAATTAAATTAAATAATAAAATTCAAATATTGTTCCGAATGAACGGTTACGATTCTGAACCGTCGGTTTGCAATTCTGAATTTTTAAAACTGTAACAAAACCATCATCTACACGGTTACGGTTCAAAAACGAACCATCAAGTACAGTTACAATTCCTGAAACCGACGATTAGAGTTTGATTATGGTTCGATTCTGACAGTTCTAGTTCTTTTGAATCTACATATGATATGTGGTTGGAGCTAGAATCATTATTAATAAAAGGTTAGAAACAAAATTGGGTGACTCACTCAAGGAAGGATCCGACAATTAATACAGCTAACTTTCAATCTTCAAATCAGAATATATTTTATTTATCTCAATTATGATTTATTAGCCCCAATTACATTGGACACTAAACTTCCCTCTTACTACATTAGGTAGATTAACGGCTATTGCATTATCATATATGCGACAATTATAAAGTTAATGGAAGCAAATCATGATACTTGGTCTGTTTGGAACCAGTCAGAGAATACGATTGAATTGATGTTTTGAATGATTCATAAGTTAGGCATGACTAAGGGTGTGAAAAGTATCGTTTTTCGTGATATCGGGTATCGAATATGTTGATTCTACTGGCTAACCAATTTTCGATCGATTCGGTATAAGTTAACCAGCAGAATTGGTCAACGAACGAGTTTTCTTAAGATTTTTGTAATATTATTTTTCTTTTTTATATTTTAGAAATATCGATTTTACATAAGAATAATAATTCTATATAAATTTATTTAAATTCAGTCTGATATATATTAAATAAAGTATAAATATTTTATTTTTAATAATTAATATAATAAATCATTTAATCGAGTATCATTAATTTTCAAATTGTAAAAACCAATTATTGATTTATTTATAGAAAACAAATACTCGATTCAGTACTGATTCAACACGGGAGAATCAGTTAATGATTGAGGTCCCCTCGGTATAGCATTATAAAATTCAAGTGCCTAACATTTTCTTGATTGTGGTTAGTGAACTTTTAATTATAAAGAAAATAAAAGGAAGCCATCATACGAGACTCTTGACAAATGATTAAAAAAAACAAATTAGTAGGTACTATAGTGAAAGAACTATATCATACTCATTCACATTGTTTGATATTACAAGTTGTTTATTGCAATATATGTAATCATCTCATCCTCTATCACTACAAATTAAACTCAATCTTTTCATTTATGAAGAACTTCTCCTCTCCAAAAATGGGGACATCAGAATCCAATTTAAGTATTCTGATGTTCCCATGGGTGGCTCACGGCCACATAACCCCGTATCTCGAGCTATCCAAAGCGCTTCTGACTCGCAAAAAACTGCATATATACTTTTGCACCACTGCCATCAACTTCGACTCCATCAACAACTTCATCGACAAGAACTCATTACATGGCTTGATTAGTCTAGTGGAGCTCGAGCTTGAACCATGTCCGGATCTCCCTCCACACTACCACACCACCAAGAACCTCCCACAATCCCTCAAATTCACCCTCATCAAGGCCTTCCAAACATCAAATTCAAGCTTCTCAAACATCATCACCACCATTAAACCTAATCTAGTGTTGTATGATATATTCCAACCTTGGGCATCCAAGATCGCCGCCTCCCAAGGCATCCCGGCCGTTCATTTCTCGATCTTCGGAGCCGTACCCCTCGCTTACGTGCACCATCAACACACCTTCAAAGATGCACCCTTCCCCTTCGAAGCCATGCAGTTTCAAGAGTATGAGCTCAAGACTTTCAACTTCGTCATCGAGTTTCTCTTTGCTAATATCCACGATGTCGATCAAGACTTTCTCTTCGGGAACTTCAAGCAATCTCGCGACATCGTCTTGATGAAGACGAGTAGAGGGATCGAGGAGAAGTACATAGACTACCTCTCTACTTTGTGTGAGAGGAGAATAGTCCCTGTGGGCCCACTGATCAGTGAAGCCGCCATTAACGAGGAGGAGGAGAGCTCCAGCATCATGAAATGGCTAAGCAAGAAGAGCAAGAAGTCAACACTGTTCATCTCTTTTGGGAGTGAGTACTTCTTGTCCCAAGATGAGATCGCAGAGATAGCGAAAGGGCTCGAGCTTTGTGGTGTGAACTTTATATGGATCATAAGATTCCCACTAGGACCTACTCTCAGCCTAGAGGAGGCGCTGCCACGAGGTTTCCTGGAGAGGGTGAATGAGAGAGAAGTGGGATTAGTGGTGAGTGGTTGGGCGCCTCAAGCAAGTATATTAAGGCATGAGAATACTTGTGGTTTCATGAGCCACTGTGGGTGGAGCTCGGCTATGGAGAGTATGTACTTTGGAGTTCCGGTGGTGGCGATGCCGATGAAGGTTGATCAGCCTATAAATGCTAGGATGTTGGCGGAGGCCGGGAGCTGCGTGGAGGTGGTGAGGAGAGATGGGGGTGAGTTTGTAGGGGAGGAGATAGCAGCGGCGATTGAGAAGGTGGTGGCGGAGGGCGGCGGAGGCGGAGGCGGGATGAGGAGGCGTGCTCAAGAGTTGAGGGAGAGGTTGAAGATGGAGGAAGAAGAGGTTTTGGATGAAGCTGCAAACCTGATTTGGGAGCTTTGTTTGAAGGAAAAAGAGCTTCTACTTTGATTTCCAGCAAGTATGCTTTTGGTGTTTTGATCCTATCTTTTTTCTTTTTCTTTTTTAATAAATAAATTATCTCATTTAAAATAGTATTTTATTTTGGGCATTAGCCTAATATTTCTTAGATTATACATATACATATTTTAATATTGTAATACCAAGTTTTATGTATGTGATCACCCATTACAATATTTGTGTATTACATTTCGTTTATCATATATTATTAGGCATAGTGAATTTTTCTTCTTCTTTTTTCGTCTGTTTCTGAATTTAAAATAATATGAGATATGGAGAAATCAAAATTTGGTGGAACATTCAATTTATTAAAGGAGGCCAATTAATTGCCTTTTTGTTCCAATCAACTCCTTTAATTTGCTTTTACTAATTGTAAATCATCAACCCTTTGACATTAAGCACCAAATTAAACGGTTTTATAAGAATTAAAAAAATAAAAAAATATTGTGCAAGAGTGTAAGGACTTGTTTGATATTTAAATCATGGTATCTCATCGCATATTATTTGCCTTATAAATAATTAATATAAAATGATGTATTACAACTTAGATACAAAAAGAAAGTAAATTTCATTCCTTAATTTCTCCGTACGGCTCCGCAATGATTGACCTTTTCTAGTCTCCAATATACACAGTACATTATGTTTGTCTTTTCTGCTATTATTATTATTATTATTATTTTTATCTATTTAACTAGTACCGTTCATTCAATTGTATTGTATTCATTCAATTGTATTGTATTTAATTTTAAAAAAAAAATTGTATTGTATTCCTGACTTTATAAATCTACACATGACCACAATGTATTCAAAGGCCACAAGGCATGCGACACGGAGATTAAGAAGTTGAAAAAGTATGAGTGATATATTTTAAAAGCAATTTTTTTTTTAGTAAAATGATCACTTTTAATGGTACGATACAATAAAGAAATGTGATCACTTTAAGTGGGAGGGAATGGTACGATACAATAAAGAAATGTAATCACTTTAAGTGGGAGGGAAGGAGTGGTAATATAGCAGCAATGGCACGCAATAAGTCATTATGTTCTTTTACCTTATGAATAATAATTTAATCATGATGATCATCAAATGACTATTTCTGCGACTCTTCTGTAGGTAGTGAAGTACCAATTTTGAGTAACATGCAGAAACAGAAACCTTATTGCAAGTAATCTTGAACAGAACAGAACAAAATGTATACACAAATCCTAAACCAGAAACAGTTAATATTTCTTCTTGTTGACACAAATCTTGAATAGTTGCAGAGCTACTTCATTCACCTCTCCTTCTTCATTCTCCTTTACCTCCTCACTCAATCTTCTAGCATTACTCCTCAAACCTTGATAGAATGCCTTCTCCACCATCACCTTCTTCATTGCTTTCCCCACATACACTCCTTCTCCATCATTCCTTTTAACTTCAACACCAGCACCTAGCTCCACCATCAGCTTTGCATTTAAAGGCTGCTCAACGTTCATCGGCATGCCTATGATCGGAACACCAAAGTACATGCTCTCTGTGATGGAACTCCTTCCACAATGACTCACAAAGCCACCTATACTTCCATGGCCTAAAATCTTCGTTTGTGGCACCCACCTCCTCACCACTAACCCCCTCTCCTTCACTCCTTCACTGAATCCTACAGACAATTCTTCTTCAATCTTCCTTTCGTTCTCCTCTAGAGGAAATCGAAGTTAACATCATCATTAAGTGTGAGAATCCCTTTTGCAATCTCCACTATCTGTTGCTTTGTTAGGAAGCATTCACTACCAAAGGAGATGTATAGAGTGGAGCCATGACTCTTCCCATTTAGCCATTTCATCATCTCTGAACTCTCAAAACCATCATGATCTTTAGCATCACCTATCAGTGGACTAGTGCATACTATCTGTTTCTTGCTTAATAAAGAAAGATAGTTTGCATACTTCTCTTCAACACCCCTAGAGCTTTTTGTCAGTACTATGTCCGTCGATCTTTTCACTATCCCAAATGCAAAATCATCATCAGCATCTTTCAGATTTAGCGCGAGACGATTTAGCAGCGTGTCCAGCTCATCGTTAGGCAGAGTTATAGCCGGGAAAGGGAAGGTGGCACCGCTCCCCACCATATAAACATGGTGGAAGAAAGAACCGGAGAGTGCACCGGAAGTTGAAAAGTAAACAGAAGGTATACCTCTGGATGAAGCAATCTTTGGAGCCCATGGTTGGAATGTATCATATATTACAAGCTCTGGTTTTATAGAATCCATTGTCTGTGAAACTAGAGCTTGATTCTTGAAAGGCCTGCATGAGGGTTG
This sequence comes from Leonotis leonurus, assembly GCA_026898415.1. Lineage (NCBI taxonomy): Eukaryota > Viridiplantae > Streptophyta > Magnoliopsida > Lamiales > Lamiaceae > Leonotis > Leonotis leonurus. Next base: position 787,302 of record JAPKLX010000023.1, read on the forward strand.
GATGGAGATGGGAGGGGAGATTCTTCGTCGTGTGCAGACCTTTTGATATATGATACATTCCAACCCTCATAGCATGTGTAGCTCAACTAGGTTCACTGATGCATCATCATCATCATCATCTTCAGACAAGGTTGATTTGATTGAGTTAAGGTTGACGGTGGTGGAACATAGGAACATAGTGAAGTAGTGTGTTCTTGAGTCTTTTGGAGAGTTCAAGATATGGAAATGTGTGGCCATGAGCTAACCATGGAAACATGAGAATTCTGAAATTTTGTCTTTCTCCCTCCATTGTTATGATTATGAATGAAAGAGAGATAGATCTCATTATATAATAATGTAATGCTTCATAAAAGAGAAAGGTTAATTTCAAGATTATAAGATTAATATTTGTGATTGCAGATCTACTCAGAAAATGTAATTTAATCAAAGCATGAGATTCAGGTGGATTAAAATACAGTTTTGGAAACACTCAATAATGCAAGTCTCTAACTTATGCAGAATGATAATGTAATCACAATCAGTACAAAATAGATGAAAGAGAGCTCTCCTTTGGCTAAACTTATTTTAAAAAGTTTTTGAGTTGGAGAAATAAATTGGGATAGAGCTACTTATTATTGGAAGAGATTACAAGTTTCAAGAACTTATTTTTACAACTTTTAAACTCTCAAATAACTTAATTTGTCAAACACTTTTAGGGAGCTTATAAGCTCTTAAACAACTTATAAATTATTTTAAGGAACTTATAATATTAGCCAAACACCTCCTCAGTCAACTCCACAAAATAAAATTAATAATATAATATTGGATTGCTAAATTAGCAACATTATAAAATTAATTATCATGGTGTGTTTTATAAAGATTGAATGGAAGAATGTGTTGCTCTTCTTCCATGTCCATGAAACAATGGATTTGAAAGCTCTAAGCTTCACACTAATATCAACATTTAATTTGTATCTTGTAAAAGGAAGAGAAGTTATTAACATATTTGATTCTCCAACAGCAATAATTCTGCATTTTTCAACTTCAATAAATGAATAAATCAAAAAGAAAAAAATGAATTCTAGATCTGAGTAGCATACATAAATTATGATACAAAAGGAGGGATAAATCATTCCTTCCCTGAACATTTCCTTGTAGTTTATAAATAGAAAGTATAATGTCATTAATATAATTTTCTTAAATCCATGAAAATACTGATACAAAAACTATATAAAAGCACCACAATAAGCATTGATATTATTTTAAAGTTAACTTTGAAAACTTGAAAATTTGCACTAAACTTCATCACTTGCATCATTCTTGTTTCTTGTTCTTGATACAAATCCCCAATAGCTGCTCTGCTACCTCATTCACCATTTGTTCTTCCTTCTCTTTAATCGCCTCACCTAATCTTCGAGTTTCACTCCTCAAACCCTCACCAAATGCCTTGTCCTCCATCACCTTCTTGATGGCTTTTGCCACCTCTTCTCCTGCATAAACTCCATTGCCATCCTTTGCAACCTCTACACCGACACCGGTCTCCACCACCAGTTGAGCATTGAAGGGCTGCTCAGATTTCATGGGCATGGCTATAACGGGAACACCATAATATATACTTTCTACTACAGAGCTCCAACCACAGTGGCTCACAAAGCCAGCTACACTTGGGTGGACTAGTATCTTAGTCTGCAGGGCCCATCTTTGAACGACTAATCCTCTCTCCTTGGTCGTTTCAAGGAAACCTGCAGGCAGTTCTTCTTCAATCACCCTCACTGATTCCTCCTCACTAGGAACTCTTATCACCCACAGAAAGTTGACATCACAAAGTAGAAGCCCTTTTGCTATCTCTGCTATCTGCTCCTTTGATAAAAAGCATTCACTGCCAAAGGAGATGTAGATAGTGGAATCTTGATCCTTCCCATTTAGCCATTTCATGATCTCTGAATTCTCAAAATCTTTGTGCTCGCTGGGATCAGTGATCAGTGGACCAGTGCATACTATCTGCTTCTTGCATAGGAGAGACAGGTAGTTCACATACTTGTTTTCAAAATCCCTGCAGCTCTTTAACAAAACTATATCTGTTGATCTTGTTAGCACTCCGAATGCAAAGTCATCATCAGCACCTTTTACGTTTGGCGCGATGCGATTTGTCAGCCTTGTTATCTCACTCTCAGGGATATGTATGGCTGGGAATGGGAAGGTGGTGCTAGTTCCTTCTGTGTGCACATGGTGGAAGAAAGAAAATGATGTTGCTCCAGAAGTGGAGAAGAAAACGGAAGGTGTGCCTTGGGATGAAGCGATCTTGGGAGCCCATGGTTGGAATATATCAAATATCAAAAGATCTGGCTTGACAGAATCCAAGATTTGTAAGAAGCTAGAACTTGATTCTTGAAAGGCCTGCAGAAGGGTAGGGAGGAGATGGGAGGGGAGATTCTTCGTGGTGTGCAGCTGCGGAGGAAGTTGAAGTGATGATGGCATGTGCAGCTCCACTAGCTTCACAGATGCATCATCATCATCATCTTCAGACAAGCTTGATTTGATTGAGTTAAGGTTGACAATGGTGGAACATAAGTAGAAGGTGAAGTAGTTTGATTTTGAGAGCCTTTTGGAGAGTTCAAGAAAGGGAGTTATGTGTCCATGAGCTAACCATGGAAACATAAGGATTCTAAACTTTGGTTGCTCTTTCTTAGCCATTGCTATTGCTGAATGTATGTATGTATGAATGATGAATGAATGAGTGAAATCTCTCACCTTCCTTTACTTCACAATGGTTTTATTTTCTAGCAAATTGTGTGGGTTGCAAAGTCAAAAGTTTCTTGTCTCCAAACAACAAAATATAGAAGGGTTTGCAAAATGTTGACTTGTTCAAATAATGCTGGTATAGAGTTTGGTATGTCGACAGAATTAGGAAAATAAATACTCCACACAGTAGCAGTTTTGTGAAGGCATGAGAATTTATATATTTTAAATTCTCTTGTAACAGAATTGATGACAAGATTAGATACCATTTCCAATAAAAACAACAGCTAGTGTTATTCTAAAGACAAAAATGAGAGTCGTTTGGCAATAGTGCCCAACTTCAACATGCAATGATTTTTCTGTTATGCTGGAAAAGGTCAACTTGCTTAATTAATTTATTAAGAATCCCTTTTTTATTGCAAAAAATAATGATACGTGTAACGTATCATAGTTATATGTCACGTATGAATAAGAGTAGCAGAAAATGCCAAGTCTTAGGAATATCTCATACTCATACCAAACTCATGTTAAGTCTTAACCTCCAAATTCTTAAAGTAAGAGTTTTAGAGATCAGAATTAAGACTAAAACTACATACATAAATCCAGAGTCACTTAGCTCTCTATATTTTCACTCACCACATGAATAACAAGAGAGCACTGCTCTCCAATCACAATAAAATAAATCACACCAGCTTTTCCGGCGCATCAAAACCAAAATAACACTGTTTTTACTGAGGAAGGACAGGAGGGGAAATTGTTCTGGTATTATATGATTCACAGTGGCTGCATTTCTGACCAATTATGTGGAAGTAAACTTCAGTTGTGTCATTGCAATCATTGCATAGAATCCATACCTTCTTGTATCGGTAGTATTCCTCAGGCATCATCGTTGCTTCAATCTGCATGTAAGACGCCGTCTCAAGTTTTAAAAAACATTCATATAATCAAAATCAGTCTGTATAGGGACAAGACTTACTTCCTCGTCTATTCTCTTCCACGCTCTCGACATGTCCATGATGGACTTGGAACATATGGGGCAGCAGTACCTACATGACTCGTCCCATAAAACATAGGAAAAGCTTGTTTTAGCTGTAAGAACAAACAAAGAGGCAGTGGCAATCATTTTGAGACGAGACAGTTCTTTACCTATCTCGCTTTACCAGCTCGTGGTAACATTCAGAATGCATGGTGTGTCCACATTTCATGACTGTAACATCTTTGAGAGAGTCGAAGAGATACTGTACGGTACAAGAATTTCAAGTTCTTGCAGCATATACATCTATAGTAATATACTTTGTAAGAATGAAACAGAAGCAGAAAGGAAAGGAAACCTCATAGCATATAGGGCAGTGATGCCTCATGGAATCCTCCACGCAGAGGTGATTGTTGTGCAGACTAGTCGAATAACATGAGCCTGCACGATTAGCAAGAAACGAAGAATTAGAGTCGTATAAACCCCATTCACAAGAAGTTCTGCAGAAATGTATCGCATACCGCACTTCTTGCAGTGAAAGAAGTTCTCACGTCCCCCAATCCTGCATATCCCACAGTCATCACAATGAAACTGTCCTTTCTCAATCTGCATCCAGCAAGAATGTCCATTAGCATTAAGGTGGAACAATAAATTGAAAGAGAAGAGACGTATTGAAGATAACGTTCGTTACATCATCATCGAAGAACTTGCAGATTTCACAGAAATATTCTCCCATATTCACACCACAGTTCACACAAACACGTGCAACCTGGATCAGAGGAGCACATGTTAGTAAACAGATCATAGAAAGAAAGGCTATGACTCAGTGTTAAAGTTGAGAGGAAGTACAGGCTGCTCAGTGTCGCAAACAGAACAAATAACCTGCAATTGAAGCAAGAACACGGCCCGTTTCAATTAGAAACCGAGGACAACAAGAATCATGGATATAAAGTGACTCGAGTAGAAGCAAGAAGAGTACATTTCTGCAAGGGACATACTTGTTTCACATCATACCGGACCAGCTCATGGCGATCATATATGAGACGTTGCATGCTCTGTTGATTTCATGAGGATCAACCAATAAAATCCCACATCAAATCAATGCATAAATGTAAAATATTCTCAGAAAAATGATCATAAGTAAGTTAGTACCATGGCTTCATTGTGACAATGGCGGCAATCATAGACTTCGTTGCAGCAAGGAGCTCGAATCTTGCATCTTCTTCTATAATGCTTGCACCTACATATATCAAGTGATTTGGATTTTCTTTATGATATAGAACTCAACCATCACCATCAAATATTTATCCTAACAATATTAATATACATAAACCAAACTATATCTACATCTATGTCAGCCAAATCTGAGCAGCCAAGTGTAATGACTATTTCTAAGGAAGCCTAGGAAAACAGAAACTACACTTCGGATGCATATGATATATATTGTGTGCGTGTGCGTGTGTGTGTGTGCCACACTTATTTCCCAAATTAGAAAGAACCCTTGAAAGCTTCTGAACAAGCTGAAATTTTCCAATTTAAAAAAACATCAGAATTCATATTTCTTAACAAGAGTCAAGACCAAGAAAAACCCTTCAACAATGAAGAATCCAGCCAAACACGTGGCAATATAAAAAAATTCTGCAGTCTTGCACATATGCACAATCATTTATAAAACATAAAAAAGATAACGTTTTTTCTGCATTTATAATGGATACAATAAACATTAACAGCAGTTTCCAAACACTGATGTCAAGATCTAGAAATCAGAATACCGATGTTACTAAAAGAACCCATTATAACAATGCAGTAAGATCGAAGATACATAAGCATCAACACAGAGAGAGAGAGAGAGTACCCATAACCCATCTTCCCAAAAGTAAGACGATCACTAGGGTTGCCTTCCATTATCATTTCCAAGAATCCCAACTGAAAGCGGATGCAAAGAAGAACAAGAAGAAGCGGGGCAGGGGGGAGACCTCAAGAACTCCAAAAGCCTAACAAAATCAAAATAAGAGGGGGCCATCTAGTTAAAACAGAAAGAGACTCATTATATACACATGACCATTAGTGGCAAAAACTAACACCCCTTTATCTCATTTTTATATTCCTCAAATTGCAAAATCTGGAAAGAGCTTCGGTCATCATATACTACTATGAATTTAATTTATTGGGAAGAGGATAGGGTAGCGTGAAAGAGGATGTGGAGTGGGGTGGGCCGAATGGGACCCAGCACCGCTCAGCTATGGCCAATCAGAGTTGAGACGTTGAAAGCAATCTCTCGATGAAAATCAAAGTTAACTGCTTCTTGGTGATAGTTAAGAGTGGTGGGAAAAAAATCCTTGGAGGGAGAAGGAGATGGCCATGTGAAGTTTCTCACACGTGGCAATCAAGTGCTCTTATTAGTTGGAAACTCCTTCTTGGACCTTGAATTTCAATTAATATATCAAATAAATTACTGGTTTTTTGTGCTCGTATCATCTGATTATGAAGATTTGATTTGGTTTTAGCTGCTACTTGTTTTTTTCAAGAAAGGCATCTCAACTGTAAGGTTAGGCCTTTGCATGAAATGAAATGCATTAAACCAAGGGCTAAATTTATTTTCACTAAAACTTTTTTATTTATAAAATGTATTTTAAAATTATTTTTATTCACAAAATTAAAAAATATTTTTTGTTTTGAATCAATCTTAACCCTTATTTTAATACATTTAAAGTAAGATGGAATTTTCCATTCTCAATCTATGTTGAGTCAGAGTACATCTCAATTTTTCTGAATCGATTTAGGCGGATCGTATAACATTCTCTCATCTCTTTATTTTCCCTTCTAGTAGTTACAATTACAGTGTACATATAAACAAAATTTGAGAAACGAAATAGTTCTACTAAAAAGTGTAATTTGGTATGAACAGAATTCCTGATTTTCAGTTAACGATGAATATATACAAATGAAGAATTCTTGAGACTCATTTCAGCTCATTTTGTTGAATTTTAGCCTCCTTTCAATTAGTCACAGTAAATATTGGACAAATAAATTAATAAATCTCATAAAACAAGAGAAAAATAAATAAATATTCAATCTTTTTACACTTTGATGGACTCAATAGTTGCTTTGTTAATCTCTCTGTGTTTGCCTGTTCATTGTTGTCATGGGTATGTTCATCTATCTCTACACTCATAGTGTGTCATCCTCTGATTGTTGTAGAATGTCGAACATAGCTGATTTGGCTCTTTCTTTTTATTGATTTATAACTAGAAAAGAATCATTCTTAAGAATGATAACGGGTAGGTGCTTTTTCGGCGGCTTTCGATCCGACCCGGGTCACACAAATCTCGTGGAGTCCCAGGTTCTAATTTTTAATTCATGTGGTTTTATATCAATGTTTGGAGACTCATTTGTGTGTTTAATTATTAAATTTGGTATTTGTTTTTGTTTCAAATTTGTATTTTTGTAGTGTTAGGGTCACCTAGCTTATAAAATACTGGAATAAGACAAATTACTTATTTATTTGCTTGTCAAGCCGATACATACGATAGGCGAAGGAAAGACCCCCCATTTCATAGTGCCTGGGGAACGCAAGTTTGATCAAGGATTGGAGGGATGAGAGGTGGAAGAAAAGGCTCGGGATGATTCTTTTAATCAAATTACGAAAATCATTTTTTTTTTGTATAGATGATGAAGAAGAAGAAGCAACCATTGTAGTTTAAATGAAAGTAAATAATTTCTGAGTAATTTGGATGTTATTGATGATCGGAATTTTCGACACTTATTCGACGCACTCGGTGCTTGTCGAGTTGCATATGCATTTTGTATGAGATCGGTGATAATAGTCGACGACATTCACCTTGAGGATAAGAACAGTGGCATTTTATTTGTTGTCGTGACAAAAGATGGAAACGAACAAGCATTTTATTTGTTGTCGTGATAAAAGATGGAAACGAACAAGTTTATCCATTGGCGTACATGATTGGACCAACTGAGAATGATGTGTCCTGGACTTGGTTCTACACATGGTTGAGAAGAGCTTACGGTGCACGTCCAACGCATTGATCGTATCAGATGCGCAGTCTCTATTTCCAATGTCATGAGCTCATTATACCTCAAGGTAGCATTAAGATAAAGTATTTTTACTAAATAATTATTGGATTGTATTAAATACATACAAAGTTGAATATTACAACAAAAGAAGAGTACAAAGATAGTCACTGGTCATATACTCATAAATTAGAAAAGATAATCTATTAGTAAAAGTTGACATTCTTGCAAAAAAGAAAAGGACAAATAATCTAAAATATGTAAAGATTAATTACTTCTGTAATTGGAAAATAGATTATATTTTTCAATGAAGATTTAGAATAAATTATTTTAATGTGGGAAAAGCCATAAACTTCGGTATTATCCATCCATGAATTGTGATGCAGCCTGCAAAATATAATAAATTATTTTTTTATATTCTTTAATTTAATAGCCAACAGTAATAGGCAACAACGCCAAGGCATATTCCCATTTTTCGTTTTATCCTTTGTCTTATGTTTAATTTATGGGCCTGCATTTAAAGACAAATTAACTATATACTTTCAAACAAAATATTGAATTTTATTGAAATATAAATTGTCACGTTCATTTTCTTCTTATTTTCGTACCTATCCATAATCATTGTATGAATTCATGATAACAATTTTTACACAAATAAATTTTATAGCCGAATACAAATTATTAAGTAGAGTTACTTTAGTAAGATAATATTTTAATGTAATTTTAATTAAGAAATTGGATTAGCGATTTGTGGAACATTTAAAAAAATTGAAGTATGGGACAATATTATAATGTAACAAAAAAAGTTTAATATATATGATTTTTAGTTTAACTTTCATATAAAACACCAACTTTTAAATTTAATTATATTTGAAATCATGTATTTTGCAAGTTATTTATTTGTTCACATAAAACTTAATTTTCTCTTCAGTAATTCAACTATAGAAGAAAATTTGAATGGAGGATTGATGAATTAGGATTTGATAATAAAGAATATGGGTATTATGTAATTATGAATATGTGGTATGATGAAGGTGTTGTACAGGATTTTGAAAACATTAAAATTCAATTTTATGTAAAAAAAAATGAATATTTTATAAAATTTGTGATTTAAAATGTATATTTTTATATTTGCGAATATTTTAGTACAATTAAATCTAAAATAATAAGTGTAATTGGCTAAGAATATATAACGTCTTCCAAAATTAGATTATTTTAGGAAGTAGAAATGATTGAACTGTTTGTGCTGAGGAAATGCAGTGGAATCATGATTTATCAAAAGTCTTGCAATTTAATTATTTTCTACATGCATTTCAATAAATGGAATGGAAATATTATTTTTTATTAGTATGGGCCATATATTATCATCTAAATGCATGGAACCAACATGAAAACAAAATTCCCAATATTCAAAAACCTTATTTTCTAGGGAGTCACATTCCCTTCCCCCAAAGAGAACATATGTCTCCCCAAATCAATATATTAAATATGTTTTCCTGCATTATGGAGTTTTAATTTAATGTTCACAAATATTTTTAAGTGAAATTCATACAATAATTAAGTAGTGAATAGGTTAAGAGTAGCTAGTGTAACTCACATTAATCGACAATAAAATAAATACCCTATTTCATTCTATTATAAATGCAAATCAAGAAACAACTAAAATATTTAATTGGATTGAAATTTAATACTATAATCTAAGTAGTGAAATCACACCATGAATTTGTACATACACTTGATGTAAAAACTACAAACACCTACTCTTGAATCCAAATTAACAACTATATTATCATAACTCGAATTGTAAAATTAAGTATACATTACATAAATAATAAAGAAGTTTAATTTACCTACAACCCTACTATAAAAAGATCATACCATATAGATTTATAAATATATTATACACACTATATATAACACTACAATTGGAATAAATAAATGTTTTTTTTTACTGAAAATGAAGCTAGTCCGCTCAATTCCCCATGAAAATATTACAACCTTCAAAATAACAACGGAAAAACCGGTGTTTTCTCCCATTTAAACAATAAAAGATTGTAGGAAGAGGCTCGCTCACAAGAGAAATCAGGAGGAAAAAAAAACTTTCTCCATTTTCCTCTATTTCTCTTCCTTTGCCTAATTCAACTCATCCAACCAAAACACACACACAAACATGGGTTGTGGAGAATCAAAGCATGCTGTTGCAACACAAAGCACCATCACCAAGAGCAAGAGCAAGAGCAGGAGCATAAAACAAGAACAAAAGGCTCCAGCCTCTGCTGAAATAATCTCAAAATATGATGGAAATGTAGGTGCAATTTCTGTTAAGGATTCAGAGAGTTCGAATGTGAAGAAAACTGAAATCCCAGATGCTGAGATTCCAAAGAAAATGGATGAAAATGAAAATAAGGGAGCTGTTGTTTCTGACTCGAAAGTAGAATCCGAGGTTAAGGAAATCAAGAAAGAGGGAGAAGAGGTGAGAGAAGAGGCTGCTGCAGCTGCAGAGGCGGTTGAGGTTGTGCAGGAGAAGAAGGAAGAGAGCAAGGGTGAGGAAACAATGGGAGAGAAACAAGAGGATGTCATGGCTGAGGCTCAGGTTGAGGTTGAGGTTGTGCAGGAGAAACAAGTCAAGAATGAAGAATTAAAGGAAGAAAAAAAAGATGAGGTTAAGGCTGTAGATGATCAAGGGGAGAAAGAAAAAGTGGTTTCTCATGAGGCAGCCTTAGATGATTCTTCTTGTGCTAAGGAAGAAGGGAAGGAAGGAAAAGGTTTGTTTATCTCAAATTTATTTGAATCATCATATGCTTTGGATTGTGTAATTGATTCTTGGCATGGTTTAAGGTGGTTGTATCTATATATTTCGATCATGAATCTTGAAAATTTAAGATTTTATTTTGATTTGCAGAAGAGGGCCTTAAGGTGGAGGAGAGCAAAGAGATGGATCAAGAAACAAAGCCTTCTGCAGAAGAGAAGACACCTGCTGATCCAACTGTATGAACCTTGTTTTAACTTTTATCTGATATTTTTTTTGTCCGAATATGAGCTAGAGCTCTTGTAAGAATGTTCTAGTCTCTCACAACAAAAGTTGGGTGTTTGTTTTTGGTGATTCTGCAGGAGGAAAGCAAAGCTGCAGCACCATCAACTGCTGTGGAGAGCAAATGAAGGAGAAATTCATAGGAGATCGCTTATAATAGTCTTCAATCTTTGCTTCTTTACCAGAGTCAATAACATCTCTGTACTTTAAAATTCATGTACTTGCTTATTCATAATGATGAATTTGCCACATCTCCTATCTTGAAGCTTGAGATTATCTTGTTCTTGGTGGGAGAAAACACAGTTGCTTTGATACAAAATCTTGAAAGTTAGCATGTGTGTGTGTTTCTGGTTTATAACATCAATGGAAAATTTGTGTGTTTTCTGTTATGCTTTGATGTGGAAATGCACAACTGCGATCTATAATATCCATTAATACGCACACTTATCAACACTTGCACATTAATGTAACGAGCAGCCTAAACGAACTTCAACCAAATTCGGACTCGGGACTTCCATCGAAACAACATAAAAGCATCCCGACAGGGCCAAAAATATGAAACTGCAGAGATAAGATATTAATCTTGTGCAAACAACTTAAGTAAATGATACTGGGCTGAAAGAATTACCAACAAAAGGGCTTTATTTAATAAATCATATGAACAATATACAGTGGGTATCGTTATTTACGAAGGTATGAATAATGTTACATGTGAGAATAAGTGATACATTTATTTTTACATTTACAATATATTGAAGTGATTCATTATTCCACATCTGAGAAAATTTGTGTGGAACCTGAATCAGAAACTAAGTTGCAGTGATCTCACCTCCATCTGTATTTAGTTTCAAGAGCGACGTTGACGAATCCTTCATTAAGATGAAATTTCCATCGACGTCCATTCTACTATAGGCAGCAAGACTTGGGTCCATCACAATTCTGCACGCGATTGAGTCATTGGATCCCATTTCAACACCATAGTATATCAAGTGATCAGCGATGCTGTTTCCACTCACCGACCTGCAAAAGGGTTCGATAAAGACCATTATAGTTGTCAGAAATACAATTTGAGCATAGTATTGTGGAAGTAGCAAGAGAGCATTGGATCTCTACCGTGTTAACCTAGTAACTGATGAGAATATAGAAATGCCTTACTGATGAAATCGAGAATGTTTAAGCAGACAGAATCATTGCAACTTAGTAGAAAAAAAATACTTGCCTGCTACAAGTTGGGTCTTCCCCAGAATCATCGCAAACCTTCTCGACTACATAGACAAAACTTCCGTATGCAAGAGAGTAAAGCCAAACCTAGAACATAAGGGTAATACACAATATAACTCAAGAAAAGACAGCTGGAACGGAGACTAAGAATAAAACATATTGCAAAAAGAAGTGATCGTATGGTAAGCAATATTGGGGATCTGTGAACAAAAGAAAATTGATGCTCAAATATCACCAATGCATATTGACATATAATAACAAGATCGAGTTTGCAGGATTTTACACATCAACTCTTATTCAAACCAATCAAGACTACTCGACAATGATTTGAAAGGTAGATTCTAGGTTTTGTAATCTTCTTGAAAGCACACAAGGGTGCATATATTGGCAGGGGAATTATCTAAAATCTTAAGGATGTATTCCATAATAATCATTTTCAGAAGAAAAGGCCTATTGGCTAAATAAGACCTCGACAATCTTCATATTTGCAACTTTCTCCCGAACTTTACATTTAGTAAGTATATACGTGAAATTTTATTTTAATTGCAATTTTCACCTAACATTGGCATTGCAATTATAATGAACATCATTTTAGTTAACGGACATTATTGCCACGCAGAACTTTCACTTGCCACGTCAATGTTTTTTATCCAAAGTGAGTGCTAGGTGAAAATTCAAGTTTATATTGTCTGAATTTAAAGTTCTGCTGAATATTGCAAATCTGAAAATAGTTCGGGTCTTTTTTGGCCAATATACCAAAGCAAAAGTAAAGGAAAAAAAAAGAAAAGAAACTCGAGAATGGCAATGGCCCCATGGAAACTAACAATTAACGTACATAGTCGTGCGTCTATATATATATCAATGTAATATTGTTGTATAATCATTACCTCTCTTGGGAAGTGGTGGTATGTCTTTTTCGGAAAATAATAGTAATAGGGCGGCAAATGAGGCACCATATCTTGTCCATGTGTGATACGAAAGGTATCCGGCACAACTTGATAATAGTAGGATGCAAACACAGCATTTCCAATCCTAGGTTGCCCAAATGTCATAACCTGGACATGTTGTTGCCCTCCAAGGGTGAGCTGAAAAAAGAAAAAAAAAATTTACAACATAATTCTCATTATAAAATAGAAAATAATGAGCATTCAGATCATCACACTTCACCGTTCATTTATTGGTACATTGTATGTACGCTACAAAATTCATGAAAAAGCCAAATATTGCCCAATGCATACGTCATTCGCAAATGTAAAGGCCAAAATACATTCTAATCATGATAATCAAGGTTTCGAATAGTTACACGAAGATCAAGTCCGCATAAGGCAGCTATTGCCCCTCCCATTGAATGCCCAGTTACTATGATATTAGTGTCTCCATACAACTCCTTTGCTACTTCAATAGCACTTAGAACTCCAGGGCGTAACGAAGAGTCGTTATAAGCATTATAAAAACCATGATGAACCTGAAGCAAGGAAACGAATCGAATGATACAGACGCTACAAATATTAAAATATATTCACAAAGAAAACAGAAATGACAAGAGTTGATGGCACACACCATTGCTCCATCAACTCCAGGGTAATCAATATCGAGTTGCTTCCAGAACAAATCTTCCACCCAATTTTGAATACTGCAATCATAGCGACACAATAAATGTGAGATGAAAGAACTAAATTTTTTCAGGAGTCATCTTTCTTATTTATGCATATTCGTGAAACTACTAGAATCAGTATGATATTCTGGACAAAAGGAAATTAGCATATACTCCCTCCGTCCCATTAATTACGAACCATTTTCCATTTTGGGACGTCCCATTAATAATGACTCATTTCCTTATTGGGTAAAAAAATTGCACATGGGATGTTTATTACTTTGTGTGTAATAGGCAAATATTAAGCTTCCTTAGTAGTCATGTATAAAGTAAATGGGTCATTATTAACAGGACGGAGGGAGTACATAATAGTTCCCATCAGTTTTGAGTAGATTCAATGTAGTTGGAATCCGGCTTCTTCAACATGAAACAACTTTGAGGTAGAACAAGAAATCACAAAGGTGATAGAACAAAGTAAGCTCAAGAGACGGGAAGACCTAGATGACTGAGTTCCTTTGAATGCAATCACAACAGAGTTGAGATTAGCCGCAAAACCAACAAATCCCTGTCCACACATAAATCAGCAATCTAATATTAGAGTTATTTATAATAAAGCTAATAAAAACAGCAGTAGAAGGCATTAACAAACTGAAGAGAAAACAGTCAAAGAAATTAGTGAACAAAATAGGTAAGGAGGACTAAAATTCCAAACCTGTAGACACCATTTCACATCAACAATCAGCTCAATTATTTCAAAGCCCTGAATCCAAGAGCAAGTGAATAAGAATTCATTATCAGGTAAGTCAGCTGATTATAGGGCTAAATTAACTATTAATTCTAATTTCTACCTCAGTCAGACCATTACATCTTGGGCAAGTCCAGGTAAACAACTCGGTCAAGTCTGACACATATACCTGCAAGTGTAAAGTACAGAACATTATAATCAAAATATTGAGAGAAAACTCTCTAGGAAACCAACTTATGAAGTGTTTGAAATCAAATTTTCAATCTAACCAACCAACAACTATGATACTAATGTGAAGTTGCATCTTACAGCTGAAGCATATTGGACCAATATTGTTGCAAGAGTATGATTGTACTTTGCCACGTGATGCTGCTTAGGATTGTGCTTATGCTTCACCGTCACCTTGAGTTCTGCAATAATGCATACCATGAGAAAATACATCAAATAACAATTTTTTCAATCAAGTGAAAATTGCAAGATAAATATTCATATTTCAATAGAATATAATATAATCAATTCAAAAACCTAAACTTTAGCATAATAATTTATTCAACTTATAATCCTAACGTCTTAACATCTCGTCAACAATAATTCGGCATAAATTAGCAACTCAGTAACAATCTTTACAAGAACAGGTGTAACAATATATACATTTTAACTAAATACTTAAAGTCCATTTAGCTAAATAGCCTAAATTGATTCTACAATTACCACAAACTAAATTGTCGTTCTACTAAGAAATCAAACAAATAATACCGCTACATGATGAGAAGGTCACCGAGCATATGATAATTGCAATAATGAACCATCTCCTTCTTTCCATGCCCTGCACAAGTTACCACTATAACTAAAAACAAAAAATTCATAATAACAAACACAAAATTTCGAGTTCGACTTCAAGTTAACAGAATACAAGTTATGGAAGTGTAAAATTCAGTAGTCGTTGGTATATATTGTAAGGGCAAACAAACCAAACTCATGTAATCATCCATCAATGGCTGCTTCCGCTTTTTCATAGTGGACAGAGGGCTCTCCGCACGTTTGGTTGCATTTTGCTGAGTAAGAAAAAATAAAGATTCAGTGGTTTTATTACTCAAAGAAGAATAATATTCCATCAGTCTAGCAACCTATACATTGGCTAGTAATTCCTCTATACGTGTCTGCCTCTCCGTATCATCGTACTCCTGATTTTCCCTCTCCACCGACCTATACCTTGCTCTTTTGGACCTTTTAATTTCACTGCCAACAAATTCTTCTTCCTGAAACCACAAATAAAACTTTTGACCTAAACTGATAAACCACTCCAATCATGTAAGCAGCCCTAGATGGTACAATAGATAAAATGTTAATCTGCGGTGCAGTGTAACTCCAAAAAAAGTTATATGTCAATGGAGCAGAAACAAATCTATTGTTCGAGCTCCTAATTATCAATATATACTTCTTTGAACAATTATCCAGATTTGAACAACATTAAATTATAAAAGCCAAACTTATCTCTAAATACCAAGGTCCTCTCTACACCGTTCTACATTCTAAATAACTGAAACAATCTAGCTAAGTCCAACTCTCACAAAACGTGACTCGAATTTTTTTTTTTTTTTAAAAAACAAATCAAATTGAAACTAAATAAAACACCTCAATGTGATCATCGTGCTGAGCGGCGACGGGCACATCCTCATCGTTGTCGGAATCTTCGGCGGTGCAAGCCACCATGATGAGCTTCTCGTCGTCATCGTTGACCTGGTCCTTAACCGTCTCCCCCTCCAGCGAGGAGCTCATCATGGAGTCATCGGATGATTCCTTGGGTCGCGAGGGTTTGGCCATAGTAAGTTTTGGGGAAAAAAGAAATGGTCAAGTATTCAATCGGTGAATGAGTTGAAATGAAAGCGAGCTACCTTGTTGGTTGGTGGATTTGGGATTACATTTATATATACTTCCTGCCCAAAAATGTTTTTGATTTTCTTTTATTGAATATAATATAATATAATATAATATTCTCCCGCCATTTGCTTTGGCCTAATGGCTATTTCTGTTGCTTTCGATTATATTTACCTCATCCTCATCTTTATTGTCTATTTATTATTCATAATCAAACAAGTGGCAACAATTTTTTAAAATGTGCAAGCAATTCGTTTAATCTTCCATCCAAAATAGAGAATCAGTCCTCATCACAACACATGCATAACAAACTATAAAGTATGGGTTTTACTTATATTTCAATTAAAATCGATTATTGACTTTTCTCTTTCCATTTTTCTTGCATAGGGAAATTCCTCACTTCAATTGTCCAACTAACATGGATTGATCTGATCATATGATATGATATGTGTATCGCAAAGTGTTAACTTGGCCATATATATATGTAATGGTAGAAAACTAAAATAGGAGAGAGAGGCAGAAAACTTAAATTCCAGATAAAAACATCATGCAAAAATCTTTTTTACATAAGCCGAATAGAATAGGAGGAAAAATTTTAAATAAAACATTTAGACATCTCTCTAGCTACATAATCGAATGATCAACCAACATTTCATGCATCATTCAAGAATTCTCATCTCATACACCAAAACCACAAAGGCTCCTCGATGATATATCGTAGCCCTCGGTCCAACTGTGAAACTCTCCTATCCCTTTCTGGAAAATATATATCTAGTAAAACATGAATAGTTTCAAGGTCGGATCACCACGAACACTTTCAGATTCAAAGGCTTCGTCTATCCACGTGTGTCGTCGCATGGGGAGTTTGTCCGCTTCTTGTCCCTCCAGTTCTCTCCCCACACTTTTGCAGCAGCAACAGCTTGCTCTCTGTCTAGGTCCCGATTCTTTGTAGTCTCTCTTGCTCTACCAGCACTTGCAGGGCTCTCGTGTTGAGAGCCAGATCGTTCTGGCTCATCCACGCTCCACTTCCGGCCGGAGCCGCCCCCCGTTTCAATCCTCTGCAACTCTGCACTGGTATTGAACTCTCCAACGGAGTCTCTCTTTCTGAAATCGGGAGAGTTCTTGTGCGTGGAAGGTGAACCGTGGTGGCCTCCACGCCCAAGATCTTCCAGAGTGTCCACATCAGATATATTCCTTCGCGCTTCCCTATGCCTTGGTGTAGACGAGCCTCCTCTGCTGTGAGAGGCAGGTGCATTAGGGTCGTAACTCTGCGATGCCAGATATGACAAGGCAGTAACAACATCACCGATTAGAGGTCTCGTGGCAGCTTGCTCTTGCAAGCACATAGCAGCCACAGCTAGTGCCTGATAGAGTCCACGCATAGGGTAGCAACCTTGTAGTAGAGGATCAGCCATTTTCGGGAACTTTCTCCGGTCCTTGAAAAGCGGCCTCGCCTATGTCCATTTTAAGATGAGAATTAAATCAAGGAATTAAATTGCAGAAGGCAATGCACATAAGAATTATATTGCAGGAAAAAGAAATTGAACATATACCCATGCAACAAGATTATGCTCCCCTGCACTCCTCATGTTGTCGATAGCCTTTCGACCTGTGATGATCTCGAGGAAGACGACACCAAAACTGTAGACATCAGATTTTAGAGTAAGCTGACCAGTCATAGCGTACTCCGGGGCACAATAACCGTATGTCCCCATCACCCTCGTAGATACATGGGTTTTATCGCCAACGGGACCCAGTTTAGCAAGCCCGAAATCCGACAACTTAGGGAAGTATCCCTCATCAAGAAGAATATTAGAAGATTTGAGGTCTCTGTATATGACTGGTGGATTCGCTTTGTCGTGCAAGTATTCTAATCCCTTTGCTGCACCAGCAGCAATCTTCATCCTTGTATTCCAGTCCAAAGGTTCTTTATCTGGTGGAAGATCTGCATGGAATTATTGTGACAACCCAAGTTAGCAAATAGAAAGGGATTTTGAGAGTACATGTGTTGGTCCAAAGACCAAAGGTCTCAGGTTCGAGTCCTCAATGGCAAGCGCAGTCTTAAAATTTTCATTTATTTACCAATCAATAAAAAAAGAAAGGTATTTTGACAACTATGCTAAAGTTGGGACACAGGGTAACAAACCAAGTTGAAACCTCTCATTCCAAAATGACCTACCATGAACGCTTTCAAATAAGATTTTCAGCGTAAATCAAAAGTTGGACGTTATTTGGGCAGTCTAATTAGTTCTCTTTTTTATTACATAGAAATTGAGAGCATAATAACAAGTAAATACTTCTATGGGGTTCATCTTTACTATATTTCTAGTCTAATTTTAGCATTTGAGGTAGCCACCTATAGGTACAAAAGTCATGAGCTGCATAAATTCCCATATTCAGCTACAAGGGAATGTTCCGAAAATAAGATTAGGGGACTCAAAGAAGTGAATAAAAAGTTGAATTCTCGGAAGATCAGGGTGCAGCATGAATTCTCGGAAGATCAAGTGGAGATATACCTTCTTCTAAATCTATTTTAAGTTTTTTGTTATCTGCTGTATTAAAAAATTACTGTTCTACCACTTCAATAATCAATTATGAATAGATTCTGGAAACCATATTAGCTGAGTTTCACATGCTACATAACAAAGTCAAGAAAAGTTGCAAAGTTGCCAGAAAGTTGAGGAAAGCCCTTCATTGCCAGTATAGTTCAAGTGTTATTGTTCTCTGTGATGGTGATATAATTCAAGAGGTTCTTACTATGAACAGCAAAGATCCTTTGACCCAAAATTTGAATAGATTCATAAGCTACAAAATTTCTTTTGATATAAAAATAGATTGAGGGCTCATCCTTGAACAAACTATAGCATGACCTCTTGAACTAAAAGTTGTCCATGGTAAAGAAATTCTATGAACTAACAAGTTTAAGAAACTGTGCTAATGATCCATAATCATATCAAGATTTGATCACTAGTATAAATCAGTATTGATCTTTAACTAAGCAGTTCAATTGACGTTTTAAGGTCTGTGAAAGGCTGACAACAGGTTAGTTGCCTATAATAAAGGATACACAGCAATTAGGGTGAGATGATCAGATCATGAATCAAACTATTATCAAATTACCTCAATTCCAGCTCATGTTAAAGTACCTGAAATTTGATTATCAGGGGAAAATTCCCATTCGAAGGGGGAAAATCATGATTTCTTCTCATATACCTCCCAACGGTCCAAGCCTAGAAGTTGTGCAAGCAAGAACGAAGAACAAAAGTGGTGCAAATTCATTAGGTCTAGCACTAGGTACTGATAGAATGGTAGTTCTTAGTAAGAAAACTTAGCGTTACTACATGGCAGAGTCACCTATGTTTACATGAGGTCCGGAAGTTTGTTTGTTTGAGCTATTTCTTATGGCAGCAACTATGTGCTTTTACTTGAAAGGGAAAATAAGAATTAACAATAATGCTATTAGAAAAAAACAATTATCTTAGCATATAAGTTTACCAGTTCTAATATGAACTCTAAAGAATTACAAGAATATCTGCCGAATCAATTTTTTTTTCTTTTTGAAGCTCTGTTTGATATCAGACCTAATGTTGGATAAATTCTTCAGTCCAAAGAATAAATTTATCAGCCATGTTGGATTGGAATAAGAACATCCGCAGACTAAACAGCTTAACCCCATTTTTAAAAAATGATCAACCGAACTTGCTAGATGAGTCATTTTTGCCTACCCTCCATTCTATCTGTCTCTGCTAGTCAATATGTAATATCACTTACTTATAAATCAACACCATATGTTAACATAAACATCATGCCCTATATATCAATATTACAAAGGGTTCTATACTTGCATATTCTCCCAAACTGTGTCATAAGATCTTAAACTTACAGCATTCAAAATCATCTCCTGATACTACATTTCTTTCAGAGAGAATGCTACGAAAATTTGAAAGTACAAAACAGCATAACAATAAATAGAACTGTCGAAAGTATTTTAACTACTAGTTGCAGAGAGCATGTTATAAATAAAAGATGCGGCTGTTATAGAAATAATATAAGAATATGCAGAAACTGATCACAGTCCAAGATAGAGTGGTGACAGTAATTTTATGATTACTTAGGACCGAATTCAGATAATTCTATTACGAGATCCAACACAGTATTTACTATGTCAAGCGCAAGTTCAACAAAAATGTTTAACAAGTTACATTAAGACAACAAAAACTATACTCAACAATCAAGTTTGTTTAATGATCCAAAGCTACTTAGGTATGATTGTAAGATTGCTTAGGGCGTGATTAAGATAAAGTGCAACCATTTGCATATCTACTATATTGTGAACGAAGTTTGTTAACTGACCGCCTCACTAAGTAGAGGAAAATATATTATTTTGTGAATGCAGTTTGTTAACTGAGTAACAATATAAGTAAACCGTCCGTGGTACCAATAAATTTATATATTATATGTTTACACAGCCTAATCTCCCCATAATGGCATAATATGAGACTCAACTCCTAGGAAATGCAAATTATGTTCAGTGGTTTTATTTGCCTACAAACTTACTACTGATACAGCTACGTATGAGAAAACCAGATAAATAGCTAGAAGTTTGATAGTTCTTGAAATATTGATTTGGAAAACCCCAGGTTCTCTTTATGTGCAGTAACAAAATTCTCTGGCAACAACATGTGGCTAAACCTAAAGAAGGATTAATTTCTCCTATCAAATGATAAATATTTAAAAACTCTGAGACACTAAATCCAAGGTAGAGAAAATTTGTTGCAAAAAATAAACTAACCGTGTAAATGATCTTCTAGTGATCCCAATGGCATATACTCATATACTAGAAGGCGTTGGTCACCGTCAGCACAATACCCTATAAGGTTAACGAGATTGGAATGGTGCAAGAGACTGAGCATGAGAACCTCCACCAGAAACTCTCGATTCCCTTGAAGGCCATTCCGATCAAGCTGTTTAACTGCAACGGCCTTCATAAGACAACTATTTGTCAGAACTATATTATAGATTCATAACTATTCACCTAAGAGCAAGAGATGGAGAATGTTCTAGAATTTCTTCTATTGGATCGTAGGACCACAAAAAGCAAGAAATAATGAAATGTGTAGATTTGAAAATTTATCTCTATGGAGGTAGCTGACCTGTCCCGTGCTTTCTAATCGACCTTTGTAAACACGTCCAAACCCACCTTCACCCAGCAAGCACTCTGGTCTAAAGTTCTTTGTTGCAGCAGCAAGCTCACGAAATGTGAATGTTTGTGCAGCTATATTTGGCTCCTTCGGAATAATTGTTTCCTTCTTAGAATCATTCCCAGTTCGAGATCTTGATTTATCTAAAAGGTACAAAAGTACTCAACAAATCAATACACTTGATGTCCCTGCAGAATAATTAGGCGCCAATTCTGATCTTATATCATGTAAATATAACACCAAGTTCATCTGTACTACTCATTCTACCTTAAAGTATTCAAGCTAAGATGTCAAAAAATGCCACAATTTCTTCCAAAGCAAACATATAAAACAAAACAACAATAATCAAAATCATAAAACCTAAGTTCATATCTTCCACCTTAAAAGCCACAATTCTCCACCCCAATTCACCCAGATCACCTCTAACTGCATAATATTACCACAGATCGAGATAATTTTAAAAATTAAATTAATAAACTGAATTACGTAACCTGTATTCACTCTGTTTGCATTGGACTGAGCTCCTGAACCTTCTTTTGCAGGCTCCTTCTTCACTTCTTTGACTCCATTGTTACCATTATTTACACCATTCTTCTTCGATGATCCGAAACAGCAACAACCCATTTCAATTTCAACTAAATAACAAATAATCCACCTAAAATTCCCTCACTACTCTATATATTTCATCTACCCAAAGCAGCCAATCTCATGAAAAATTGATTCTTGAAAATTTTCGATATAGAATTTCGGCCATAAGCAACTCATCACACCCCCAATAGTTTCTGAGAGTACAGATCAGCAAAGAACTAGTTTTAACCCAAAAGCAGATCAACAAATCGAGGAAAAATCTTGAGTGTTCAAGAGAAAGGTAAAGAAAGAAAGGAAAAAAGTTAAAGAAACACAAAAGAATATTGAAATTAATATATGATGGAATAATTTTCATGTACACACTGAATTGTGTGGGAACTAAAGAAGATGTGAGTGGTGGTGTGATGGAAGTCAAATTTTGGAGTAAATTTGAAATCTTGAATGATCGAAATTAGGTGAATTTTCTTTGACTGCTTAATCCGCTTTTACTGTTGCTGTGTGTGTGTTAGTCAATCTTTGTTTGAATGCTTTTCTTTGTATTAGTTAAATGGTTCATTGCAGTAAAAATGATGTATCAATCAAACATATTATAAAGTAACATAAAAATTATAAATATGGTATAATCCCTATCTTTTTAATGATAATTTAAATTGATAAAATGTATGATTGACTCTTTAAAGAAGAATATGATAGTTAAGTTAATTCAAAATTGAATAATTTTATTTGAATTGTGTCAAATTTATTTAGACAACTTATAAAAGAAAGTATGTCATTTTAGTGGGATGGGGTAAGAGTAGTAACCTTTATTATACTTCCATATTAAATATGTATTTTACATTTAAATTTTGAATTTTACGATCGTCAATTTTCATTAAAGTTAAATATTTATTCCCAAATCTTCAATAAAAAATAATAATTTATTCAAAAATCTTCAATTACATTTTCATGTAATCTCAAATTCGTTATCGCATTTCTATATATTTTTAATCAAATACTCTTTCATCATTTCACAGTCTAAAATTCATTTTAAAATTAAATTTGAAAATGAAAATTTCAATTTTATTTGGAAATTGAATAACTTGTAAAGTTATTGATTTGAATTTGAACTATAAATTTGAAAATTCTATAAAAAAAAATTACATAATTTAGTTCAATTAACTCGTAATTAAATGCATACATTCCAATTAACGCTAATGCATATAAACAATATAACTGGATTTATATAACAAAAAAATTATTTTTATTTGAAGAATACAAAAGTATCACCGTGATTGGCATGGTTAACGTGCACATAACTTAAGCATATATCATATGATAAACTTTTTATAAAAACTTATTAATTTTTTGTAAAGTTAATTGAGAAGTTGGCGAAATTTAATATTAAAACATTTACATTTATTATTTTAATAAAAAAAATATGCGTGATTTTATTAATTTTTGAATAGATTTATTAAGGAGATAAAATACCACATTTTAACTTCAAAATTTATTACGCTTTATCATTCTCAATCTTTATACTTATTCTCTTCAGCACACAATTACGAAAGATAAAGTAACACATGAATTGTTTACTCAATTAGTTTTGCAACTACGTCTGGGGACGCAATCCATAGTTTTCACTATATATTTCGGATACAAATTATAAGGAGGAAACCACTATTTATAGATAGCAACAAAACTTTAATCCCAAAATCCATTAGAATTAAATTGAGCTAAAACATGAGATCAAAAAAATTCAGCTAGGGCCGCTCCGAAACCGTGTCCAACTGATAACGGCAAGTTGGATCGCTGATGTCGGATTTTAGCGTACAGTCTATTCAAACTCCACACTCTAACCTTCCTCTATCTAAGCTTGTTTTCCGACTTTCAAATTAATTTGAAAGATTTGGACTAGATTATGGTTGTTTCCTAAGATGTTACCCTAACAGTGGTGATAGATTGTGGTTATTTAATCATTATATACCAAAGGACGTGTATGGTTCATGATAATAGCATCAATTAATTAACATTTTACTTTATTTTTTTATAATAAATTCAGAAATATACAATAGAAGAAAATATAGTAAAACACAAATCAAATCATAATAGTATAATGACTTGGTTTCGTTGTTAATATTATTTTATTTTATTTTAAGAAATATAGTAAAACACGAATGCAAATCATGTTTGTTGGGAAATATTTATAAGGGTTTTGATTCAAATTCCAAAATCTTCTTTGAAAGATGTATTAAGACCAAAATTGAAATCTGATTCTTAGTCTTGTTTTAAAACTCGCTTGTTAAGGAGTTTAGTTTACAGGTATACACAACTTGAAGGACTCAAGACTAAAGCTCAAAACCTGTACTGAAGGACCATGCTACTAAAAGATATGGCTTGAAGTTTTGAAGTTGAAGTTATTAGAAGCATGAAGATAATGATAACTGAAGCTCTGCACTGAAGTATCCACTGAAGTCAAGTTCGCCGCTAAGTAATATGCTATCTCTATAGGCATTACGACTCCAACGGGAAGAACTTCAAATGCTACGGATGAAGCTCTCTCTCACAACGGATATATTCTTGAGAGTGTCCTATAAATACTCCGCTGCTTCAAACGCTTCAAACACCGGTTACCAAACTTTCATACGCTCAAACTCTCTATCGCTCTCACGCTTTCTTCTTCACGCAGGCTTTCAGTTTTAGAGCACTCAAGCTCACTGTTATTCCATAGTGTGTTCTTTAGTAGCGATATTCACTGTAACCAAAGAATAGATTTAGTTTAGATTTAGTTCATAGCTAGAAGTGATCAGACACCATTGTTTATCTAACCTTCAAGATTGATCACTGTAAGACATATCTCCACTTAGTTGGAAACTCTCAACTCACATCGAGACTCGTGAACATATGAGTTTTTATTTTCGAACCACGCAAACCAATTCTTATGTCTTCTTTATTTACTTTCAGTATTTATTCTCTAACACTACATAGCATTTACTGAATATGATTAAGTGCAAACTTAAACATTAACATTAAGTTTTTCTAATAAACGAGTAAGTTTTCAAACCACCACTCCTGCACTACTATACTTAAGATATTAGTCCATCAGTCAAACA
Organism: Leonotis leonurus; assembly: GCA_026898415.1. NCBI lineage: Eukaryota > Viridiplantae > Streptophyta > Magnoliopsida > Lamiales > Lamiaceae > Leonotis > Leonotis leonurus. Next base: position 812,372 of record JAPKLX010000023.1, read on the forward strand.
CTAAGTGTAGACTGAAGGATTAGTATATAAAATTACAACTCTTTACTAAAGCTACATCCCTTCAGATTTGAGCTCACACCGAAAATTTCTTATAATCTGAAAAATTTTAACTGGTGTATTCCCTCCTACATTTAGTATACTCGTTACGGTACCAACAATGTTTACTTTCTAGGTAGAGCTTGATGTCCTAATTATATATAATATATGCCTTATTATCTAAATATAAGGCGTATGAATTATAAAATAAATAGAAAATCTAGAGATTGTCTAATTTGAATAAAATTCTATGTAAGCTATTCCAAATTTAAAGAGTTCATACATAACACTAAATTAACAAATAGAGCACTCATGCATTATACACAATTAAATAAAACTAAAGATGTCTTAATGTATTTGGCATATAATATGAATACAAGTTTGAGTCTTGAATATATACAATTATTGGCATAAAATAAAAAATAAATTATATAATCACGGTCCGACATGGAGTTGACCATTTTTTTAGTGTAGAAGTACATTTAATTATTTATACTCACTATGTGGTTAGAATAAGACTTTTTGTTGTTAATTGTTTCACATGTGGGACCATCGTGAACATGTGACATTCACATGCATAACACGTGGTGAATTGAAGGGATTCAAGGGGATGATTAATAAAAGAAATAAGTAATCCTTAAAATAACATATTTTTAAAGAAAAAAAAAAGTAAAAATCAATCACTTAAAAATTATTGAAAAAAGTCAATGTTAGATATACATTCGGTATAAAATTATATGACTAAAATGATACAAGTTATGCTTTTATAATTAATTACACAAGCACAATATTTTTTGCACCGATTATAATTGAAAAGACTTTTTACGAGTATAATAAATTTTGGTCGTGTTAGCAATTTAACATTTTAACAAACCCCTTATATATACAATTTAAAGATTAATAAAAAAATTAAAATGATTATAATTTATTTAATTAACTACTAATATTTGGTGTTGTGCAATGTGCACTGGTTAATTCATTAATTGGGTATATTTTGGGATTTGCAAAAACCTACATTCTTAGAGTATCGATGCCATTTTCGGGACACTGCACGAAGCTAAATAATTTAATTTTTATAGAATATTAATTATGTTCCCACGATCAAATAAAATATAGTAGCAAAACATTTATATTGCGTACAGATATTATATTAACATGATATTACACGTGTAATGTGTTGTTGTTCCAGATTTTGACCATGTATTGTGTTCAGACTATTATCGAATATCATGCATATATATTATAATAATTAATAATATTAATGAAGTAAAACACTGTATGTCATTAATGAAAATGGATTGATGATATAGGTTATATACATAGATGTTTTATACTTGACTTAGTCTTATATTTAATTAGACTCGTGTAATCAAAACTATGAGAATTATTTAATTAAAATCAATTTAAATAAATAGGTCAGAGAGAATATACTTTTTGACCGGTATTTTATGACAATTTTAATAATAGGTATCTCAAAAGTCGAGGCTTAATTTCTTCTCTTTTGAGGTGTAGACTTAATAGATTCATAAGACGTATTATTACTTTTTTCAAATACGGAAAGTAAGAGAAATACGATACTCTCGTCCCACCTTAAATGTCTCATTTTATATTTCACTTAGTGAATTATAATAACTAGGTATTACACCCGTGCTATGCACGAGATTATTTATTTATAAATAATTTATACATATAGATATTTAAAGAAATCAAAAATATTTTAATTCGATTTTATTCCGTGGTTTTAGAACCGTAATCGATAATCTTACTCAATTGTGACTATGTTGAAGACAATTCGGTTACAGTTTCAAAATTTGAGAACCGTGATCAACAATTTGAAATAATAACTTCGATTTATTTTACCTTATTCCATTTATTTCTTATTTTATAAAGGGTAATTTTTTTATTAATTCATAACAATACATTAAAATTAACAAATAAGAGGATATTACATAACTATTTAAACATATGTGTATATTGATAAAAATTCATAATACATATATTTGAAGTCATTATTATTTGTAGTTAAATTTTGTTGTGAAATTTTAATTTTGTTATGTAATAATAAATATTTGACATAATTTTATGTAACAACTAATTAATAATTTGAAGTCAACTACAAAGTTATCCTTAAAAATTATTTTCAATTTTAGTACAAATTCGTGTATTAGTTATTGTTTAAAAATTTGTTTCAATATATTAGTTGTAATAGCTTTTGAAAAACATGGTTTGTGCTTTAAAATTTGCTAAATAAAGAAATGTGTCTAAATAAGTGAGACGGAGTCGGTATATGTTAGTGTTGAATTTATCAATTATACAAATTGATTATAATTATTAGTATTAAATATAAAAAACAATTATAAATCTTGATCAAATAGGACAAATTTTTAATACTAAATATAAGATTAAACTTAGATATAAGAAAATAAAATTAAGAAAACATATTAGATAACATTGAAATTTTATAGTAAAAATAGATTGGGACACTATATCTAATTCTCTCTTTCTGCATAGTATTAAAACATATTATAAAGAGTATTCACCTTCATAATTAGGAACATTATATATATATATATATAATATTTTCAATTTATTAATGTATTATAATTTTTTATATTAATTTTTTTATATAATATATATCAAATTAAAGGTATTGTCAAGATCTTTAATTTAATATGCATAATATTGCAAATATTTTTACTATCAAAATAAAATAATTTTAGGAGAAAAGTGTTATGAGAGAGGGAAAATAAACCATAAAGTTTATAAAATTTAAAAATTAATTTATTCATAATACGTAAGCTAAACCCTAAAGTAAACAATAAAATAAATTGTAAACCCTAAATCCTAAAATAAATTTTAAAACCTAAACTCGATTCAGTTTGTACATGTATATTATGAATTGTTTAATATTCAACTTATTTTGTTGCTCTATTGGCTCACAATATAGCATTTGTAATGAAAGGTACTGAGATCAAATACTAATAATGTTAATTTTTTTTTAATTTAATAGTTATATAATCTTTGCCATTGAAATTAAAG